>LPNX010307675.1:73254-133461 GCA_001517045.1 Pseudotsuga menziesii | reverse complement strand
TGATATGTTTAGAGAGCAAGTAAACTTGTTTTATAAGCCTAATAATCCTCTAAACTTCCGACAATTTGACAAAAAGTTGTAAAATTGTGAGAAATTGGCTTAGGAAATATTCTTGTAGCGCTGGTGGAAAAGTTAATAAAGGAAGCGCTACAAGAAAATCGCGCCTCTCTGTTTTTCAAATATTTTTGCAGTTTTTCATCATGGGTATCATCTGGAAGTGATTGATTGTCTTTTGCAAGGTATTTTAACACGTGTGACTGCAGTTTAGACACGCATTTCAGCCGATCTCAGTCACGCAGCCAAAATGGATTCATCATTGCTAAAAACGTGGAATTAGTTGGACAAATCATCAAATCTCGGTTTAAACTGTCAAATTTCTCGTTCCACATGCGTTTTTATAGGAAGGCAAGTTCATGGAGAAGGATCAGAGCGCTAAAAAACTGGATTATGTTCCCGTGAAGAAAGACAGCACTTGCAACGCTAGCAGAAAGTTAGGGCTTCTTAATTCTTGCATTTATGGTTGAGGAAAGGAGTTGGAGACATTTGTGCACCTGAGGAAAGACCGTTGCCACTTTAAAACGAAGCCTTAAGCCACGATATTCAAAAAATTGGTATGTACATTGCTGCAAAACCCTTTTAGCACAAAATTCAGGTTTTTCTGGTTCCTCGGTGATTCGAAGAAATTGGCTGTTAAAGATGATAGAATTGGACTTAAGATAAACTTTTCACCACTGAAATAGTCACCAGGAGCTGTGATAAAGAATTTGAAGGAACAGAGCAATTGAACTTAAAGCTTTCAGTGTGTGAAATCGTAGTGACTATGTGAAGACAGATAGTTTATATTTGTTCTCCCATATATTCAAAATTCTAGTGATGATGCATGGTGATTGCAAGGAGCTGATTGAAGAGTCTTTTCTCAAGACCTAATGCACTAGAAATTGCAGAAGACAGCACTCAGAAAATTCATAGATTTTCTTGTTATGCACAGAGGCTGTTTTGTTGATATATTTGAGTGGTTTTAAAAACTGTGAAATAGTCATGATGTATGAAATCTTTGCTGGAAGAAACATGCTCGAATGACTGCAGAACATATAGGTTGAATGTACAGGAGTTGGTGACAGTTTGTGGCTGGGATAAAGATTTTGCAAACGCTGGTGTATTTGTTCCTTCTTTTCATGCTGACAGTCCAACTTGATCCGATGAGCTTATGGAGATGTTGTGTTTGAACATATAAAGTACTGGAAGTTTTAGGATTTGCAGTGAAGCTGTCTTAATGCTTTTGGATGCAAGCATTTAAGTGAAGCATTAATATACAATATCCATATCTATTGATAGTTGTCCACTGCATTTAAGTATTCTGGACATTACAGTGCCATCTTGAAGGTTTCAAAACAGTTTGTAATAAGGAGGGAATTTCTGTTTGAAGACACAGTACACTGTTATTCCTAAAGCCTAAAACCAGGAATTTGATTGGCTTATGTACCCTAACAGTTCAACATTATGCTGGTTGGTGTAGTTCGAAGTATGAGCAGACCTATATTGTGCTTATCATAGTCTTCCTGAAGGTCTGATTTGATCTCATAGTGTATTTATTCATGAACCAAATTGTAGGGTGGACTCAAAAGAAAATTTGATATTGCAGGCCTGTACAGGAGCACCTAGCAGAAGGAGAAGGAGGTCAAACAACAGCAAACTAGTCTCAAAACATTGCTGAAACCTCATAAATTGTTTCTATCAGCTGAAAGGAGAATATGGGAAAAAGTGGAAAGATAAACAGAGCTGAGCCTTCAGACCTAACTTGGGTTCAAAAGCTTCCAGACCGTGCAGAGATATTTCAACAGGCAGGGTGGTTGAGTTTTTTCAAGAAGATTGATGGTTTTAATTCTCAGGTGTCCTGCAAATTTGCCAAAGGACTCAAAGAAGATATGATTATGATGAATGCTCTGAAATTTAAGCTAACTGTGGAGTTAATATCAGAAGCTACTGAAATCAGAAATGAGGGAGAACACTGGTTTAAAAAATCACCTTTTGAATTTGACCCCCAAAGATATTTATTGCCTAATGTCATTCCTAACTGGAGCAAAGGGATTCCCATTCAAAATTTTAGAAAGGAGTGGATTGAGCCTTTAAGAATCCTTCAAAGTTATGTGACTTGTGAAGGAAGATACTCCTTTGTCTTTAAATACCACTTCAGGTTCCTGCAGCACTTAGTAGGGGTGTCTAAAATGAATTTGCCTTTCTTTTTCTTAAAAAGCCTGCAGAAGATGGCAAGCAAAATAAAGGAACAAGATGATTACACCTCACAGTCACTATTTCACCATGGCCTTATCAAACTAATTATCACTACAGTGTTGCAGCATGAAGGAAGGAATTGGGATTTCTTTTTATTTTGGTCTGACATTCATCCTCAAAGAGAAGACCAACAACCAAGAAGACAAACTGACAAGGGTAAGGTGATGATCAAAAAGCTAGGTTACTTAGTCCCATCTACAAGCAAGGATGAGATCAAAGCCAAGAAGGTGACAGAACAAGTCTCAGAACATGCAAAGGATGACAGTCAGTTCAAAGTGGTTTCAGAATATCCTAAAGCCAAATACTCATTGTTTGCAGGTGAAGAGGTACAGCCTGGTTTGACTGTTGATATGGAGAGAGCTGCTACTCTTGAGCAAGCTAAGACTGTTGATATGGAGAGAGCTGCTACTCTTAAAGAAGAATTACAAACTAAATCAAGGAGCCCCCTTACCATCATATCTGAAGATGAAGGTTATCTGTTGGAAGATGAACAACAGGTTATCATGACTGAACCAAGTACAGAAGCATTTGAAGATTTTACTACCTCAAAGGTAAAATCAGACAAGTCTAAGAAGAAGAAAAAGAAAGAGGTAGCTTCATACAGAAGATCATACAAAAGGCCTCAAACCAGACCTACAAACAAACTGAGGTGGAACATGAAAAAATTGCTTAACCCTAAACTAGATTCCAGACAAGAAGTAGTGTTAATCAATTCTTCTTCCAGTGAAAGAACAGAAAGTTTTCAGCAGGGCAGTAAAGGAAAAAGAAAGGCTGATGTTTATCCTTCTTCCTCTTCCAAACCTGCAGAGACAAAGTTTAGGTCTGAATTAGTTGAAATAATTGCTGAAATTAAAGACAGACTTACCAAGCAGCAAGAAAAAGATACAGTAAAGGCAGATGTTTTTGGAGATCATAAATTGGATGAAGAGGATCAGGATATTCTCAGGCAAGCAGGATATTTAGTAGAACTTGTTGTTCATGATGATTTTTCAGAGTTTTTAATGCAGAAGGACAATATATCAGAGATCCCAGACTTTGATGAGGAAAATGTACAGGAAAGCATCCAGAGATACAGGAAACACATGAAACTCCTGCAAGAAATGAATGATGGAGTATTCAAAGTTAATAAAGAGCTGGTAGAGAAATTGCAGGATATGCATAAGCATTTTTTGGAGCTGACAGAAGTTTCTAAAGAAGTCCTTAGCAGAAAAAAGGTTGCTGACAGGTACTGTGAAAAGCTGGAGAAGACTGTTGACCACTTGCAACAAAAGTTAGATGATATGAAGAAAAAGCATAAAAGGGCAAAGAAGAAGTCTTCAAGTCTTGATGGTATATCTCTTCTTGTGGAGGCAGCGAAGGAGCTCTGAGGCAGTCTGTAGTTAGCTGTTATTTAAGATGAATAGTTTATTTTGGTTAAGAGTTTGCTATTTTTAGCAATTTGTAATTTTTGTAAGAAACAATTTTTGACTTTACCCTCCTTGGTAATTCGATGGGAGCAGTTAGAGAGTAAAACCTAACTGATTTTGAGATGATGTCTATTTAGAAGAGTTAGGAAGTCATTGTAAAGGTTGGAATTTTCTGGGAGCATCAGGAGGTTTGTGGACTACTATACTTTCAGGCTTATTCAAAGATAAGTGCTGTAACTCTCTTGTACATTTACTGATGAAACTATGGATATATGACTCTTTACCCTACTTTCTGTCTGTGTTGGCTTTATTGTGAGTTTGTTTAGCTTCTTAATTGACAATTTCAGTACTGGTTAATGTGTGTTTTCTAGCAGTGCTTGTCTATTATGTGTAAACTTCAATACAGGCTTTTGGTTGGATTTTTATGATATATATGCATCTTTATCAGTGATTGTGTTTGATTTAGTTGTTGCTTATCTGATGAATGTATTCCTTGCATGCTCTTGAATTTTATGACCAAAAAACTTAAAACAAAAACCCTAAACCCTAGTTTGAATTGAATTTACTCTTGAGATTGTGTTGGCATGTTTCCCTAGCCTTAGAAACAGTTTCTGACACAAACAACAGGATTGGTTCCTTCCATGGTTAGATGTAAGGGCTGAGCCATTCTGTCATGGTGAGAGGATTGGTTCCTTCCATGTCAGATATGAGTGCTGTGCCATTCTGATATGACTGTAGGATTGGTTCCTACATGATCAGATATAAGGGTTGTTTCCATTCTTGGAATGGAGGTGCCTGGTCAGTTACCAGGAATACTTGGTCTAGGACTGAGGTCTTTTCTGATACGATTGTAAGATGTGTTCTTACATGACCATATGTGAGCACATGGCCATTCTGATGTGATTGAGGGATGTGTCCTCACTTGATCAGATATAAATGCTGATGCCATTCTTTGGGAGAATGGAGGCACCTGGTCAGTTACCAGGTAGCTCAGTCTGGGACTGGGGGGCATTCTAATATGACTGTGGGATGTGTTCTCACATGATCAAATGTGAGTGCAAGGTCATTCTGACAAGTAGGTCAGATATAAGTGCTGGGCCATTCTGACGAGTAGGTCAGATATAAGTGTTGGGCCTTTTTGACGAGTAGGTCAGATATAAGTGCTGGGCCATTCTGACGAGTAGGTCATATTTAAGGGTTGGGGCCATTCTCACATGGGAGAGGATGAGGTTCCTTCCATGGTTAGATGTAAGGGCTGGGCCATTCTGACATGGTGAGGGGATTAAGTTCCTCTCATGGCCAGATGTGAGTGCTGGGCATGCCTTTCTGACGACTCAAGGTCAAATGTAAGTGTTGGATGGGACATTTTGACTTAGGGTCAGATATAAGCATTGAGAAAGACCTACATGGAGGCTAGGCCTACACCCAGCATGAAAAAGGGATGGCTCTGTAGAAATTCCTGTGACGAGAAGAATCATGAGATAGCACCCATGGTGATGATCCAGATCGAGTGATGATCTAGATCTAGTGATGATGATCTAGTAGTGATGATCTAGATCCAATGGTGATGATCCAGATCTAGTGATGATCCAGATCCAGTGACGATGATCCAGATTGAGTGATGATCCAGATCCAATGATGATGATCCAAATCGAGTGATGATCTAGATCCAGTGATGATGATCCAGATCCAGATGAAGATGAGTTGAAGATGAAGATGAATTGAAGATGAAGATGACGAGAACTCAATGATGATCCAGATGATATAGAGAAGATGGCCTATGTTGATAAATTTTGTCAAGAGAATACCTTCCTAGTTAAGAGGGAGTGTTGATGTATTTGTAACTTCGGAATGTATTCATCTGTATATCTTATGTATTGTACCCCGATGTTTATTCTGGGATGTTTTTGTAATGTGTTTGAGTCATGTCATGCCTCGATGTTCCTATCAGGAGGTTCTATAATGTAAAGAAGTCATGTCAAGTCATTGTGGTTTAACCATCCTATTGGTCAAGTGTTAAATTCCCCGCAGTTGTGGGGCCCTAGGTTTATTAGACTATTTTAGAGAAGTTAACCCTAGCTAAGTCATTATAAGTCGGGGCAATAGTCCCCACCATTGTGTTAAGGATAACCCTCCTTGTTGGTTGGAGGAGGCAAAGTCCCCACAAGTTGTGGGGCATTAGGGTTATTAGACACTCCTAGAGATGTTAGCTCTAGTAAGTAATTGTTAAGTGAGGCCGACATGATGGAGTGGGATTCAAGTGAACGAAAGAATATAAATAAAGAGTGAGCCTCTCTATTTATCTCACACACACTCACTCATTGGGGTGCATGAGTCAGAGAGGAGACACTAGGATCAAAGAGAGAGAGTACTGATGTCAGGAGATCACCTTACTATTTTTGGGTTTTACTTTTGGTGCTGATTCTATCTCTAAGGAAGTTGCGGGGTTTTCTCCTTTATGGTTTCCCTGAGGAAATTTTTTTGAGTCTCTTGTCTCTTGTGTTTTATTGCTGTGCATGTTATTCTCTTAGTTAAATATCCTAAGATCATAATGCTAGCTTGAATGATACAAATCTAACAACCTCCAACACAAAGCATAAACCCTTTTGACATATGGTATGACCATATGTTATTTACTGCCACCATATTTCATATCACCATGAACATGACAACATATACTTATAACAAGGCATAATGTATTGCAATAATAAAGCTTAAGCATATAGTCCATGTATGGCCTGCGTTGGACTTCAGTCAACTATAAGACTTATATTTTAATATAATGTAATCCACCATAGGGTTAAAGGAATTTAACATATGAACCTTAGGCTAAAACATTAACTTAAATCAATACAACTAAGCACTAAGCTTATGCTTAGTAAACATGGAATATGTAATATGCCATGTTTTGCAATTTATCCTCGTAAGCTAATAAAGAACTGAATCTAGTATGAGATGATAACTTGCATATATAAAAACACAAGATAGGATTAATATTTTTAATAAACTACACATAGAACGAAGTTAATACTAATATGTAAATGATAAATTACAATTCCATAAGAAAGCATAAGTACTGAACAAGATCTTTAGAATTAATAGTTAAATTGACAAGAATAGTAACTATACCTATTATAATTCGGAGTCAATAAAAGAACCAAAGTCAACCAATAGTATGATCTTTAAGGTCACACCTTTCCGTACTCTTTGAACAATTTTCCATCACAAGCATGAACTGCATCTAAATAGGATAGGTGCCTTAGTTCAGAGAACTAAGTAAGCCTGCGTAACAAAGTAATACTTTACCTCTCAAATTGTCATGGGAGAACAAGTCCCGCCACTCCGCCTACTTTGTTTCCACAACCAAAGTTAATTTAGGACTCCATAATTAACAAGTGAGACAATGCAGAAAGGATGGAGCATATAAATCCAGTCACAACACATAAGCGACTGTTATAGCGGATTTCACCACACTAGGTGAATCACACTTTGTATGGCCTTCCCCTATCCCGCTGCAGACTCATTATTCCCTATGGACCATTTATTGTCTTTTGATGTATCATTGACCATCCCTAAAAACATTAGAAAAATGATATACGCGGCCTTTTCCCCGATAACCGCGTACATATGCGGATATTCCCTATATAGTCGCGTACATCGGGATGTGTGCACAATCCAAAACTGTTGGACCATTCCTTGCCTTGAATCCGACTCATATGACTCCTGGCCTTCCATATGCCTTGAGATCGCACGGATTCGACCTTTCAGTATCACTTTGGAAAGCTATATAAGGAACCCTTTGGTACATTGAAAGGGGGGGGAAATATGAAGAGAGAATTGAGAGTACCGAAACTATAGTCCATTGTTGCCAGAACTATACTTGAGTCTGCATCCCTTTGTCCCTTTGGAACAATGTTGTGTTCTTCCCAAGCTTGTCTTTGTTTGTGAGCATGCTATCGGAGTGATGGAGGATTGAGGTGGTGGAGGCCCAAGTGGGGGATTCAGTTTCTCCGGTTCGCAGACGTGCCGTCAGAGGTTGTCACTTGTAATCTCTGATTCATATTCATAGAAATATCTTTTCCTGTCCAGTAATGTGTATTTGAATGAATGTAGCATCCATTGGAATATGTCAAATGCTTATACATTATTGATTATATATGCTAGAATAGATCTAACACCATGAAATATAGTATGCTTGTATTGTTTACTTGTTGTTGAGGACGTGCTATAACAATTCAAGCTGAAGATTGGAAAGCTCAACGGGGATCTACTTCAACCGTCCGGAATAAGGTACGAGGCTCGATCCTTTAGTGTTAGATGTTTTTAATTTCTATTGCATATTGGGAAAGATTGATTTCTGGAGTCTAGCTGTCTGTTGTGGTACCCCAAGCCATAGGAATTTCTCTCCGTAACAACGACAAAATTGTAAACATAATACTAAGTAGTAAACAACAATACAACATCATAAGTAAAATACATTAAAAATAATGACTCAAATGTAAACGACAGAATGTAATCATAACTTAAGACTAAACAGAGGTACATAAAGTGTACGATAGAGTTTTGTAAGTGAATAATGTTCCGTCTAGTTAGTTTTTACTAGACTATAATGTTTTTTAATCTTTTTAATTTTTGGGGACATTACAAGTGGTATCAAAGCCCATTTTCAATACTAAGAGACCTATGGGTGCACTAAGCATTCATGCAGAGAAAATAAAGTATGTTAATTAAATATGTTCCTAACAAAAAAAATTCTGTCATTTAATTTTTTTTGTGTTGACAGGAAATTTTTAAGCACTGATCAGTTTATGAATACTGAGGAAGAAAACAGTCATCAAGGAAATATGACCACCCCCACTCCAGAAGTGGAGCTGGTGGTAGAGTTAAACTCTGATGTTTTGAAAACTTTACACAGTCTTCAAGATGAATTGAAATGTTTCAGAGAAGACATCATGAACAAAAGGAATGAACAACAAGCTATAAATGAAACCTTACTGAGAAATATGACGAGAGGAATCCCGCAAGGTAAACCTGCTCCGTCCACAAACAATTCCAAAAGAGAATCTTACCCAAAACAGGCCAACAACCCAAGAAAAGAGTAAAAAGAATTTACCCCTGAAGCAACTAAAGAAGATCATCACAGTCCTTCTAGTGGTGACTCACTTTCTCCACAAAGAAAGAAGCAAACGAGTAATGACAGTCTTCAGGGGGAGTCCCAAAAAATAATATCCCTGGCCTATGAAGGTAAAGTAAACATGGGGGAAAAGGCTGAAGAGTGGCTGTTGGGCATGAGTAAGTACTTTCAGGTTCATAGCTATTCAAGTGAGATGAAGGCTCAGCTTGCCATCTATAACTTGAATGGAAAACCAGGAAGATGGTGGAGAGATTTAAAACACACCAAGAAAGATGAGCTGCGGGAAATACGTTGGGATACTTTCCAAAAACTTTTCCAAGAAAAATATATGTCAGAAAGGCTCTTTGACCAAAAAGTGAAAGAGTTTCACGAACTATGCATGGGATCCATGACTATGCATGCATTTATTAATAGATTTATGGATCTGTTGCATTATATACCATACATCAAGGAAGAAAAGGTAAATATCCAATAGTTCCTAGGATGTCTTCCTCCCAGTTTTCAGGACAAGATTGAATTTGACACGGCTAAGACTTTGGATACCACACTGCACAAAGCTAGGCTCCATTATGAGCATGGACAGCTGAGGTAGGAAAACCTGAACTGAAACTAAGATAGGTCTAAGAACTTCTCTGATAATCACAAATCTGGGTCCAACCCATAGCCATATCGAAAGTAGAATAATAGATTTCAAGCGAACATGAACTTTAATAAACCTGGTACAAAGCCTTATGTACCAGCTGCTAATGTTAACAAACTCGTAGAAATTGGATCCAATGCTACCCTACTACAGATCAAGTGTTGGAAATGCAGCGGGCCTCATTATTCCTGAGATTGTAAGAACAAGACCGGTGGGGTCTTACACAACTTATAAGAAGAACCAACTGTCAAGGACATAGCTGGAACACCCCGGATCTATGCAGCATTGGATGGCCGATAGGCAGATCATCAAGTTATGATGGTCGAGATAGAAGGTAAGATATTGAAAGCTTATGTTTCAATACTTATTGATCCTGGTTCTTGTCGGAGCTATGTTGTGCCTAAAATTGTTGATATATGCAAACTAGGCAAAGTAAAACATGATAAACCTTGGCTGGTTTAGTTAGCCATAGGTACAAAACAAAAGGTTTTGAAATTTTTTAAAGAATGTGAGGTAAACTTGAATGGTTTTCTTACAAAAGTAAACCTGAACATCCTACCTTTAGGGTTATACAATGTACTTATCAGCATGGAATGGCTAGAACAACACCATGTCATGATTGATTGTTTACACAAGTATATATTGTGTACTGATAGCCTGGGGAGCCAAGTGAAGGTTTAGGGAATTCCAAAGAAAGTTTTTGTAAGACAAATATCTACCTTACAAGTAAAGAAATGTGTTAGGAAAGGCTACAAGTTGTTTGCAGTAAACATCTAAGACATAGAGTATGATAGGGAACAACACATAGAAGACTTCCCCATTCTTGAAGAATTCAAGAATGTGTTTCCCGAGGAAATCCCCAAATTACCTCTGAAACGAGACCTAGACTTCTCCGTCGAACTGACCCCAGGATCAGTTTCAGCCTCAAAAGACCCTTACTGCATGAGTGCACTTGAGTTGGTGGAACTCAAACTGTAGTTGCAGGAGTTGATAAAGAAAGGGTATATCCGACCTAGTGTGTCTCCTTGGGGAGCCTCGATTTTGTTCGTAAAAAAAAAAAGACGGTACAATGTGGATGTGCATTGATTACCATCAGTTGAATAAAATTACTATAAAGAACCATTACCCACTCCCCCGAATTGGCAACTTGTTCGATCAAGTGGGAGGAGACAGAATATTTTCAAAGATTGACCTGCGTTCTAGATACCATCAAGTATGGATTCACGATGAAGATATTCACAAAACTACCTTTCACACAAGGTACGAGAACTACGAGTTTGTAGTGATGTTGTTTAGGTTCACCAATGGACCCGCAAACTTTATGTGTATCATTAACAACATTTTCACTAGGTATCTAGTTAAGTTTGTCCTAGTCTTTATTAATGACATCCTTCCAAGAATCAAGAGGAACACAAAGAACACCCTTGTGTAGTACTACAAGTGTTAAGAGAACACCATCTTTATGCTAAGTTTAGTAAACATTATTTTTACAAACCGCAGATACAATATTTAGGTCACATTATCTCTGAGACAGGGATAGTTGTGGACCCAGAAAAGATTAAAGCCATAAAGGATTGGCCTACTCCTATTAGTGTCACTCACATTAGGTCATTCTTGGGATTAGCTGGATATTATCAAAATTTCATTGAGAAATTCTCAAGAAATGCTTTCCCCATGACTGCTTTGCAGAAGAAAGAAAATAAGTTCATATGGACTAACAAGTGAGAAGAAAGTTTTCAAAAGCTTAAGAAGATTTTGATGACCGCACTAGTGTTATGGATTGCGGATCCCGATGGGTATTTCGTTGTTTGCACAGATGCAAGTAAGGAAGGACTTGGAGGAGTCCTCTTCTAGAATGATCACGTGATCTATTACGAATCGCGGAAGTTGAAAGAACATGAGAAAAATTACCCTACGCACAATCTTGAGTTAGCATCCATCATCCATGCTTTGAGAATGTGGAGGCACTACCTCATGGGAAGGAATTTTCTTCTGAAAATAGACAATATGAGTCTAAAATACTTGTTTGATTAACCATATTTGAATGCAAGGCAAGCCATATGGTTGGATTTCCTAAGCGAGTACCATTTTGAGCTAAATCATATTAAGGGAAAGGAGAACAAGGTTGCTGATGCTTTGAGTCGACAAACTCACATGATTTATGAGGTGACATTGAGTCAAACCAATGCATATTTTCATGAGAATATTAGAGTGGCCAACATAGTTGACCCATTCTATGTAGAGATCCTCAAGAAAATCTAGGAGGACAGGTTGTTTCAACATCAAAAAGAATACAAGGTCGACAAATCCGGACTGCTATGGTCCAAGGATCACTTGTATGTTCCAGAAGGATGGGATCTTTGGTCCAACATCCTCACAGAATTTCATCAGGAACCCTACTCGGGGCACCCGGGATATAAAAAGATGATATCCACTGTCAAGAGACACTTTTTCTGGCCTAAGTTAAAGGCTGACATTGCAATGTTTATTGCGAAATGTTAGGAGTACCATCTAGTCAAGGCTGAGCATCAGTATCATGTAGGACTACTACAGCCATTACCCATTTCAGAATGGAAGTGGGAGGTTATTAGTATGGACTTTATCTCCAGTTTATGGAAAAGTAAGAAGCAAAATGATTCTATTTTGTGGTCATCGACAAGTTTTCTAAGGAAACACACTTCATTCCTGTAAAGTCAACCTATAAGGCCGTGAACATTGCTGATATCTTTTTGAAATAAATATTTATATTACATTGGATACCTAAGGTATATATCTCGGATCGAGATGTTAAGTTCACAAGAAACTTTTGGAGATCTTTATTCTCTGGATTGGAGACACGGTTGAACTTTAGTACTGCATATCACCCGCAGGTAGAAGAGCAAACTAAAAGGGTAAACCAAATTGTCAAGGACATGCTTTGAATGTTTGTCATGAACAATCCCATGAAGTGGGAGGATTACTTGCATCTCACAGAGTTTTCATATAACAATGGTTATCAGGCTTCCGCCAAGATGAGTCCCTTTGAGGTACTCTATGGATGGAAGTGTAGGACATCGGTTACTTGGGATATCTCGGTGGATCGGCTCATGTTAGGGCCTGATTTGTTGATGGACTTGGAACATTTGGTTACCAAGGTCCAGGTGAACCTTAAGGAAGCACAAGACCACCAGAAAAGTTACACGGATCAGAAAAGAAAGGATAAGGAATTTCAAATAGGTGATCATGTTTACTTGAAAGTAAAATCCAAACGAAGCTCATTGAGCTTAGGTAGGTGCGGTAAGTTAGCACCTAGATTTTGTGGACCTTTTGAAATACTGACCAAGAAAGGGTCGGTGGCTTATGAACTAGCATTTCCCATGCATGTAAGACCCCACAATGTTTTCCATACATCTTTGTGAAAGAAATATGTTTATGACACTAAACATGTTGTTGATTGGTCCCTATTATAGGTGGAACCTGATGAGGAGTTTTCCCTTGATCCTACTCATATATTGGACAAAAGAGAAGTGCAGCTTCAGAAGCACACCATGGTCCAATTGAAACTGAAATGGACATTAGAGGAATTTTGGGGTCTAAAATGGGCCTCCTAAGGAAAATAATAAAATAATAGTTAAAATAATAAAATAATATTGATTAATTTTGGAGGAAGAAAGAAAAAAACTACTTTTTGTGTTCGTATTTTTGACATATCTCCTTGTGTTTTTACTCAAATTTCGATCGGGAGAGCTCGTTGGATGCAGAATTTGATTCCGCATCCAACAAGTACCCACACTGCATATTTTTTACAGACCCCGCTACCCCAAAAACAAGAAATACTTGAAAAAACGTGATGATGATGTCATCATCACATTTTTTCAGGTATTTCTTGTTTTTGGGGTAGCGGGGTCCATCAAAAGTATGCAGTGTGGGTACTCGTTGGATGCGGAATCAAATTCCACATCCAACGAGCTCTCCCAATCGAAATTTGAGTAAAAAGACAATGAGATATGTCGAAAATACAAACAAAAAAAGTAGTTTTTTTAATGACAAATATGCCAATTCAACCATTATGGTTGACTTATTTTATTGAAATTCTATTGGCTCTTGAATTCCAACTCCCAAAAACTTGTTTTGGCACGTTTTCTTATAAGGCCCATTTTAGACCCCAAATTTCCTCTAATGAGCACTTTGAGGATGACAAAGATACTTGGGAGAACGAGGCCACCATGAGAAAGCATTACCCCACATTATTTCATGATATCATTTCGAGTCCCTAGAACACCAGGGACGGTGTTGTTCTAAGCGGGGAGGGATGTAATATCCTAAATTTTTGACCTAACACTTATAGGCATGTGCATATTGATTATGATGATTATCTTGATGTTTAATTTTATATTGGGTCAAAGAACCCACTGTATATGAACATGATGATTTGTTTTATATATTGGGCGTAAGCCAATTATTGATGATATATGTATATTCTTGTTTGTGTTAGGCGTGGACCCTGAAGCACATGATTGACGAGATGTTTTGTGTTGAGCAAGGAGCTCTGAAACACTTGAGTGATTGATGAATTGTGTTGAGCAAGAAGCTCTAGAACACATGAAAAGATAATTGGATGTGTTTGGCATAAGCCTTGGATCCTTCCATGTTGATATTGAGCATAAGTGCTTGAGCATCGGATCCTTGGCCATTGTATCCCTAGGTGTATCAAACAAATACATCATAGCATTTAGTGTTGAGCGAAAGATTTGGAATTGAACTATGTTTGTAACTCCCTACTATAGGCGTTGAGTATGGATTCTAGTAAGCGTTAGGGGTTACTAAAAATAATTTAATAACTTTTGAGTGAAAACGACTCGAGAAAAATATTGATCTCATCATACTTATTTATAAGTGATCAAATGAAATTTCAAATTTCTGTATTCTCATCAAAGTACTGAAGAGCTACCAAGTTATACGAGGGAAATCCAACATGCAAGGATGTTTAGAGTTACCTAGCCTAGTAGACCTAAACCATCTACCTACTTGACCTTAATGAAGAAGTGTCATTAAGTCTAGGGATCATGGTATATGATGCCTAGAGACAAATTTTAATAAAGTGTTATATTATTATGTACTTTATACATGTTATGTATAAAGAATTAAATATAGTAATATTATAAATAAATGAAAGAAAGAAGAATAGCTCCATCAATTATTATTTATTATGAAAGATTAATAAATAGTATAATGTCTATAAAAGTGCAATTAGGAACTAGTAGAAAGTTCCTAAGTGAAAATATTAATAATTACCCAAAGTAATTGAAAAGGGTTAAATCAAGAAACCAAGTTTTCTTGATTTAACTGCCCTTTGACTGAAAATTCTGTCTATAAATACTCAAGCTAAGGAAAGACTTGGGGTTCTGATCTATCATTAGAGGAGTCGATTTTCTTCCTATTTTATCTCAAGTAAATTATTGAAGAAACATTTCCTGGAAGGAAAAAGGAGAACTGATCCAGACATGATACACCAGATAGGAAACCTTACCTTAGGAGCTCTAAGCTATTTGCATGTTGGAGTCCAACTCGGGGGATCCGGACTAAAACCAAGAACAGTTCCGGGCCATGGTTTGGAGGAACGTGGTAGTTTCCAAGTGATTTGGTCATCAAAATCCAAGGTTAGATCTGTCTTAAATTGTTAATGATGGCTATTTAAAAAGTGTGCAGGTTCAACCATTAAAGGAGCTTCAGGAAGAAAAACTACAGGTATGATTTCTTAGTATGTCAAGTTCATTTCTAGGGTAAATGCTAGATGCTTTATATAAATTATATTTATATATTTATAACCCAATAAATGATGGTTCTGTATGCATTCAATATTCAGAAATTATTACTGTAAACTAGGTGAATCCAGACCTGTTATTATTGCTCACCTATTCTTTATAACTGTACTGACATATTTCATTTGTCAGTAGAGAAATGTTCATATTATAGTATATTTAATCATAGGAGCAATATTAAAGAAATAAATATACTAATTAGATACCTTAGGGTATTACGTACCAAGATAACTACTTTATAGATAAATATATATACAGATAAGGTCATCAGGTATAAACATTTCTGAAAGCTATCTACACATTTAATTCAAAAAATAAATAACTCATCTAAGACCTTTCAAGGTATTCCATAATAATAATATACTAGTATCGAAACGTTGCATTAAAATTATCAATATCAACACTAAATAAACAAAGGAATCATTGTGACCATCCATGTGGTCCTTTACAAATCTTTGATCATAATTCATAGAAAAGAATCGACATTTCTATCCATTTTCCATCTATACATAACCATAAACAAAATTACATAACTCATCAAACATTACCATAACCAAATTAAAATAATACATCTTATACAGTAACCATAACATACTAAAATAACATAAAAATCATACTATAAACCCATGTATTTCAAACAGGAACAAGAATCGAATCCTGTGGGCATGTAAGCCCAGTTTATTTTATTTAATAAAATACAACTCACTACATTAATATCCAAAGCAGAATCAAACCCTATGGGGTATCATTTGCATACATGCTAAGGCCACGCTATACATAATATGTATGCGGGCAATAATCTTTATAAACCACTACCACGCTACTAAGGAAAACTATGATTTCACTACAGCACGGACTTGGCCAACGTTCAAATGAACAGAGTCCATTTACCAGTTAAATACAACAATGAATACCATTGTTGGCTTATAAACCCTGGCTTATACAAAAACCCACAAATTCATTGTATCAAACAACCAACAGATGTTATGCATAGCATTCACCTAAGTCACAGCCATGCCAAATTATAATTTACACTTTAAGTATTAAAACCAACTACTCTGCTAGAGAATCACCCCTACACTATTCATTAAACTATCTACGGTAATGAAATAACACCAAGACCATTGCAGCCACGGTGGGGAAGGCTCAAGCCATTCACGACTTGGTATTTCAAAACCCATGTTGTTCATATTACAGCCATTAAAATATACGTAACACACAAACCTCAAATGAAGGTGAATGCTTATGTCCAAACCAAGTTTAATAAATCATAACATAGCACATACATTATAACACAGTAAGCAAAATGACATGAGTCCTTTATTAAAAACGCGGAGTATAAACATCATACACAATATGGTAAAGTAGTGTCTCCACTTAGTTGCTTATGAAGCCAAAAATGAAGTCTATGGGCATGCCAGTGGGCTATGGCACCATTGCAAGCAATGGTCCAACCCATGGCTCAAAGGAACAAACCACTAAATCATTACAAACCCAAAATTAATACACAAAACCAAAGGGAGTGCGATTTCACTCCACGACAGAAGCCATTAAAAATTTGTTCAAAATCCAAGTCTGTAATCATATGCCCAAAGGTGAATTTTAAAACCCCACATCGAAACCCACAGCATAAAACCCCAACCAAGCAACAAATCTATGTGCAGTCTGCCCAAGGGGGCCGAGAGGTAGCAAGTAGAGACTTGATCACAAGATTACCGTGGCCATGATTGCAAACACAAGCGAAACTTGGGATGAAAAGTATGGCCATGTTCAAAACATTAAACCAAACCAATGTGCAGGTGTATGAACTAGACGAATCATACCTCACGGTTTGGAGGTCGCCTCCATGGTCTTCTCCTTGCGCAGAGACAAAATGCATAGACCCCAAATGACAAACACAATGCACAACCATCGTGAGCCAAGCCTAAGGGAAGGCTGCCACGATTTCTAAGGACATTAAATGCACCAACTGGTGGCCATTAACGTAACACTAAACCCACTCTCCATAGTTAAAATGTCATTGCATTCGTGACCTCCAACACAAAGAATAAACCCTATTGACATATGGTATGACCATATGTTATTTATTGCCACCCTATTTCATATGACCATGCACATGACAACGTATACTTATAACAAGGCATAATGTATTGCAATAATAAAGCTTAAGCATATAGTCCATGTATGGCATGTGTTGGCCTTAAGTCAACTATAAGACTTATATATTAATATAATGTAATCCACCATAGGGTTAAAGGAATTTAACATATTAACCTTAGGTTAAAACATTAACTTAAAACAATACAACTAAGTACTAAGCTTATGCTTAGTAAACATGGCATATGTAATATGCCATGTTTTGTAATTTATCCTTGTAAGCTAATCAAGAACTGAATCTATTCTAAGATGATAACCTGCATATATAAAAACCCAAGATAGGATTAATAGTTTTAATAAACTACACATAGAACGAAGTTAATACTAATATGTAAATGATAAATTACAATTCAGTAAGGAAGCATAAGTACTGAACAAGAGCTTTAGCAGTAAAAGTTAAATTGACAAGAATAGTAACTATACCTATTATAATTCAGAGTCAATAAAAGAACCAAAGTAAACCAACAGTATGATCTTTAAGGTCACAACTTTCCATACTCTTTTAACAAGTTTCCGTCGCAAGCATGAACTGCATGTAAATCGGACAGGTTCCATAGTTCAGAGAACTAAGTAAGCCTGCATAACAAAGCAATACTTTTCCTCTCAACCCGTCATAGGAGAACAAGTCCCGCCACTCCACCCACTTTGTTTCCACAACCAAAGTTAAGTTAGGACTCCATAATTAACAAGTGTGACAATGCAGAAAGGACGAAGCATATAAATCCAGTGACGACACATAAGCGACAAAAGTGTAAACATAATATTAAATAGTAAACAATAGTACAAAATCATAAGTAAAATACATTAAAAATAATGACTGAAATGTAAACGACAAAACGTAAGAACATATTACGACTAAACAGAGGTACATAAAGTGTATGATAGAGTTCCGTAAGTGAATAATGTTCTGTCTAGGTAGTTTTTACTAGCCTATAAAAAAAAATATTTTTGGGGACATTACAAATGTACATCCATATGCTCTATTATTGGTTATTTAATTGTGATGTAGAATTATATTTTCCATATATGTACCTTCAGCTCTGTGTGCATTGAAACTCGGTATGATTGGTTTGATTGAATTACTGCTAGTATTTGTTAACTAGTTGTATTGATTGAACTTGAAATATCCTTCGTTTATGTACTCGGATATGATATGAAAAAACACTTTATTTTGCTGTACATCCATGCTTAAATACATGTATAATGGATGTAGGTTCACTTTTTGGTTCATTGGCATGGTTGTATGTCGAATCCGTGCAAGACTAGTTGTTAGTATTGAACAACTAGTTAACTAGTTCTCGTGGAATCATTTTCATAATTACTATGTTTAATTATATGGAAAATGGTAATTAGCCCTGATTTACATGTTATTAGGTGTTAATTAGCCATTGTACTTGATAAACAGTGGTTAAGTGATAAACAAAGGAAATTATAATAAGTACCGTCAATTATGTGCTAATTGTCGTTAAGTATCGTAATTGGAGGACTAATTACTAGTTAATCATGGTTAAGAGTAAATGGCATTTAGATGTGTAATTTATGTCTGAATTGGATTGGAATTGATATCTGATGTTGCTAGAAGGTTTTAGTAATCATTTCCAGCCTTTGGATGAGACATTTGAATAATTACTGAATTTATTTTAATTTATTTGTAATTAAAATGACTTTGTCATGAAACAAATATTGAAAAATGAATTTTAATAATTGTTTAACTAATCCATTGTGATAAAATTATCGAATTAGTGTTAGAGAGATAATGATATATCCCTCGGCCCCATTGATATCTCCAGGGGACATTACATTGAGCTCTAAGTGCCTAAGGTGAGTTATGTGTTCTGGCTGCAGCTTTGATCCTCACCAAGAGAGGTGTAAAGAAGCCTGAGGGACCAAAAACCTCAAAAGTTTTGTTCCTCCTCATATTCCTGATCGTAACATTTTCAAACCTGATAGATTCTAAGGGAAGTGTATAAGGAGAATAGTGGATTTATCTGAGAAAATAGTGAGTGTCTTCGATAGGGAGGGATCCGTAAAGGAGGGGGAGGTAGTAGGACTAAGCAAAGCAACAACAATATCTAGTGGAGGGGATCATTGTAAGGGAGGGAACTCTTCCAAAGTAAAGTCAGGAGGCGACACCGAGGTAGTTCCAGCAGAAGGATTCAAAGGGGGCTGAGTAATAACATGTAAAATCCCAGGAGAATCAGAAGAGTTCCCATAGCTCAGTGGAAATGCGTGGATTGCTGGAGATACAGGAAAAGAAGAAGGGTGTTCCAGTGATAACATAGAAGAAGCCTGGGAAAGGTTCTAAAAAATGTGGATCTGACATAGATCCTTGTCAGAGAGGTCACCAAAGATAGTTGTAGTATCGTAAGGTCCAGGTGGGGAAGGGGAGACTGATGAAACTACCAGAGGAGTGACTTCCAAAGGTGAGTGAGGTAAAGAATGCAAATAAGAAAATCCATTCTTTAAGGGCTGACCATGATGAAGAGAGGCACACTTATTCCTTAAGTGACCAATCTCATGATGATAACTGTAGCAGGAGGGTACATTTAGATAATCCAATTTCTGAAAGATGAGTGAACTACCAATGTCAATCTCAATCTCTGGTAGGAGCCCTTTGGAAACATCCAGTTCCACTAGCACTTTGGCCATCCTCTTGTCGAAAATGAGGTGGAAATATTTTTTTGGTGCCACTAATCTACCTAGGGTATTGACCATTTTTATCAGGGATTCCTTGTTCCATAATGGAAAGGGTAGGGCCAACAATAACAACCAAAGGTGGCGCTTAACAAATCTCTCTTTGAGAGGGTCAAATACAGTTATAAGTATATCCTCAATTCTAGGAAAATATAGTTACCAAAGAGTAGTGTATCATCTATGAACAATAAGTATGAGATGAATACCCCTTGCAACTATAATACCTCTAATATCCCCAATCTTTTTGGTTGTTGAGTCAGCCTTCCTGATCAATTTCGAAGGTGTACAATATAAATATTGTATGGGAATTGCATTTTTAATTAATGGAATGATATACACTTCATTATTAATCAAATTACAAAGATAATATATGTCATTATGTTGCAGGATTATGGAGTAACTGAAAATCCTACTGAAAGCATATCTCGTTTATACAATCGAGTTCTGAATAATGCATTTATGAGAGAGGACATTTCTACTTTGTTACATCTTTATAACTATGTAGGGAGGAGGAAATTTGTATGTACACTCTTTTTATGCTTACTCTCTTTTACTACACAAGCTTTTAGAAACCAAACTTTTAGGGTGCTAGAATTTTTTCATCCCTATGATAGAGACATTGGTTGTGGCATTAGATTTCATTGTTGCAATTAATTTGATTGAATATTTGCATTTCAATCGCCAAAATCATAGACCACAAACAATAGGCCTGTCTCAATTAATCTCAATTGAGAAGGGATGTTACAACCGAGAACACCAACCTGATTATTAGTTCAGATGCATGTTTATGGGAGTGGAAATGAAGTCACGGAAAGTATACTTTATGGCTTCAACTCTCTTCTTAAAAAAAATGCTTCAACTCTCTTCACAATTACTATGTTTCATGTTGACTATATTTTTTTTAAGCAAGCATGATTGTACATAAAAAGTGGTTAATTTTTTTAATTAATCATCATAATGTAGGATGTAAACCAAGTTTTTAAAAAAAGTGAATCTATCAAGATTTAGAGTCATATACAAAATAGATATTTGAGGCCTCTAAATATACAAAACACAAAAAGATGGAAGTATTCTCTAGGCCTCGACAATAAGGTCTAGATATGTAAACACTAGAGAAGCCACTCATAATTGAAGATAAACCCCAACACCAAGGAACCCCACAAAATCCATTACAACCTCTTTGGCAAGTCCTATAACTAATCCATAGGGACCCGATTGGGAAACCCCTCCAGGTTCCTCTAGAAGTTTCCCAAAATTCTAGATGCTTCGTCTTCTTTTTGCTACTCTGATACTCCTCTCAGGGTCTACTCTTCTTTCATGCTTCTGTAGGTCAAACCAAACCTCAATTTGCATCATAATAACATTTTGTTAGAATTATTCTCACAAAAAAAAAAAAACTTTAAAAAAACATAAAAAATTATATGCCTCTTAACAAATATCATAATATCAGAACTAAAATGTATTTACCTGTGTTCCTCCAATGTGCATCTATGGGGAGTGGCACCTCAATGTCCTTAAAATAATTCATGGACTTTTGAAGGTAAATTTTTGGATCCATTGTGAAAGTTTACAAGGTATCCTTGCAAAACTTTGCCATGGATGTGGAAAATTACCATCAACATTACACTGCTCACAAAATCTTGGAAATTGAAATTCATGAGCTCATATGGATAATCATCAATGGAAATCACGTATTCTCTCACCTAGTTAAAAAAAATCATTGTTAAACGTGTGGACAAATCCTCCTCCTCTAATCCTTTCTCATCATATTCCCACACACACTTGTATGAGGATCTTGAGGACTACTAAGGGGCATAATGGAATCGAGGCACATGGTGAGGACTCTTTCCATAAAGAAGGAGATGAAGAGAGACCCATCTCCAAACATATTGAGTCCACTGATTTTTGCCTAATCAATTGTGATTTCATATTTCTCAACAAGGTTGAGCACTAATCATATATAGTCATCTAGATGCATTCAATCACATAGTATATATACACCCTTGAATCTAGGTACAGTGAAGTTGAACCGACAATATTCATAATAGCTAAAATAAATATTTTCAGGCTAAGGTCAATAATATTTTGTACTAGCACTTCTTGCCAACTTTCTTCACATTAACACTACAATAAATATTGATGTAATATTGTATGAAAAATCCCCGTTGGAGCCCTCCCTTGAGGTTAAGAAATTCACCTTGGCAAGATAAACCAGTAAGAAAATATATCTCCTCCCCCATATTTGCAACGAAGGGTTTATCAATCATGAAATCGTCCCGATCAAGGAACCAATATTGTATTAACATGGTGAGTAGTTGAGGATGAGCTCACATGGTTGCACATCAAAACAACTTTTACATTCCCTTTGTATAAGTGCACCCAATACGACATCATCCCCTTAATAGGTTTATTAACCAACTCCTATTTTCTCTCTCTCTACAATGAATATCCATTGTGATCCCTATGAGCCCAATACTTACTTATAATACTTTGTGATTTATAGCACACCTAAACATGAGTAACATAGATAGAACCCCTATTTTCCATCTGGTGTTTATGCTAATGTTTTTTCTTGGGCTCAATATTCCCTTTCTAATGGAGATGTTACACCCCCACATTGTATTTCTTTTAATACGTTTATTTAGTCTATGTTGAGGGGCCCTTGGTTTGATATATTCTCCCCTAGAAAAATGTATCACATCCTCTTCTATCATTACTCAATTATACTTCAGTTAGACTAGTGGAGTCTAGTCATGCATGCAAAATTTCACATCATCACCAAATTCATGCATGAAACATTAGAATCATCACTAAAAGGGATCCTTTCTTCCTCTATGAGGATACAGATCTTCTAAACTTGTGCATGCATGTGCACACATTAGAATCTCTCAAAACCACTTGTGTGTTACCTAATTTATTGCCTATTGCATGATAGGTTAACTAGAACTAGGTCGCATTTCAATCTTGTGACTATTTGTAGGTGGAAAAACACTCATTTCATTGTTTATATGACTCCACACATCTTTATAATCTTTATGGAGGTGAATTATTTCATTCATGCAAAGAATTTCATGTCTAGTACTATCATTCTCTCATACAATCAATGCAATTCTTCCATTGTTTATCTCTATTCTATTGTAAAGTATGGATAATTGTTATTCATTTTTGCTAAACAAATTCTCTATGCTAGTTTAAATCTAGTTTCACATGGTATCATATCCCACATGTTCTAGGAAGAAGGAGAAAAAATTATCTATTGTAGGAACTGAAGAATGAAGCAATCAAAATAATGGATTTTACATCGTTAGCCATTCTTATGCCATACAAGAATTTTGAACAAGTACAAGCATAGCGAAGAAGTACATGTTTATATTGAATAATAATGGAAACAAAAACAAGTACCACATTGCTTGGTTTCCCTATGATACCATTTAACTCTAATTATTCTCCTTCCCAACAAAAATTTCATGAAAAGCTTATGGAAATTAAAATTCATTGTTACCAATGGTTGTAACCATTCAACCCCTAAGACAACATTAGTGCCACCCAATGGGATAGAGATAATTGGAATATTCAATACATATTATCCCATAGTAATATTGGTATTATGGAATTTCCCTGAACAATTGATAGTTCCTCCATATACAATCATTACATGAAATTATGGTGCTTGATATACAAAGCAATTGAGGTATTTGGATAATTTATAGTGAATGAAATTATGAGTACTACCACAATCAATCAACACTATTACCTTTTTATTTTTTCATATATTCTTCTATCTTGAGAGTTTAAGGCCTTGTTAAATATTCCATCCAATGCATCACAAGATATGGCGGGAGTAATCACTTCTATTTCATCAACTTGCAATGCTTCCTATTCTTTTGGTTTTTCATATTCACCATCTATGTATAAAAATTTATTTTATACACACTTATGCCCCTTACTATACTTTCTATAACAAATAAAGAATATACCTTTTTCTCTTCTTTCCCCCATTTGTTGAGGTGTTAACCTCTAAGGTGGGTTAGAAGAAGGAACACCATTCTCTCTGTATGTGTTGGAAGTGGTATTTCTAATATCTATTGCAATATTTTTTCTTTCTACCTTCCTTTCCACCATGAAATCCTTCTCCAAGGGTGGTGGTTTGAAGATATGACCACATGTTGAATGTTATCCTTCAAGGTTCTAATAAGGCGATCCAACAAATTTTCTTCTGAAAAAATATTCACTCTAAGACATAGCTTCTGAAACTACTTGATGTGCTCTGTAACTGTGCCTTTTTTTCTTGATATTTATCAACTAGCTAAAGAAGGTGTTGCTATTAATATCCCCATAATGTGCAAAGCCATAGGTACCATACCAATTGATCGGGCTCTAAATTTAATGATGCAATAGTTACCTTCTGAAAAGTTTGTAGGCGATGTAGATTAAATAATTGCACCATATGGAATATCTATGTTATTGGATCATTGACATCAAACTTTCTCATGGAAATATTTGGGAGAAAATAGTTCCTTGGACCTTAGTTGAACCCATGATGATGTAGTGGATCATCAAATTTCAAGTACTTGAACCTCTTATTCTCTAACTATTTTTCACTTTTCTCAATCCATGATTGGAATAAGTACCTATTTTCCTCCTTATCCTCTTATTGAGTAGAAAAATGAGGAATAAATATGTGTTTTATATCATTCATCAATTCCATTAATTCTTGAAGATCTTTACTTTCCATCTTCTTGGTCATTTTTACTAGATCCCCTTTTCTAGCAATTACCTTGAGATCCTGTTTGCTAACCATCCCCTTGAGGTCCTAATCATCGGCCATGTTTTCAATGTTATTTTTCAATTATTTCTCTATATCAATTTTTTGGTTTATCAATTGAGTATATTTTACTTCCCTTTCACTCCATTCATTGAACTTTTCACTCAACTTGGTCCAGTCATATCTGAGTTCTTCATTTTCTTCATTGTTTGTGGATGATCCTTAGGTTGTTTAAGTGGAATGTGAATTTCTCCATTGTATTTTGGTGGCATGTTGAAAAATATAAATAGATATCACACCATGGGGTACACCACAAACAGATCCTTCTCCTAAAAATGATTCAAATTTAAAAATGGCGTTCCTTTTTCAAACCCTTATTTGAAGATTGTTTTTTAGATGGCTTGGAACTAAGCTAAATTTGAAATTTAGGCTCCTCTATGTCTAAAAATTTATCATGTTGTATCCTAATATTACCTCTCCTCAATTCCATAGGTCTGACCTAATTCTGATGTGTAAAAACAAATATGGAAAATCTCCCAACGCTTCTTATTTTTGGACCTTCTAGAAGAGCGAAGATGTATGGTATGCTACGTGTCCAATATTTTCATATGAGGCTGAAATTGCTATCATAGATAATGCAATATGTCTTATTTTTTGTGAAATAGATCTCAGTAAATAAGGATCACCCATTCCCTAGAAATGACTATTTTTCCAAGAACACCTATTTTAGACTATTTTTTGGACAAGTCAAAAACCCTAACTTCCACCACAAATATCTCAGAAGCTGTAATGCTTCAAGATCTAAAAATTTTACTGCTGGTATCTTGACCTGTTTTTGAGATGTTTTTTGAGTCTTTCTATTTGAAACCTTGCAGAAAAAATGGTATTGCAAAATTTCCAAGATGACTCATTTTGGAAGAATCCAAGCTATGATAGTGAATGTTAAGCAACAAATTCTCCAAAAGAACATGAAAAGAGCATAAAGAGACAAGAAAGAGTAATCCATGCCTTAATAATGAAGAACAAAGATGAATATCAAGCCTCTTCGATGGGGATACCTACTTACACAATGTACAAAGTACATAATACAAGACGATATGAGATGCTCCAAATGAAATGTCTCCTCCCTATATATAGGAGACTACGTTGTGCAATTCCAACTAATTCACCCAAGCTAATGTAACTAATATAACCATGTACTAATGACAATTACAACTAATCGACCAAAGATGACATAAAGACTAATTTATTGTTTGACACTTTAGGGGAAATGTTCCAAACATTTAGGGCTTAACACATTGATTCATAAGAATAACACCACATGGAAGCCACAAAACATGTCCTTTAATCTTTAAAATCATGCATGAGTCCTCCTATTCTAATTGCAGATGACTCTCCAGTAGAAGTTCCTTGACAAGGGAGAGTGGACCTCCAAATGGATGTTGCATGAATATAATGCATGTTATGAACTCTCTCTAAATCCATTCTCTCTTTACCAAATCACACATTTAGCAAAGGGAAAGAGGGTAAAATTCACCATGGATTAAGTGTCAATATTTGACATTGAAAATAACTCTCTAATTATTGTCAGTGAGGCAAACCATCCACATATATTGTAAAGATTATCTAGATTTATTGCTATATCTAATTCCACATCTCCACTGACCCATGTAAATTATGGCAGTAGAATTTGGCAAGAAATATTTGGCGACTTACATTTTAGGTGCATGGAGTATCTCAACAAACATGGGATGGTAAAAGTCTTACAAAACATACAATTTTTTGAAGGAGTATGTTTGTTACGGAGAGAAATTCCTATGGCTTGGGGTACCACAATAGACAGCTTGACTCCAGAAATCATTCCTTTCCTATATCCAAGAGAAACCAAATATCTAACACTAAAGGATCTTGATTCATACCTTATTTCGGACGGTTGATGTAGATCCCCATTGAGCTTTCCAACTCCAGCTTGAATTGATAAATTGCTTCCTCAACATTCAATAAACAAGACAAGCATGATATATATAATTATGTTAGATCTACTCTAGCATATATAATCAATAACATATAAGCATTTGAAATCATCCATGGATCAAATATTCATTCAAATACACATTGTTGGACAGGGAAAGATATTTCTATTTATATAAAATTAGATATTACAATGAATACAACCTCTGTCGGCACGTTTGCGAATCGGAGAAACTGAGTCCCCCACTTGGGCCTCCACCACTTCAATCCTCCATCTCTCTATAGAAAGATCACAAGCAAAGGGAAAGCTTGGGAAGACTCAAGCACAAGTTCTAGCAACAATGGACATGTCCTACTATGTGAATATAGGTGTTGAGGTCGAGCATAGTAGTCCATTGTCTGATTACCGATCATTGATGTATACCGTTAATAGACGTGAGATCACCCACCGATAATGAAAATGGGAATCAAGGTACTAGAGTGCAAACTAACAAGTGTGAATAAATGTGTTGAGGTCGAACACTTGAGAGAATCCATTGATTAGGGGACATTGATGTATTCCCAAAAAACTGTCGATGGTGAGAGAACCTTCCAATGATGACTACAAGTCTCAAGGCACTCAAAAATGACTTAGATTCCTATCCCAGAATAAATGATCTGAAGTCGATGGGATGAAATCCGCTGGAAGGAGGGCATTAAGGCATCCCCCATCATCCAACACGAGGTACTCAGCAAAGCTGTATAATGTGGAATGACTCGATCATAAGGTGCATGAACCAGTAACTGTACCGGGAATGGCCAACATGCAAAGTCAAGATAACTGAGGAATGGCCGACTCAGGTTTCAACTTCCTTTGAACAAGAGCATAAAGGCTAATGGTGATTGAATTTAGGCAGCATAGACTCGATATACAAAACTAGGACATCTCTGCGACACAGGAGGCATCGACAGAGGCTCCATAGGGACTCGAAGCTTAACCAGTCGGTGGAGATAAACTCAGATAAACAAGTACAGCTCCTAAAGTCAAACTATTAACCCAACCAATATATGTGATATACAGTGCTCTGTTTGAAGGTGACACGACTCGACTGCTGCCAAAGATAACATCTTTTCTTGTCTGGCTTTTTGTTTTTTTAATCTTTTTTTGGACTTTTTCAAATATTTGAAAAGCTTGAAAAGAATAAAATCGCTTTAAAGTTACAGACTAGGAGGAAACGAGTGTCAAAAAGGAAAACAAAATAGTTCCAAGCAGTGGAACATTCCTATGCTCAATGCAAGGATACATGTGTAGGATAGTGACATTCGGGGGACAGTCCCCTCCCAGTGAAAATAGGGAATCAAGCTGTAAAGGATATACAAAATGGCTCTGCATGGATAGACATGACACAAGCTCGGGCTATATGGCTAATACTCAAAGTCAGGGAAGCCTACATAAGGCTCAAATGAGGCAGGAAAAGCTCATGATAATGCAATTACAACTTGACATAAGGGAGTCTGGGGGAAATAGGCCAACAAAATATCAAGAGGAGTATGAGGCTCTTGTGAAATGTCATGGCAATACTATACAACAGACTCCCACACCCTAAAGGAGAAAACTATCGGCATGGGAACCAAATGAAAATAAGGTGCTAACTAGGGTACCCATATAAGGTCAAGCTCTACCATTAAAATCATGCCACTTCTAAAACAGCAAGAAGGTTCCGTGACAAGATAGAATGGGTTCGTACCTACGGTTATGATGAAACGGTCATAAGGTCATGAAAAATGCAAATGGTGTTGAAACCTAACCTATATGCTAGTTTAGACATGATACCTGAAATCGGCACGAACAAGTCAAAACAATGGTCGAAACGACGCTCAACACGGTCTCCTACATCATATATTAGTAAAAAATGGTCCAAAAGGATTAGAAACGGTCCAAAACTATAGAAAAGGGGGTAAAAATTTTCAAAAATTTGAAATTTTTTTATAAATAGTAAAAAATTCAAAACATTACATAACATTTGAAATTTTTACCCAATTGAGTTTAGAACTTCAAATGCGAATTCCGAGAGATACAGCCTACAGAATCCGACACCGTTTTTTCCAGGTAATTTCCCATGCCCTGCTCTTTAATTTTCATGTAAAATTTTCAATTTTCCATGGTCTATTTTGATTTCTAGGACATCCTAAAGTTTTCTCCTCGGCCCACGCGGAAATCAAGGATTTTTCCGCGTATAGGGCTGGATATATGCAGAAAAGGCCCTCAAAGTAGCGTACATATGCAACTGTTTAGAAAACAGTTGCGTATGCGGCTGCGGTCAAGTTTTTTAAAGACTTCTAATGACCCAAACTTGACTTAAATGTGTAGGATGGTTCTAGAATGGAGAGAACGTGAGCATGGGGATGTAGAAGAAGTAGTATGTGGTGATCTAATGGCACAACAGGCTCTTTGTGCATGCGTGATCTACAAGTTTTGGTGTCTTTGTGGCTTAAGAGCCAAACCAAGACTGCTGTAGATGCTAGTAGACTACTTGGATCCTGAGTCTTTCCAAATCGATGGGATGTCCCTCACCATAGAAGTGGAGGACATATACTTTATTGCTAGACTTTCCCGACGGGGGGAAGTGGTGAACCTACGATCTCACGGGCCCAGAGGTGGCCTCACCATAGATGAGTACATAGCTGTGTATTGTTATCTGGACATGGAGAAGGTTGAGAGTCAGATCCCAACTAACTCCATATAGGTTCTAGGCCTAAAGGCCATACTTCTGACACTGGGAAGTATAGCAGGGCTAGCCTCACTCCACCAGGCCTCACAGTCTCTGATGTTCTATACGGTGGAGTGCATGAAACCCATAGTGTACAATTGGAGCACTGCACTACTAGGCAACATGAAACACCAGCTCAGTGAGTGCAAGATGGGAATATTATGAAACTTCGGTTTCAGTAGCATACTGAGCACGTTTTTCTTTGAGCATGTTCCAGGATTAAGCCCTAGAGTTGACGTTCCTCTTCGCAGGGTTTGAGATCCGGCACAATGACGTTGGGCAGATGCGATGCACAGACTGGGTGGAGGTAGGGTGTCCAACCCCTATCCAGCTGATTTCTTTCCATGGTGGCGATGGCAGATAGTTTCCATTGATTATTACCCCTATGTGGGGATAGATTTTCGGGGAGACCCCGACATGCCATTACCACCAGGATCGGCATACGGTGACATTGTTAATGAATCCCAACCCTCTTTTTAATATTTTTGAGTTTTTTTTTTTTTTGTGTGTTTTCTAATATATGGAATCAAAAAGACATGTTTTTGTGTGACAACACATAGTGACATCCTATCATATGTATGCAGATGTAGGACCACGGCTTCCTGAAGGCTTCCCTCATCATAGACAGAGGGGAAGAGGATATGATATTATGGGTGTGGATGCGGAGCGAATGCTCCAAAGCATTCATACAAACTTTGTGCGACTGATACATAGGATACCCATGGCGCAGGTCGAGTACCTGCCTGAGGCCATGCAGCATCAGGTGGTGGGTATGCCACGAGCATGGGTGCAGTTGTTTAGATGACTAGCTAGAGCCATGGTGACATTCCACAATCAGAACCCCCCTCCTTCTCCCCAGGATTAGATACCTAGGAGTGATACATTTTGTACTACCATGTATTTATATTTTGGTGGCTTAGAAGCCCCATTTTTGTATTATGACACTATGTATTATCACATTTTGGATGTTTAATGAAATTCTTTTATGATGATCGGTTTATTTATTTACATGTGTAAAAATGTATGTTTGTGATGGGTTTACTGTCTATGAAACAAATGTCAATCTAACACGTAGTTAGCATATGAGTCAGCAACTTGATTATAAATTCTTGGAACATGTATGTATGTTATGTTGTCAAATTGTCATTCTAACAATATCACACGTAAGAATCTCCGTAATAATGTTGGATCTCTAACATGATACAAGCCATTAAGCTTTGACACTACTAACTCCGAATCAAGACATACCTCAAGAGATAGAACACCATGTGAAATGGAATCTCGTAGAAGCTCAATAACATCACTATATTCAGCAACATTGTTTTAAGAAGGTCATAAACATACGCCTCCTGAAGACAATACCTGACCCATAGGAGTATAAATCACCCAAGCAATAGAGGCTGAGTGTTGAGTGTGATGGCTTGCACCATCTGCAAATCCTATATAGATGGAAGAATCCATTGATATCTACCATAAAAAATAGAAGCTAATCAACAAACCCAATCACCATAAGAAAAACCTAACTATGCAAAATGTTGTACAATAATATACAACAGTCAACCCTAGCTGAAAATCATGCATAGTACTTTTTAAGATAGAGCCCATTTCTAGGCTCCACCAAGGTTGTCCCTTCATAATCTACCAGCTCATAAGCACCCTTCTCTAACACATGTTTAACCACGTAAGGACCATGCCACATGGGTTTTAATTTTCCTGCCCCCAAGGGTTCTTTATCTTGATCCTAAAAAAGGACCAAATCTCCCTCACTAAACTTCCTTGGACGAACAGATTTATCATACTGGACCTTAACGTGATGCTTATTCACCTCTAGAGCCACTAAAGCATCTCGTCGATGCTCATCAAGCTGCTCTAAATGGACCAAACATTCCTCCAATGGGGAAGTATCTAGTAAGATCTCTATGGCTAGCTTCAAAGAAGGGATCTTGCACTCAACTGATAATACAAACTCCACTCCATGTACAAGCTGATATGGAGAAAAATTGGTGGTAGTCTTAACTGGGGTCCTATAAGCCCACAAAGCAGGATATAACATGATATGCCAATTGGTCTTGCTTTGTGCGATGTTTCGTTGGAGAATGGACTTGAGTGATTTGTTCACTGCTTCAACCTTTCCATTCGCTTGAGGGTAATAAGAATAAGAATGCTACTGCTTATACCCTAACTTCGAGGCCAACTCTTCCATCATCCGATTTTGAAAGTGCCTACCATGGTCAGTGACAAGCTCTTTCGAAATACCGAACTGAGTAATAATCTGGTTGAATACAAAGTGAGCGGCTATCTCACTGTTGGATTTAATTCTGGGCATAGCCTCAGCCCATTTCGTGAAGTAATCAACAGCCACGATAATATGATGATGCCCCCCAACTGAAGCTGGGTTGAAATCCATGAAATTGAGCCCCCACTTAGTGAAGGGACTGATGATGATAATTGGATGTAACAGGGTAGGATGCGAGCGCATATTACATGTGAACACCTGGCAAGGGTGGCACTTCTTGACCACATTGACACAATATTTAAAGATCAACGGCCAGAAATAACCCACTCTCAAGATTTTTTGGGCTGTAGAAAGCCCAGATAAATGACCACCACACGCCCCTCCGTGGCAATCATTCAGCACAAGCTCAGCCTCCTCATGAGTTAAACAACGACGTAAAATGGAATCTACCCCACAACGGTACAATGTGTTATCCACTATGAGGTAACTCTTGGATACGTGACGTAATCATCATCGATCATCCCATGAAAGGTGAGTAGAGACCTTCAATGTTTGTAAATATATGATAATATCTCCATACCATGGATCCAAAGTTGAGATTAAGAATATGTGCTCATTAATAAACATATCTTCACAAGCTTCCTTCTCCTCCTTGCTCGGGAAATCAAATATAAGCTCTACAAAAATCAACGATTTCTTCAATTTTGCCAAAACAAACTCGAGATCGAATTCTTGGAAGATGACAATCCACTTATTATACTTTCCCCCTATCATCCTTCTAGTGAGGACAAACTGAAATGGATTGACATGGGAAACCACCAAGGTCTGGCAAAGGAGAATATAGTGTCTCAATCTTTGAACCGCATGAACGGTAGCCAAGGAAAGCTTCTCCACATGGGAATAATGGATATCTGCATCTATAAGGTTTCAACTCAGATAATATATGACATGCTCTTGGATCTCCTCATCCTCTTGAACCAAAACCATACCAATCATCTCCATGGGCGTGGCCACATAAAGTAGAAAGTCACGGCTATAGTCGGGCGGACTAATCACTGGGGTCGATGCTAAGGCTTGCTTAAGTGCATCAAAGGACTCCTGGGCTTGCTCATCCCAACAAAAGGTAGTGTCCTTCTTCAAAAGACGCATAAAGCCTCTAGTCAAATTGGCAAAATTCATGATGAATATCAGTAAGAAGTTTGCCACGCCTTGCAAACATTGAAGATGTCTAATGTTTCTCGAGAGAGACAATTGAAGTATTGCCTCAACCTTCAAAGGGTCGACTCTTATACCCTCTTTGGAGACAATGAACCCTAATAAGCGACTAGACTTCACGCAAAAGATGCACTTGTGAGGATTTAACCTGACCAAATAATGGAGGCACCTTTCGAACACTAATCTCAAATGGTAGGAATGATGCATCCTCTGATGAGAATGAGCAGCAAGGTCATCCAAAAAGACTTCAATAATTGATTTGAGATCATGGAAGATCAAGGTCACAGCCCACTGAAAAGTGGCTCTGGTGTTTTTAAGGCCGAAGGGCATCTTCCGATATGCAAAGGTACCCCAAGGACAAATAAAGGCAGTCTTATGTTAGTCCTCAAGTTTGATCTGTATCTAATTGTATCTGGAAAAGCCATCCATAAAGGAAAATACCTCTCTTCCCGCACACTCATCCAAAATCTTATCGATAAATGGTGTGGGAAAATTATCTTTAGGACAGGAACTATTCAAGTCACGGAAATTAGTGCATATGCGGATCATTCCCTGCTTCTTATCAACCGGAACGAGGTTTGAAACCCACTCCGTCAAGGGAATGGGATAGATAAAACCGAGATTCAATAGTTTTTCTATCGTAACCTTAATCGCGGGTGCTTTTCTAGGATTCACCACACACAAGCATTGTCGAATAGGCTTAGCATTGGGATAAGTTTTAATTTCATGCTCAACAATATGAGGGTCTATACCTAGCATTTCTTCATATGACCAAGAAAATACATCACGAAATTCTTTGAATAGATCGGTATACTCTTGAATCTCAGCATGGGAACATTCTTCCCCAATATAGACATTCTCAATCTTTCCAGGATCGTGAGAGATATTGATAGGGATGGTAGGAGATATATTCTCCATGTTTCCATCAGCCATCATACCAAGAGAGCTTAACGGAACCATGGGACTACCAATTCTCTCACTAAGAATCTCCCTAAAGTCTTCACATTCCAAATGGTCAAGCTTAGGAAGAAAATAAGATCTATGATGCAACTCTTCCCAAGGTGGCTCAACCCTAGACATAGCCTCAATAATAGCCTCATCTGAAGGAAAAACACTATCAAGGCAGTCATGTGTGTGAGAAGACTAAACTGCCCCTGTAGGAAATACATATGGGCCCTCTTCCTCTGTTTGCAAATAGGAAGGACTAGGCTCTGTAACACATCCAATATTAGCTTGATATGCTATCATAGTTGCAGGCAACGGCATGTCCATTCCCATGGGCTCACACAAAGAATTTGGTGTAGGAATAATCCAAGGATCTTCCATATGAGTGGTGCGAAAATACACCGAACGCAATGATGACGAAGTCTCAACGAAAGTAGACCCGATCATGAGAACAGGTGCAGGACAACTAAATGATCCCATAAGGAATGGGTACATGCCCACACCCACACTCCCAGTTTTCGGCTGAGAGTGTGCGACAATTGGGACATAAGCTCCCAAAGATGCGGTAACACACAGATTCTTGAATGACATTTGATCAATCGTAACTATATTCCCATTAAATGGAAAGCATACAACTCGGAATAGAGAAGAAGCTATGGCTTGCACACTGTACATCCAATTCCTACCTAGTAACAGATTGTAGTTAAGGGGCACATCAACCCCATTGACCTTGATCGCGACAGTATTCCCTCACAAACAGACCTTAAGAGAAGGAAGAATGTCGTGTGGCCGAAATGATCTACCATCAAACGTAGTCAACATGGTAGCGGATTTAGACAACTTTGGGAACCCAAACCCTTCCAACACGCCAAAGACATCATGGAAGAAACAACTCCTTTATCAATCATAGTGCGTTTGACAGTCTTGTTAAGACATTCTACATGAATCAAGAGAGACACATAGTAAGAAAAGCAAGGCTGTAGTCCCACGGTTTCAAATTTGATGACAGAGGAAGAATTATCATCGTTAACACCAAGAGTAGAAAGCAAAGCTTTCCTTTGTGAAGGACAACCCTGAAGTACTTCGAGTGCAGACATTGCACAAGGAGTGTGGCCCAAATCCTCGACAACAGAATAGTTCTGGGAAGCTTGGGCATTAGGATTGTGCCCCAAATGCTTAAGGACTCTCTTAGGAATGCAAGGAGCAACTTCAGGTTTATCCATAGGTTTTTCAATATGAAAAGGACTCTCAGGTGGAGCAGGTTCCTTTCCAAGGTCTGGTTGTGACGAACCATAGTCCTTCGCACGAGTCTCAACCTTAGCAGCACGCACCACATTGATGCAAGCATGACCACTACAAGCTTCTGGCAGATATTGATCCCCACCAAACTGATCATGGGTCCTTGAGTTCATATTTTGATTATGAGGTAAAGGGTTAGTCAGCACAACTGGGCCTTACGCTATGAACCTCGAGGCTTCTTCTATCCAAAGGCACAAGTGAGTGAGGTGGTCCTACTTACATAACTTGCAAGGAAATTTAACCTTTCATTTAGGATGCTTGTCCCCCCCAGCATTTCGGGTGTTCTTGTCATTAGAATTGGCATTTCCATTCTTATTCCCACCCTTACGATTTTTTTTACCCTTCTTCTTATTCCTTCCAGGTTGCTAGTTACCCTTCTGGTCTAACGATTGTACCGAAAGCACACTCACCATTTGGGTGGGTTGAGATGAAGCCATGGCTTGTCCTGAAGAATATTGGTTGATAGATAATTGATTGACCTATTTGACAACTGAATCCACAGGTTTGGTACTCGTACAACTAACAATGCCATCGGCATGTGGTCCAGGTTTGACCGTAGGTTCGAAACTAGAACACAGAGCATTAGGAATTATCTCAAATAACAAACCAGATTGAGCATAAATCAAGTCCAATTCCTGTTCCCTAAAAATGGCTTGTTCCTCATTCTAAACTCTGGATGTAGAAAAATCCTTCTCTATATAAGGTAGTAACGACTTAAGGAACCACTCGAGGAGAAACTCCAGTGGTATGAAGGCTTTAATCAATCTCTTCCATCTATGCCACTCTTGGATATGGTCCGAGATATGTGTGGCTTTATCTTGATGAAATGTTGACAAGAGTTCTGTACCAACGTTGTAACGCACTGGTAACTGGAAGTGGTTGAGAAAAGGCATAGCTAGGTCATCGAACACAGTGAATGCCCCCCTAGGTAGCTCTATATACCATTTCGTGGCAGGCCCCAGTGAGGGTGCGTTGAAATAGCCTTAAACAGATCGAATCTTCATGTAAGGAGTTAGAAGATCACCATAGGTGAAATGTAGTAACATGTTCACTCAGATATTCTCCTAGTTTTCCCTTGAACTTGGGAATGTCTGAGGGAAGCTTCATAGGGACAACTGGCCAAGCCGAGTCATAAGATACCGGATCGTTCGTTAGTCTTGACAAGTCATGCAGATTTAACGTTGCGAGGAAAGGGAGCCTAGGTTGAGCAGGTCTATGGGGTGCTCCCTGATAATTTTGGTTCACATAGGACTGATTACCATAACCACAATGGCCATGGCCATAGTATCCTCCTCCCGTTTGACCCATGTAGGGTGGCATGGAAGTACCATAATGTGGTGTACCTTGACTATTTGGGGCTACAAGGCCATAATTTGGGGAGTAAGCGGGTTGTTGATACCCATACCCATAAGGTGAATAAATTTGTGCATACTGCGGTCCATAATATGGTCCATAAGAAGTACCATGAGATGTTCCATGAGAAACTTCATAGGTAGGAATAGACATTTTGGAAGTAACAATATGACCTCCAGAAGTAGGAATATGACCTCCTGACACAAAAAGAGGTACTTGACTTTGAGACACAACTACGCAAGTAGCAGCAGTACGTACATGACTCGTAGCAACATTCCGGCCTGAAGGACTACATGAATGTGGGGGAGGAATAGCTTTCGAAGAACTAGGACTAGAGGACGAAGGGATATGTGAAATCACGTAAGTGGTATTCCCTACAGTCACTCGTCTTGGCTCTGGTATTCGAATAGGACTACTAGCACTAGGTCTAGGACGAATGTGTGATGTGACCTCCACCACCGGGGTGGAGGGTGCAATGTGACTTGAGTTCCCAAATCTCTCCACATAGAAGTGACTAGGAATTCTCACAGGCATAGTGTTAGATTCAAACTCCGTCTCAGTATACGGTACTGAATCATGTGTAGGAATACCAGATATATCATAACTACCATAACTAGTGCTCACAGGTTCATGATGAGTCTCGTTTCCCGGCATCCAATACCGACGACTTGTGGAAGAGGGATCATACCCAGAGAGTGTAGGTATATCACGTGAAGGATCATACCCAGAGTGTGTAGGTACATCATGTGAAGGATCATATCTAGAGTGTGTAGGTGTATCAGGTGAAGGGTCATATGTAGGGGTAGGCTCTTCTTCTTCAACCTCATGAAGTGAAGAAGGTAGCTTAGGAATTTCATCTTCATGATATCCCATCGTGTGTGAATCAAAGTGAGAAGTAGTCCACCTGGACCATCTGCTTCTCTCTCCCAAAGGAGGAGGATATGTAGAAGGAAAAAGTCTTGCTAAACAACGAGAATGGCGAGGTGCCGCACCCGAATCCACAATGACTCAAAAAATGAAAAAGACTCTCTAGTTACGCAAACCCTAAGCAAGATAACATGCACAAAGCATACACCAATATAATCTAAAGCCAATCACAAGAAAACAAGGGTAGGATATGTGAGCTCCTGAATGAAGCAAGTATGTCTCGCCTAGGAGAGGCTTGAGACTCCCATACACAACAAGCGGAGGTTCGTAACCAATTATTGTGGCCCTCAGCTTCAATGCATATAGAGACTATGCTGTCCGACCCCAACCTAGCCGGGACACTCATAGAATAACCTCTCCAAAATACCCCCTCGATAACCTAGGTAAGGCAAGTAAGGTCACCTCAATATAATCAATGCTCAGGCAGATAGTTGCAGGAGGGCTTGAGCGTATGGGCAGGGTAGCAAAGCCCAAAAATCTCAAAAGATCCCCTAGATATGAATACAATCCTGGAAATATCTCCGGTGCTACTCAGTTATGACTAGGGGTCATCCCAATCAATAACCGCTCACACTGCCTTGTGCTTAACTCCCTTGTAAGAGGAGGATCCTGAGAAACACTAATTATACAAAGGAATTTCACACTCTCACCTGGATAGACACATACATGTTGTTGTTTAGTGGTCTTGACTCTTGGAGAATTTACTCACAATGAACTATTCTAAGACCCTAAAACCTAATCTTGTTGGTTTACCCTATCAAAGAAAATAGTGTAATCCATTTTAATTAAGCGTTGATTTTATTTGGCTTTATTACTCAAAAAAGGTAGATGATCATGCAACCAATGGTGTTATGATGCAACTCGAAGTAAAATGCACAACTAACAATCAATGCAAATGCATTGTGTCGAATGAAAAATAGGGCATGCTACTACATGAAATGCAAAATTTTCTTCAAATGACAAATGCAGTCATTCCGATCTCTCTAAGCAAACCTAGTGCAAGTACCATGCAAAATGAAAAGTGCAATGCATAATGATGCAAAGAAGTAAATATATTTGGAGTTTTTGAAAAAATGAGATACTAAAGCAAAAGAATGATTCTACCACCCCCAAACTCTGCAAGCACAATCAAACAACACTCACACAAAGTACTAAGGTAAAAGAAATCTAATGCACTAATCCCAAAACAAAAAATCGAAAATGAGACTCAGTAATCATCAAAATTCACCCAGCAACAATCCATCTTCCTCTAAAAGGCAAAACTCAGTGCATATGTGACTATTCACCATGGACCCATATATGTACACAGATATAGCATTCAAAGCCGTGTGTATATGTGATTGTGAGTTAAAAACTCGCGTACAAGAAGAAAAATGTATAAAAAGAAAGACAAATAGATAAAGTGAGACAAAATTCACACCAATCAGACACTACCAGGAAAACATGCCCCCAAACCCGACTCAGAAACAGAGAAATAAGAGCAATTCAAGAACATTGAATGCCGATAAAAACCCCCAAAGGACAACTACTAGGAACTCCCCAGTGGAGTTGCCAATTCTGTTACGGAGAGAAATTCCTATGGCTTGGGGTACCACAATAGACAGCTTGACTCCAGAAATCAATCATTTCCTATATGCAAGAGAAACCAAATATCTAACACTAAAGGATCTCGATTCGTACCTTATTCTGGACGGTTGATGTAGATCCCCGTTGAGCTTTCCAACTCCAGCTTGAATTGATAAATTGCTTCCTCAACATTCAATAAACAAGACAAGCATGCTATATATAATCATGTTAGATATACTCTAGCATATATAATCAATAACATATAAGCATTTGAAATCATCCATGGATCAAATATTCATTCAAATACACATTATTGGATAGGAAAAGATATTTCCATTAATATAAAATTAGAGATTACAATGAATACAACCTCTGTCAGCACATCTGCGAATCGGAGAAACTGAGTCCCCCACTTGGGCCTCCACCACTTCAATCCTCCATCTCTCGATAGCAAGATCACAAGAAAAGGGAAAGCTTGGGAAGAACACAAAAGTGCTCCAAGGGACAAAGGGATGCAAACTCAAGCACAAGTTCCGCCAACAACGGACTATAGTTCTCTTGCTCTCAATTCCTCATGCCTTCAATGTATCCAAAGGGTTCCTTATATAGATCTTTAATGGGGTAATGAAAGGTCGAATCCGAGTGATCTCAAGGCATAGGGAAGGCCAGGAGACAAGTGAGTCAGATCCACATCAAGGAAAACTCCAAAAGAATTTGTCCTTTTTCACACATCCCCATGTACGCGGTTTTAGCGATCAAACCCACGTATATATGCGAGAAAGGGTTTAAAAGTCACGTATGGCAATTTTTGCATATTTTTAGGGATGATATTGGAAACATCAAAGGAACAAAAATGGTCCATGGGGTCTAAGGAGTCTGTAGAGGGACAGGGAAGGCCATAAAAATGTGATTCACCATGTGTGGTAAAATCAGCTATAACAATGTCGATGATGTGTTCTTGGAAACAATCCAAAATAGAAGTTTGAAAAGGGGAGGCATGTAGGGCCTCCTCTCCCTTGAATCCCTTTCACATTTATTTCATGGGGACCTTTTCCTATCATTCCAAAACCAATGATACATGTGTGATTTCTTTTATTGATGATTTCACAAGGCACATATGGTTCTACTTTCTTGTGCTCAAGTCTGAAGTGTCTTAGCACCTCAAATAGTTCATAGAACATGTAGAGAATAAATATGTGAATATGATAAATAACCTCCTCATAGATAATGGGGGGGTGTTCATAAATAACAATGTACAAAATATTTACAATGAATTAGGTATTCAATTACAACATATAGTTCCATACATTCTTCAACAAAACATAGTACCTAAGAGGAAGAACCGGTCTCTAAGAGAGATGGTAAGTTACATGTTGAATGCACGGTACCTTCCTTCTAATTTTTGGGCTAAAGTAATCAACTATGCAATGCACATTCAAAATAGATATTCTCACAAATTTGTAAAATGAAAAACAAATTTGAAATCTTGGAGTGGCATAAATCCATAAGTCACACACTTCCACCATTTTTATCTTATGCATGTTCCTCCATACCTTCATAAAAAAAGAAGGATTTGGATCCTCAAACCATACAATGCATGTATATTCGTTATATCGATGATGTAAATGAATACAAATTGATAGATGTTTCAACATATAAGCTGTTCATTGAAAACAGTCTCTGATATGATGAAATCCATTTACATGCACCTCATGTAAAACATGCACATCCTTATGCACTTCCTCTTATAGAATATCTTGATGATGATAAATCATATCATTATGATTAGATTTTAGATCTGATTTTTTAATATGATATGGAACATGATGAACATGCTAGAAAATATCTAGATCAAATACACAAGTGGGAACTATCCATCCTATAGAAAATAGGAAATCTTGTGGGTGATCCTACAAAGGAGAGGTGAATGAGGTCTAAAATTGATCAACCTCCTCATGCACCCATAAATTCATTAATTTTAATTCCCATTCATTTCCTCATTATTCTATCATAATACCATCAATCCTATCCAGTGGCTCAAGGGAGTCCTTATTTGGTAAGTATCCATGAATGAGGAATTCAACTCCCTTATCAAGAACCAAACATTGTACTTGGTTTTGATTCCATCACATTGTAATCTTGTCAGATGCAAGTGGGTCTACATGAAAAAGAAAGTAGAAAATCAACTTGTGAGAAGGTATAAATCTAGATTGGTGGACACAATATTTTATTAAGTTCATGATATTAATAACAATGAAACATCGTCTCCAATTGAAAAACATATTCCCTTTGGTTGAATCTCACCACTGCAACAACAAGAATGTGGGATGTTCACAACATGGATGTGAACATTTCATTTCTTCATAGTAATCATAAAGGGGGAATATAAATGGAGCAACCACTAGTGTATGTATAGAGTTCATCATGACTAGTTTGCATATTCAAGAAAACACTCTATGGCTGCAAGCAGGCGCCTAAAGAATGGTATGATAAAATTGATGCTTTCATACTCTCCCAAACATTCATTTCATGCACATCCAATCGAAATGTTTGTATGATGAGGACTTCTAATTCTCTCTCTATGTAGATAATCTACTAATCATAGGTATTATATTCACCGTCATTGTTGGAGTCAAAATAGCTTTGCATGATAAGGTTACCATGATATACATGAGTCTACTGCACTTCTTTCTTGGTATTGAAATCAACTTAGCTAATTCAAGGATCAATATGGATTATCCAAAGTATGAAGGAAATTTCTTGGTTATATGTCACATAACTGACTCGAATCCAGTAACCCTATTTTTCTTATCTGCGGTAAGGCTCGAGGATTGTGGGGATACAGTATTGGTCAATTTTACCAAGTGTTATTAGACAATGGGAATTCTATTATATCTCACTTAATCTAGTTTAGTTATCTCAATGCATTTGAAGAATTTTAAAGATACATGCAAGAGCCACAATAGGTCCTTTGGAAAGCTATCAATTGCGTCCTCGGATATGTTGGAGGTACCACAAGCTATGGGATTCATTATGTAGGAAGTTATACACTAGATCACATTTTCTACACTGATTCATATTGGGATGGGAATTGAAAAGATCTCAAGTCCATTTTGGCACATGTTATCAGTTTGGGATGCAACCACATTTGTTGGTCTAGTAAAAATCAATCATAAATTTCTTTGTCATTAACAAGGGTTGAGTACAGATGTTCAATGAATGTCACTAACTAGGCCATTTGGATACATCATTTCCTTACAAATCTTGGTATCATGTTTAACCATCGAGTGGTAATTTGGTTTGACAATACGATCACAATGAAGTTTTGTAGATATCTAGTGGAGTGATAAAGAACAAAACACATTGAGATCCACATATGGTACATTATAGGACTATTGCATGATAGGATCACCAATTTCCATTATGTTCCTTCTCTTGAATAGAATTTACACATATTCATGACTACTTCCATGGAGAAAAGAATCCACTTTCTACAATACCTCCTTGGGTTCAAGGATACAATTTCCTAGCAGTTTTATTACCTTTTCAACATTATATTTTGAGGCCATTTTATTCCCATGAGGTTTTCCCTCTTCCTATATTTTATATATCATATATTACTTAAATGCACTTTAAAATGGGTACCTAGCATGGATTTGTTTATGAGACCCACTCATTGTGTACTCCTCACAGTGCTTGGGGTATTAGAGATATTATACACCCACCTAGTATTTATTTTACTGTGGTTATTTAGTCGTTTAGATAATATTCCATATTGAGATAGGTGTAAAACCCTCATAATAAGATGCACCATTCTTCATAGAGATTACTCGATTATTATTTTCCTTCACCACCCTCAATATATCATCCTCCAATATCTCATAGAAATTAGTGTATAATTCCATATACCAACTACCTAGGCCATGATCTTTAGGTTTTTGAATGAAAACAAAAAAGTTTTATTTCCTCCTTTATTATTTTAGCAATGAGTCTCTCATTGATGCTTTGTGAAATGAACCCAAGGAAAAATATTATAACATTCATAATGGCATGTATGTTTGAGAGTTTAATCCTTTTGAATTTTTTTTAAGAAAGATCATTTCCTTCATTTTCCAATAGTGAAATAGGAAGAATTAAGAACACACAGAATACACACAAAATATAACTTGTATTACACACAATAAACAAAAATACAACACACTTAAATAAGTGTTGTGAGATCCAAGTTATTAGATTATGGGAGAGAGCAGTTGATAGAATCTCTCAACAACCCAAACCAATCCCTAAACTCTAATATGTAGCGTTAATTAGGCATTATCTCTAGCACCCTGTGTTAATTCCTACATTACAAAACTTCACAAATTACATAATAGAAAATACTACAACACTTTGTCTGGCATGATCCTCATTAACGCATACACCCTCTCTGACACTTGTGGATTGTGCTCTTTCTCTTCCTTTGCTTTGAGCTTTCCTTTCCACTCATTTGAAGTATAAATGTTTGAGATCATCATTCATGTTATTGTACGATTGACAATTTTAACAGTCTTAGCTCACTGAGGCTTCCATGAAAAAATATGTCAATTATTGATGCATTCTATGAACATGTCTCCATCTGTCAGATTTCTGCTTTCGACTATCTATCAGTATCTAGAAGAGAAGTTTGGATAGGGAATTTCCTCAACATTTAATTATACAAGGTGACTTCTAATAAGAACAATTTTTCTTGAAACTGGGGCGCCAGTTTATATCAACAAATAAGAGTTATTTTACATAAAAATATCAAACTTTAAACAATAACACACATACATAAATAGGTTAAACACACCACTCCCTGATTTTTTCCTTTCTTTTTAGAACAGTTTGAGAGATGACACTCCTCATTCTTCATCACTGTCTAATTCTGATAATTCATCCAAGTTGGAAATATTTGCAGTTTCTTTGCCATTCAGAAGATCCCTAGCACGAGTTCGAGAGTTCCATGATATATGTCCATTCTTGTGACAATAGAAACATTTTGTTGAACCCTTGGTTTCTCTCATCTTACCTTTTGAGTATAATGCAATTTCATGATGACCCCCTACATCCGAGTATTCAGAATATGCCCTTTTTTCTTCAGCTAACAATGATGTTACCATTTCATCCAATGATTGTGAGGATAACTGACTTAATGTGAATACAACAATGCTATACTTAGAAGATAGGATATTCAATAGAATTGCTTTAGCATCATCTGATTCTACCTTGGCATCAGTTTCAGCTAATTTCCTAAAGAGAGACATTAACTCATTTATATGAGTAGAGAGACCTGTCTTATTGTGCATTTTGAGACTAAAAAGTTGCAGCTTCAAAGAGAACTTTTCATGATTTTCCTTTCCCCCAAATAATTTACTTAATTTCTCCCAAATTTAATTAGACGTTTTTGCTAAATCAATTAAATGAAATTGTGTATCTGAAAGAGACAAACCAATAATGAAGTTAGCATTTTCTTCCTTCTTTTCCCATTCAACAAGAAGTGTGGGATCAGTAGGAGCTTGTTTAGTTCCTTTTACTATGCTCCACAAACCTCTATTCATCATATTCCTTTGAACTTTACCTTTCCATGTATGGAAATTGTTGCCATTAAAATTTTTGATAGGTAAAGAATCCATATTATCTCGCGGAAGCTTGTCTTGCAGTATCAACACTCTGCAATATGCACACAGATGAACAACTTACAGATAATTTCAGTGGGTCAATCTAGGGCTTCTCGTCCATCCACATAGGTTCCTATCTACGCAGCAGCTCCTCTCTGCAATCTGACATCTCAGTGTGGCTCCTCCTCCAACGACATAGGTTCCTATCAACGTAGCAGCTCCTCTCTGCAATCTTTTTTCTCTTATTCTAGTGATCCTCCTTCATAGAATGATGGCAGCAATCAAATGTTTCACGGTCTTCAATGCACTAGCTCGAACTGGCAGCACATGCGGTCTCTCCTCCAGCAGCTCAGCAATCGTTCACCTACACTCTGATACCAAATAGTGAAATAGGAAGAATTAAGCACACACAGAATACACACAAAATATAACTTGTATTACACACAATAAACATAAATACATCACACTTAAATAAGTGTTGTGAGATCCAACTTATTCTATCTTGGGAGAGAGCCGTTGAGAGAATCTCTTGACAACCCAAACCAATCCCTAAACTCTAGTATGTAGCATTAATTAGGCATTATCTCTAACATTTCCATCCATGTAAAATATATTTCCATCCATCCATTTGTTACTGATTTCCCGTATGGTATTCACATTTTCCCTACAATTGGCATAATTGTATTTTTTTTGGCTTATTGTCCCCATCATTAGATGGAATTGCTTATGAGCCTCCACATCACCTTTTCTTTGTCCACTTGGTGCTACTTTATACCGTCCAAATTATTTAGAGATAAACTTTCATCATCATTGGAAACCCTTTTAATATTGTTTTGAAAGAAATAATAAATTTATACATCAACTTGTTTAAGGTATGTTTGATTTTATTCCTTTTTCTTATTTCCCACTCTAGCACCAATTTCTTAATATTCTTAAGGTTTGCATAAAATTGAAACATTTGAATATGGATCATAAAATTTTTAATTTGTTTCCATAAGTAATCTAAATTCCTCGTCATTCAACAAACAATGGTTGAATTTTAAGGGAGTGGGGGCCTTTTGTCCCCAACTCGGAGAAGAATGAGAAGGTGTTTTGAATAACCACCATCAAACACCAATGACCTTAATATCTCAACCTACTTAATCAATTTTTAACATAAAGAACCTATGCAACATATTTTATATACTTTCCCTTCCTATAGTACCCCAATTTGCACCCTATAATGTAATTTTGTAAATATTGATGTAAAGGATAAAAGCTAGAAACAAAAGGTCCATGTTGACTATGATATTGTAAATATGTACATTTTGATACTAATTTAAAAATATAAGACTACAAAGAATAAGGAATAAGAGGAGATGGGGGGATATGATTCCACAAGTGGGGAAATGATAGTGGGCTTAATCTTATTTCCCTCGTCTTAGGAAGTTAACTAAGTTCCTAAATGATGATTAAGGAACTTTCTTTGAATAGGCATTACTTAATTATCTTATGAGGGAAAAAATGGTCCCATGTAGAGTACCTACATTGCAATCTAAATAATGCATATAAAAGGGGATAATTTAGATTGTGAAGTGATCATTCCTCATTCATTCCAACCATTTGATTCCATTAATGGTCATTTCTTTCCATCACCTTGGAATTTCTCTATGTTTGGTACCTAAAATAATGAGGACAAAAGATACCATAGGTGAAATATTAATTCCATTAACTTCGGGAAGAAATTGGTATGTGAGAGGAACCTGGTCTATAGCTTGTGCCTTGGAGTCCCGATTTAGAAACATCATGTCAAACATGTGTTGGAGTTTTGAGGGACTGCTAGCTCAAAGAAGGAGCTTGTTTGTTGCGTCGTAGATGTTTATGGGGAAGGATAATTTAGGATTAGGATAAATTTGGAGGAGGTTTCTACACAAGGGGGTTTCATGAGAGATTGAATCGAGTAGAGGTAATGGGGACGAGCTTTGTCCTTGTGGAGTTACATCCCCTGCTCGATGGTTTCCTATCAAATAAATATATGGCTTGGAAAAACCTATGGTTAGGAGGACCGTCCTACACCTGTAGCCAGAACAATTTGTTAAAAATATACATCTCTAAATGTGTCTGAATGTCATGCCTTAATCTATGTTTTCATACTCTTTAGTTTATTATTTATGATATATATGTCAATGGATTACTTGGATTTTTAATGAATGAATGGTTTCATGTTGGAAATTGAATGTAATTATTAATAATTGCATATGATCATTTGGGCGACTAATTTTTGTATTTCATTGTTAAATTGAAAAGATTTATGATAAACAAATTTAGACATAGGTGGTGAATTCAGCTATGTAATTTGAGTAACCTATGGTCTCAATGGTTCAAAGAAGTGAGTGGGTATGTGACACTTCCCCTCAAGTTTATCTAAGCAAGGACCACTTGAATCACACCTAAATAGGCTCTATGTCAATCATGTTTTTTTCTCAAAGAAATGTGTGAAATAGTTTTCCAAGGGATCAAGCCTAGCCACTTCTCCCAAAACCTCTCTAGAAGGAAACACCATATCGAAATTCCCATAGATATGATATTGGAAATTGGTGACTGATATTTCTCCATTTAGATATTCGAAGGAAGAGGGGGTAATTTGTGACTAGACATTTACAAATAAAGGTATAGGGACGAAATAATATGTTTGGGATCATATCTATGTGAAGGTCACGTGGCTCTTATGTGGTGGGAGGATTTCCAATTAGTGAGTCTTCTATTTCTACATGAGTTTCTTTATTTTGTCGATTGGCATGACTATATTATGATAAAATAATCACATAGAAAAGTGTAAAAGTAAAAAATATTAAAATAAATTCTTCGGGTATTTCCATGTCATGTATGTCTAATTCCACAAGGAAGGCCTCCACTTCTTATTTCTGAAAGTTCTATGCATTCCTCTAACTAATATTCGAAGGAGATTACTAGTTCTTGTAGCTCACCTTTCTTTAATTTTACACTACCTTTTTCTTCTTTAGAAAAAAATTTCATATGCCATTTATTTCTTAATCTCATCGTCTACCCCTACATTTTATTCCCAAGCTGCATGTCACTATTTTTATTAGGGAGAATTCAGAATTAGAGTAACGAGGATGGAATTCTAGGAGAATTCAAGGGGATTGGCCAGGACTGTATAATAAATAATTGTTTAGAAATATCCTCTTTATTTGAAATGGATCACTATATAGTTTGTCATCTATTTTAGTATTTTATAGATGAAAACATTTGAGCTATCATCATGTGGCCCATTTTAGGGGAAGGTATTGTTTGAGTGATTTGGGATCTATAAACTTTTATATCTTGTTGGAGGCATTAAATAGTGTTTTTGGGAGAAAAAATTTGCAATCAACACATTCTATCCTCATAAAGTTATTATACTCATCAATTTGTTTCCAATGACACAAAGATAAACTTAATTAGAGTTTGTATGGAAAACATATGCATCTTGCAAGTTCACCTATCCTATCGATTCAATTGTAACTAATATAACCATACTAATGACAATTATACCTAATGAACCAAAGATGACATCAAGACCAATTTAATGTGCGATACTATAGGGAAAACATGCCCAAAATTTAGGGCTTAACACATTGATTCATAAGAATAACGCAACATGGAATCCACCAAACATGTCCTTTCATCTTTAAAATCATGCATGAGTCCTCCTATTCTAATTACAGATGACTCTCCAGTAGAAGTTTCTTGACAAGCGAGAGTGGATCTTCAAAATGTAAGTTGCATGAATACAATGCATGCTATGAACTCTATCTAAATCAATTCTCTCTTTACCAATTCACACATTTAGGAAAGGGAAAGAGGGTCAAATTCACCCTGGATTAAGTGTCGATATTTGACATGGAAGATGATTCTCTAATTGTTGTCAGTGAGGTAAACCATTAGCATATATTGTAAACATTCTCTAAATTTATTGCTATATCTAATTCCACATTTCCACTAACCCATGTAAATGATGGAAGTATAATTTGGCACAAAATATTTGGTGACTTAAATTTTAGGTGCATGGAGTGGTCAACACTAACATGGGATGGTAAAAGGCTTACCAAACATAAAATTCTATGAAGGAGTATGTCAATGATGTGCTCTTGGTAAGAATCCAAAAGAGAAGTTTAAAAAAGAGGAGGCATGGAGGGCCTCCTATCCCTTGAATCCCTTTTTCATTTATTTCATGCAGCCCTTCTCCTATCATTACACAACCAAGGAAAAATGTGTGTTTTCTTTTATCAATGATTTCACAAGGAAGACATAGTTCTACTTGTTTGTGCTCGAGTCTGAAGTGTTTTAGCATCTCAAATAATTCATAGAACATGTAGAGAATAAGTATGTGAATATGATAAAGAACCTCCTCATAGATAATGGGAAATATTTGCAATGAAGTAGGTATTCAATTACAACACGTAGTTATGTACACTCCTCAACAAAACATAGAAGCTAAGAGGAAGAAACGGTCTCTAAGAGAGATGGTAAGTTACATGTTGAACGCAAGGTTCCTTACTTTTAAATTTTGGGATGAAGTAATCAACTATGCAATGCACATTCAAAATATATATTCTCACAAATTTGTAAAATGAAAGACAACTTTTAAAGCTTGGAGTGGCATGAAGCCAAAAGTCACACACTTTTATATTTTTTATCTTGTGGATGGGCTTGTATACCTTAATAAAAAAAGGATTTGGATCCCCAAACCATAAAATGCATGTTTATTGGTTATATTGATGATGTAAATGAATAAAAATTGATATATGTTTCAAGAGATAAGTTTTTCATTAAAAAGAGTGCCTAATTTGATGAAATCCATTTACATGCACCTCAAGTAAAACATGCACATCCTTATGCACTTCCTCTTATAGAATATCTCGGTGATGATACATCCTATAATTGTAATTAGATTTTATATCTGATTTTTGAATTTGATCTGGAATATGATTAACATGATAGTGAAGTTCTAGGTCAAATACCCAAGTGCAAACAATCCATCCCGCGGGAAATAGGAAATCTTGTGGGTGACCCTACAAAGGAGAGGAGAATGAGGTCCAGATTTGAGAAACCTCCTCATCCACCCATAAATACATTAATTGTAATTCCCCTTCATTGCTACATTATTCTATCATAATACCATCAATCCTATGTAGTGGGTCAAGGGAATCCTTACTGGTAAGCATCCATGAATGAGGAATTCAACTCCCTTATCAAGAACCAAACATTGTACTTGGTTATGCTTCCATCATATTATAATCTTGTCATATGCAAGTGGGTCTACATGAAAAAAAAAGTAGAAAATCTCTTGTGAGAAGGTATAAAGCTAGATCGGTGGCCAAAGTATTTTAGTAAGTTCACGAGATCAATAACATTGGAACATCTTATCCAATGGAAAAACAAATCACCTTTGCTTGACTCTCACCACTACAGCAACAAGAATGTGGGATGTTCACAGCATGGATGTGAAGAATGCATTTATTCATAGTGATATTAAAGGGGAAATATAAATGGAGAAACCACAAGTGTATGTATATAATTCATCATGCTTAGTTTTCATATTAAGGAAATCACTCTATCATGGTTGCAACTAGATGCCTAAAGAATGGTATGATAAAATTGACACTTTCATACTCTCCCAAATTAACATTCATTTCACGCAAATCCAATCAGAATGTTTATATGATGAGGACTTCTAACTCTCTTTCTATGTATATGATCTACTAATCATAGGTATTATATTCATCGCCATTATTATATTCAAAATAAATTTTCCTGATAGGTTCACCATAATATACATGAGTCTACTACACTTCTTTATTGGTATTGAAATCAACTAAGCTAATTTAGGCATTATAGGAAATTTCAACTCAAAATGGGACTCCTAAGGAAAATAATAAAATAATATTGTTTAATTTTGTAGGAAAAAAAGAAAAAAATTTACTTTTTTTGTTCGTATTTTCGACATACCTCCCTGTGTTTTTACTCAAATTTCAAGTGGGAGAGCTTCCTGGATGCAGAATTAGATTCTTCATCCAACGAGTACCCACTCCGCATACTTTTGACGGACCTCTCTACCCCAAAAACAAGAAATACCTAAAAAAATTGATGATGACAGAGCATTATTTTTAGCCTTCGAAACAGAACAGTAAAAAAAAACGGAGATCTCTCGCTCGAAATTTGAGTAAAAACACAGGCAGATATGTCGAAAATACGAACAAAAAAAGTAGTTTTTTTAATGATACCTATCCCCAAATTTATATTAAAAAATTGTTTAAGACCTATACAGTATTTCAAATTTAAAGCAATTTCATTGGCTAACACCTTATGACATGGAATTTGAATTAGGGTTGAAAGGCCCATTTTGAGTTGAAATTTCCTCTAATGGGATCAAGATGGCTTAGTCAAAGTATGAAGGATATTTATTGGTTAGATTTCACATTGTAATGTCCCCAAAATTTGAAAATAAAATAAAAATTATAGGGTAATCATTTACTTCCTAAGATGTGAATTATTTAACTTTGCGGAATGTATTGTACTTTGTTTACAGTGCTGTAATGTTGTAAGTTGTTCTTACGTCCTGCTTTCATATTTCCATATGTGATTATTAATGTATTACTTATGTTGTCATTATCTTGTTTACTCTTTGGATCTATGGTTACGCATTTATGTGTATGTTAGTTATTTTATTACGTACTTCATTGATTATAACATTTGATTACTGTCGTATACACAATTCTAACTTAACTTTGTTATTGGAAAAAGGGGTGGAGTGGTGGGACTAGTTTCCCTCATAACCCCCTGAGAGGTAACTATTTTCTATTGTTACATCGGGCTTACTTAGTTCTTACGAACTAATGCATTTCTTTCCACTTTGAGTGCAGGTGCACTTGGTGACTGAAACTGCTCATAACAGCTGAACAGGTCATGATGTTTTTTTCGACATTAGCACTCAGCTTTACATATCTACTTTAGTGACTATATGATGGTTGTTTCGATGATAAGTGTACGAGGATGGATGGGTTACTAGCCTACGTTGCATGAGTTATTATTGTTAATATTACAAACTTTATGATAGTGACTTGGTCACTACTGCACTTATTATGGCGCAACACAAAGTTATTATGGTTTAGAGCCTTATGACTTTGTTCATGCTCTAACATAGTTTCAATACAAACTTACTATGGTTAAGGGACTTATGACTTTGTTCAGGCTCTAACATAGTTTTGATATATGGTTTTAATAGTTGGTAGAATATTGTAGAACCTTGGATTATAGTACTCAATGGCATATTTCATTTTCCATGGGCTTGTGGATTAAAACCTATGTAATTCGATGCACCATTGGGGTTTATGTAAGACACATGGTTTTGGAACAATCTTTATATGGTGGCATGAACTATACGATTATGGGTTTGGGGCACATTATTGGATCCCAGGGTGGCAACCTAAATGCGCATGGGGAAAATTGGCATCCAAGCTTAGGGCTTGGCTCATTGCATTGGTTTGATCATTCGTAGCATAGCTGCATGAGCTCTGCCTCTGTGTTTTGTGGTGGTGTGGAACTTCAATGGTTTGGTCATGTTGACATGTATGTAACCATTACTGTTTTGTCATCATTGTTGTCTATTTGGTTTGGTTTATAAGCGTACTTCTCATCATGGACTTTACTCCGTGTTGCAGGTTGCAGGGTGTGACGAAATTCATGGGTTGTGGTTCGTGGTTAGCTCTAAGGAAAAATCAGGCCCATTCGGGTAAGCCTGTTGTAACAAGTGTTTAAGTTATTCCCTCATTTGCTTAGTTGTTGTGACTGATTTATTACTCATCATGGGTTTGAATGCTTAGCTTTGGTTTCTAATGTCTGTGTTTTGGGAAGGATCTGTCTGTAATTTTAATGGGTAAGAATCGCGGATGCGTTAGTACTTGGGGTTTTTCCTTGTTGGGTTTTAGTGCCTTCGGCCGAAAATTTAATGTATTCTAATTTGTTAATGGGAACTCTATGTGGAAAAAATGACTGGTATCTCTCAACAGACTCTGCGTATTTGTAAAAGAGTTTATATTATTCAGGTGGTGGTTGCACCATTGCTTGCAATGATGCAAGGCCGGCTTTAAACGACTATGCGAAACTTTGAAGGTTTTGATAATGATTGCTTTTATAAATATAAACAGTGTTGGCATACTGTGTTGATTTCATGGTTTATACTTCTTATTAAAGGACTGTGTGTAATAGAAATCATTGTTTGAATTATTGCATGGATAAACGTTGACAGAGCTGTTGGATTTTGGGGGCCATGCCATATGTGGCATTGGCGTTCTTTCCATTGCAGTTGTGATAGTGTATTAGATAGAGACTTAATGTTTTATGATTAAGCTATATATTTAGAATATAAGAGCTAACTGTGAGTGTAACCCTTCGTTTGGTAGTCATCACTGTTGATATATCGCATGGGGGATTCACCTTGTTGAGCAATATAATATCACGTTCATTCATAAACAGGGGTTTTAGTTATGAAAAATAAGTTCAATATTTTGTATATATTAGGGAGCGAGGAATAGGGTACGTGATATTAATAGGTATTTGGGGGGTATAAATATGGGTTTCTAGTAAAAATAAGGAATATATTGCAAAATAGTGTTTTTTAATTGAAAATAGGTATTGCAAGGGGGTCTCAACAAAAGAATTTTTGTAATTAATTATCAATATCTAGTGAAATTAGGGGTATTATTTAATATCCCATGAACTAAGGCGCTATGACATGGTTTCGCTAACTGAAGACCCCGTGATATATCGTTGATAGGTTTTAATGGGTTTTATATTACTGTTTTGAGTTGTAAGCAAAGGGCCATATCTTTGGATGGAACCCTCGAATGGATGTCGTGGGTAGTTGCATAGCGTTGATAGGGTTGTAGCTTTTGGTATTTAATTATTTAAATGTTTGGATATGTATAAGGTCGAGGGCCATTGCTACAGTGTGTATTTTAAATTGGCTCTAGCCTCTGTGTAGTGATTTGATGTATTTAAATTATAGCCTGTGTATAGATATATATATCATGGCTTGATAGTGCAAAGCTACAATGTGAGGTAGTAGACTAAATAACGAATCCTATAGGATTCTTCGCGGTGACTTGTTAGTAAACATACCTTACAATATTTGATCCTGGGTCATTATGTTTGTAGGGGCTTATAATTGTAAGGATTTGATTTGGGCTTAATGCTTACAGAAATTGATCGTGCGACCTCTGTGTGTTTATATTTATGTTTTAAATTATTGTTGTACATATCATTATGATGGATTTAATGCGTTGGGGATTTCGTTAAGGCATGCGATTCTTATAATGCAGTTTGTAAGTATTTAAAGGGTTTGATTTTATATGCAATGGATTTATTATGTTGACAGTTTCTTTAGTGCATACACTTTTGTGGATATAGTTGGTATAATAATGTATAGTTTGATTTAATGGGGAGTATCGGTAAAGCATAAATTGTGGACCATTTAGATGGTCTCGATTTTGAACTATAGATTTTATTTATGAAATTATTTGATTAATGGAAAAATATATTGTTTAAGCTTGGTTTTTGATAGAATTATATACAAACCCTGAGAGGTCTTCTATGGTTTTTAATTTAGCTTCAATTCTTTGAATTTATGATTATCTGCAACATAGAATAATGTGTATATAATATTTCTTAATTAGAATACAGTTCTATTTACTATACTTTAGCTAACTGTGTTTTATATTCAGGGTTGGGTTTGTTTATAACATAACATGAACTAGTATTTTATTCCTAATTATAGTTTTGTTGGCAATATGAATTATGCGAGCAGAATTCATAGGTAAATAAACATATAGGCACTGTTAGAGTAATTTCTAGGATTTAGAAAAAACAAAGTTTAATATGTAAATAAATGCAGAACTAAGTATAGAATAAATAAATCTAAAATATTTCTTAAACATGAATTAATTTATAGACATAGGGTTCATAAATAAAATGTAAACCCTTAAATATTTTGATAGGAAAACAATTGTAAACATAGGGTCATAAATATAACATAAAAACTTGCATATTATAACAAAAAATTATACTAGATAATGAAATAGGAAATCCAGAACCTCATACCTGAAAGGTGAAGTTATTCCAATGGCTGAAACTTGCACACTCAATTACCTAGCATTAAAAATTTACACGCATATTTAACCTCTATATAGATGAACAGATCACTTGGGAACTACCACGTTCCACCCAACCATGACCCAGAACCATTCCTGGTTTTAATCTAGATCCCCCCTAGTTGGTTCCAACATTCAAGTAGCTTAGAGATCCTAAGGTAAGGCTTCCTTAACTAGGATATCAGGTCTGAATCAGTTCTCCTTTTTCCTCTTAGGAAAATGTTATCCAAGAACTCTCTTGAGAAAAATCAGGGAGAATAATGATTCCAAAAAGATGGAAAAGATCCCCAAGCCTCTCTTTGGCTTGGAACTTTATAGAGAAACTTTTCAGTCAAAGGGGTAGCTATATTAATTCTTGCACATGCTCTAGGAACTAGGAATCAAAATCATGAAATAATAATTAACAAATACTCATGAATTGGTATTAATCGGAACCGGAATTGGTTTCCTCTCTGTATATTTAATAAAAAATGAATGGTTACAATACCAATGTCAAGCAATAGCTTAACTCCATGAAGAATTCGAATACCTAAGGAGACAATTCGAATTCAATGGGTGAGTCTGGCTTAACTGACTCTTAGCCATTCAATCACACTCAGTTAACCACTTGACCAAAACCCTAATTGACTCACCAAACCCTAACTGAAGTCAAAGTGCAATAAATGACTGAATCTCAACTAAAGGAGATCAAACACATCTCATAGCAAGCCAACCATCAAGTGCTAGTGCTCCATGACTTCAATGAACCCCGATGAGGTTAAATGAAGCTGAACTAACCGTCAGAAGTTGGTGGAGGTGCCTTGTTGACTCTAGATCATTAAATAATTAATAAATAATCATTAAATAATATATTTAATGACTGGAGGCACCTTAATTGACTGGTTGAACTGATTGTAACCACCAGTTAGCAATTAGGTGCATTAATGTCACTCAGTCCACCCCCAGAGTGCTCCAGTTAGCCTCCTTGACTGTAGGAGAAGGCTAAGTTAGCCTCCTTGACTGTAGGTAGGTGTGGGTGTGACTAGATGATGGAAATTAATGCTCCACTGATGTCAATTAATGTCAATTATACTTAGGATAGTGGTTTAACTAGGCCAATTTGACCGAAAGAGTGTGTATGATGGTAGATGTCTCCAACACCCCCCCTTAAGCTATACTCAGGAAGAGTTAGAAAACATAGATCCATAAAATGCTAGGGCCCTGGAAACTAAGGCTATAGGTCACCCTGTACAATGCTGAAACTGAAACAATGCTCATAACAAACTAAGTGAGGAAAAGAGGGAAAACCCAGTGGGAAACCCCCCCCCTCAAGTTGAACACTGAAAGTAGTCTAGATCACCTTGATGAACTCACCCCCAACAGTGGACGGAGGTAAGGAAAATTCTTTTCTGAAAATATCTTGGTGAAGATGTCTGCAATCTGCTCATCAGTCGGGTAGTATTGTAGAATGATGGTCCTGTCATGCACTAGCTCCCTGATGTAGTGCATGTGAATCTCTACATGCTTGGTCCTCTGCCTGGTAACTAGATCCGTGGATATCTTAATAGCACTCTGGTTGTCACAAAAGAGGACAGTGGACAAATTACTACCAAGATTAAACTCTGAAAGAATTCCTTGCAACCAAACTACTTGGATGCAAGCATTCACCGCTCCTCGATACTCAGCCTCTGTTGAAGATAGTGCTATGGCAGCCTTATTTTTGCTTGACCAGAAAATAGGGCCACCACCAAACATGAATACCTATCCGGAAGTTGACTTCCAATCAATAGAATCACCGCCCAATCGGAATCTGTGTATCCAACCAGCTCTAGCTCGGAGTCTGCAGCATAGTGAATGTCGCAGGTCCTGGTTCCCTGAATGTACTGGAGGATCCTCTTAGCTGCCTTCCAATGAATATCATGAGGCTGCTGCATGTATCTTGATACAACATTCATGACATAACAAATATCAGGCCTAGAATGTGTCAAGTACAACAAGTTACCAATCAGTTGTCGATAAATAGTGCAGTCCATGGGAGGTGTGTGTTTTCCTTCTCCAAGGCTGATCCCTGAAAGGAAAGGGAATGGTGCAGGCCTACATTCAGCCATGTTAAACTTGAATAATAGGTATGAAATTTATTTGGACTGAGTGACCATAATCCGATTATAATTTTGCTCGATTTCGAGCCCCAAAAAATGTTTTAGAAGCCCCAAATAACTCATTTCAAAGGCATTCTAGAGAGCAGTTTTGATGGTTGAAATGGAGGCAAGTGTGCTACCTGTGATGAGTAATTCATCAACATATAAAACAATGATAATTATATGACCATCATGCTACTGTAAATACACATTTTGATCTGATCTACATCTCTGAAATGTTTGCGAGAGAAGGAAGGCATCCATCTTGGAATACCACTCTCTTGGGGCCTGTTTTAACCCGTATAGTGACTTCTTTAGCTTGCAAACCAAAGATGGATCAGTGATGTATCCCTCAGGATGATTCATGTATATCTCCTCATGAATATATCCATGCAGAAAGGATGACTTAACATCCATGTGATGCACCTCCCAGTGCTTGGATGCGGAAATAGCCAAAACAAGACGGATGGAGTCCATTTTTGCAACCGATGCAAAGGTCTCATGGTAGTCCACTTCTTGGACCTGAGAGAAACTTTTTGCTACTAGAATTGCCTTATATTTTTAGTTGCTTCCATCAGCAGAAAAATTTGTCTGAAATACCCACTTGCATTGAACCAATTTCCTTCTCGGAGGAAGAGAAACTAGCTCCCAAGTAGTGTTTTTCTGAAGAGAATTCATCTCTTCATCCATGGCAACTTGCCATCTCGGATCATTCCAAGCATGGTAGTAGGATTTTGTATCTGAAATAATAATCAAATAACAAGTTTTGGACAGCAAATTATCAGAACAAGAGAGTGCAATACCTGCTCTTTGGAAATCAGACCGGGTTCTCCTTGGATCATCCGAATTTCTAATGTTGTCTCCTGCGGAGGAGAGTGTCTTTTGGGCCCATGTAGGAAGATGATTTTGCACTTCAGGTTCTGATTCAGCATATGATTATTTCTGCACACTGATATCATAAATAATAGGATCCAAATTAGGGTCATCACCCCCAATTTCATCATCCAAATATTCAGTGGAATAGGAAGTAAATTCAACAGTTTTCTCCTTCACTAGTTCCACCTCCTGAAGAGGCTCATCGAACTTGACACTTCTCTCGATGATGATTTGTTTGGTCTTGATATACAGAAGCTTGAATCCTTTAGATTCATCAGCATACCCAATAAATAGACATTCTATTCTCTGCGGTTTCAAATCCCTTCTTTTATCAAGCGGAATCTGGGCCCATGCAGTGGACCCAAACACCCGTAGGTTCGACACATCTGGCTTGTGTCCAAAGTATGCTTCGAAAGGAGTATTTCCTTTCACTGATGAATGTGGCACCCTATTCTGAATGTATTCTGTAGCATGCATGGCTTCATCCCACAAATTTGCAGCAAGCTTCTTTGACTCGAACATAAAGGTGGGCATCTCTTTGAGAGACCGGTTCTTCCTTTCTGCTACTCCGTTCTGCTGATGAGTGCAGGGAATTGAATGTTGGACTTGAATACCAATTTGGGAGCATATGTATAGAAACTAATTACTGACATACTCCCCTCCATTATCATATCTCAAGATCTTGATCTTAATCCCAGAGGCATTTTCGATCAAGGCCTTCAATTCAGAAAATGTTTCACATACTTCTGATTTCTTTTTGAGAAAGAAAACCCATGTATACCTTGAAAAATCAACAATAAAAGTAAGGAGGTACCTTGATCCATTCATGGATGTAATATGCATTGGAACATTGATATTAGAATGTATCAGCCCCAATATTCTTGTAGCTCGGTTTGCCTTCCCCTGATCGAATTTGTGCTCAGGGTGTTTTCCAATCACATAGCCCTTGCAGACTCCCGTGGTTTCCTTGATGACCGGGAGGCCTTCAACCATGGATTTTTTCTGTAATTGCTGAAAATATTTGAAATTCATATGGCCAAACCTCTCATGTCACAGCCTACTAACCTCATTTCCATGAGTTAGCAGAGCGGTGGGCTTTGCATCCGTAACAAAGTGAGAGAACTCATAGGCTTTTGCATGATGATTTGCAAGGCCTTTTGCAATGAGCTTCCCAAATGCAATTTCTATTATCTCAACATAATTTGGGATGAAAGAGACTCTCTTAGGCATTACTGTATGTGTAATCTGATAGACACTAAGGAGATTTGCTGCTAGAGACGGTACATACAAAACATTAGAAAAAAAAACATTTTCTAGATCTACAGTACCTTGTCCTTCGGAAATGATGGTGGAGTCATCTCCTATGTGGATGGGGATGGATTTTCCAGTCTCCAAGGATGAAAAAGAGTCTTTTTCAGCCATCATGTGATTCAAATATCCACTTTCAATCAACAGTGATTTGGACTTTGAAGAGCTTGCCATGAGGGCATGACCTTTCTCATGCTGTGGTTCCTGATCTTGGTGATCTCTCCTCCGAAAGCTCTCCGGAATATTGATATGATTCCTCTCAAGGAGAGAGGTTTCTTCATCAATATTTTTCTTCATATAGGCATGTTCAAGGTGAAAACCCTTCCTGCAGTAAGAACACCTGACTTTTTCTTTCCCATTGTACCCTTTTCTTTTGTTCTTCCTTGAGCCGGAAGATTCATCATGCTGCTGATTTTCAACTCTAGGCTTGGGAGCATCAAATTTAGTTTTCTGATTTTTTCTACTGCTTTCCTTTACCCTTCACATATTTGGGCCCCGATACATAGAGGGCTTGATCACGGGAATATCGGATGATCCCCATCTGGACAAGCTTGTCATGTTCATTAGTTAGGGACTCAATGAAGGCATTGAGTGTAGGCATCTTCCATCCAGGGGTTGTGAGCTTCCCCGCACAGAATGTAGAAACAAAAAATGAATAATCAGCCCCGATTTTGGAGAGGATGGCTAGGATGAGCTGATCATCTGCCTTCTTCACTTTGTATTGCTTCAAAAGGAAAACAATATGCTTGAACTTTGTAAAGAAATCATTCAGAGTCTCGAAATTGGAAGGTTGGAGAGACATGAGTTCATTTTCAAGTTGGTAAACTCTCAAGTCATCATGCTTTTTGTATAGAGATTCCAATTTGTCCCATATTTCTTTCGGTGTCTTTAGATCTGTAAGATGGAAGAGAAGGTCTTAGGAAATAGAG
>LPNX010307675.1:11541-73007 GCA_001517045.1 Pseudotsuga menziesii | reverse complement strand
TTGTATGGAGTCAAGAGAGGTACTGAGGAGGCCATCTGGATATGCTGTAGCGAATGCTTCACCTGTAGAAACCTAAAAATCAAAACAGAAAGGGAAAAATAAGGTCGGACAGCCTGCACATTCTAGTCTTTCATCACACCCAGCATAGTCAATCAAGCAAGCTTGATCAACAAGTTCTTTACTTGGGATATTGAGTGGTAAGCCTTGGCTTCTGGTGCAGTGCTGGAATTTTGAGCTATTGCTCACTTTTCATTGAGGAATCTGTCAAAAAACTTGTTTTTGAGAGATTGATCTTCGTCCTGCCATATGCTCTGATACCATATTAATTCTTGCACATGATCTAGGAACTAGGAATCAAAATCATCAAAGAATAATTAAAAAATACTCATGAATTGGTATTAATCGGAACCGAAATTGGTTTCCTCTCTGTATATTTAATAAAAATGAATGGTTACAATACCAATGTCAAGCAATAGCTTAAATCCATGAAGAATTTGAATACCTAAGGAGACAATTCAAATTCAGTGAGTGAGTCTGGCTTAAATGACTCTTAGCCATTCAATCACACTTAGTTAACCACTTGACCAAAACCCTAATTGACTCACTAAACCCTAACTAAAGTCAGAGAGCAATAAATGACTGAATCTCAACTGAAGGAGATCAAACACATGTCATAGCAATCCAACCATCAAGTGCTAGTGCTCCATGACTTCAATGAACCCGGATGAGGTTAACTGAAGCTGAACTGACCATCAGAAGTTGGTGGAGGCACCTTGTTGACTCCAGATCATTAAATAATTAATAAATAATCATTAAATAATATATTTAATGACTGGAGGCACCTTAACTGACTGGTTGAACTGATTGTAACCACCAGTTAGCAATTAGGTGCATTAATGTCACTCAGATCACCCCTTGAGTGCTCCAGTTAGCCTCCTTGACTGTAGGTAGGTGTGGGTGTGACTGGATGATGGCAATTAATGCTCCACTGATGTCAATTAATGTTAATTATACTTAGGATAGTGGTTTAACTAGGCCAATTTGACCAAAAGAGTGTGTATGATGGTAGATGTCTCCAACAAGTTAAATCAAGAATTATTTGATTTATTGATTTAACCCTTTTTATTTAATTTTGTTACTTTTATTATTTTAACTTAGGAACTTTTAACTAGTTCCTAATTGGACTTTTGTAGGTATTATAATATTTAATTTTCTTTTATTAACAATAATAATAGATGGAGCTTTTCCTTCTTTCTTACATTATTAATATTATTACTATGCTTACTCTTTATACATACAATGTATAAAATATATAATAATATATTATTTGTTAACATTTGTCTTTGGGTATAATATATTGTGATCCCTAAACTTATGACGCTTTCTTCATTAAGGTCATCAGGTAGGTGGTTAGATCTACTAGGCTAGGAAACTCTAAACATCATTGCATGTTGGATTCTCTCGTATAACACAGTAGTTCTTCAGTACTTGATGAAATACATAAATTCAAAATTTCATTTAATAAATTGTAAATAAGTCATATGAGATCAGTATTTAACTCGAGTCATTTTCACTCGACATAATTAATTCTTTTCAATAACTCCTAGCGCTTATCCAGAGCCCATACTAAAAACATGGAGTTACAAAGTTAATGCAAATCTAGAGCTCCGCGCTCAACACTAATGCTAGGATGTACTTGTAGGATACACCTACAGATAGAGTGGCCAAGGATTTGATGTTCCAAAGCTTAAGCTCAACATCAACATGGAAGGCTCCAGGGATTATGCCCAACACTTCCAACTTATCTTTTCATGTGTTCCAGAGCTTCATGCTCAACACAAAAATCAACTACCCATTTTCTCCAGAGCTCCTCGCTCAACACAAAACATCTCATCAATCATGTGCTTCAGGGTCCACGCCCAACACAAGAAAACACACACACACACACACACACACACACACACACACACACACACATATATCATATGAAAATGGCTTACGCCCAATATATCAAACAAATCATCAAGTTCATATGCAGTGGGGTCTTTGACCCAGTATATAAAAATAAAACATCAAGGTAACATCATACTTAATGGGGATCATGCCCATAAGTGTTAGGTTTGAAATTTGTGATATTACACACATGGATGACTAGAATCCAGTAGCCATATTTTTCTTATCTGTTGTAAGGCTTGAGGATTATGGGGATACACTATTGGTTGATTTCACCAATTTTGATTACACAACAGGGAGTGTATTGTATCTCACTCAATATAATCTAGTTATCTCTATGCATTTTAAGAATTTTAAAGGTACATGCCGAAGCCACATCAGATGCATTGGAAAGCTATTGAGTGCAACCTTAGATATGTCAGAGGTACCATAAGCTATGGATTTCATTATGTAGGGCATTGTACACTATATCCTATTGGATACAACGATTCATATTGGGATGGGAATTGCAAATATCACAAGTCCATTTTGGCATATGTTCTCAGTTTGGGATGCAACCACATTTGGTGGTCCTGTAAAAATCAATTTTCAATTTCTTTATCATTAACAGGGGATGAGTAGAGATGTTCAGTGAATGTCACTAACTGGTCCATTTGGATACATCAATTCTTTACATATCTTGGTATCTTTCTTAACCATTGAGTGGTCATTTGGTGTGACAATAAGAGAACAATGAAGTTTTGTAGAGTCTAATGTAGTGACACAGGACAAAACACATTGAGATCCGCATCCACTACATCATAGGAATATTTCATGATAGGATCATGGATTTTTGGTATTTTCCTTTTCTTGAATAGACTGTACACATATTCATGAATACTTCCATGGAGAAAATAATCCACTTTCTGCAATACTTCCTTGGGCTCCATGAGATAATCACCTAGCAGTTGTATTACCTTTCCAACATTCTATTTTGAGGCCGTTTTTTATTCCCATTAGGTTTTCCCTCTTCCTATATTTTATATATCATATGTTACTTAGATGCATTTTAAAATGGGTATCTAGCATGAATTTTTTTACGGAACCCATTCATTGTGTACTCCCCATAGTGCTTGGGGTATTATAGATATTACACACCTACCTAGTATTTCTTTTTCTACGTTTATTCAGTCCTCTAGATAAGATTACATAGTGAGATAGTTGTGAAACCATCATAAGAATATGTGTCACTCTTCATGGAGATTACCCAATTCTTTTGTTTCCTTCACCACCCTAAAGATATCATCCTCTAAGATCTCATAGAAAGTAGTGTATAATTCCATATACCAACTATCTAGTCCAAGGATCTTGATCCTTTTCAATGAAAAAAAATATTGTTTTATTTCCTCCTTTGTTATTTTAGCAAATGAATCTCTCATTCATACCTTGAGAAGGAACCGAGGGAACAATAAGTTTTTTTGCATTATTGTCCCCATCATCAGATGATATTTCTTATGAGCCTCCACATCACCTCCTCTTTTTCCACTTGGTGCTTCTTTCTACCATCCAAATTCTTTAGAGATAAACTTTCATCGTTGTTGGAAACCCTGAAGAGATTGTTTTGAAAGAAATAATAATTTCTTACATCAACTTGTTTAAGGTGTATTTGATTTTATTCCTTTTTATTCTTTTCTCACTCTAGCACCAATTTCCTAATATTCTTAAGGTTTGCATAAAATTGAAGCATTTGAAGATGGATCATAAAATTTTCAATTTGTTTCCTTAAGTAATCTAAATTCCTCGTCATTCAACAAACCATGATTGAATTTTAATGGAGTAAGGGCCTTTTGTCCCCAAATTTCAAAAGAATGAGAATGTGTTTTGAAGAACCACCATCAAACACCAATGGACCTAGTATCTCAACCTACTTAATCAAATTTTTCCATAAAGAACCTATGCCAACATATTTTATATACTTTCCCTTCTTGCAACACCCTAGTTTACACCCTATATTGTAATTTTGTAAATATTGATGTAAAGGATAAAAGCCAGAAACAAAAGGTCCAAGACGACCAAGATATTGTAAATATGTGCTTTCTAATACTAATATAAATATATGAATACTATAAAGGAAGAAGGAAGAAGAGGATATGGGGGGCTATGATTCCACATGTAGGGAAGTGATTGTGGGATAAACAAAAATGACCTTAGTGGGTTTAATCTTATTTCCCTAGCCTTAGAAATTTAACTAAGTTCATAAATGATTATTAAGGGAATTTCTTTGAATAGGAATTACTTAGTTATCTTATGATGGAAAAAATGGTCCCATGTGGAGTACCCACATTGCAATATAAATCATGCATATAAAATGGGATGATTTAGATTATGAATGGATCATTCCTCATTCATTCCAACCATGTGAATTCCATTAACGATCATTTCTTTCCATCACCTTGGAATTTCCCTAAATTTGGTACCTAAAAGAATGAGGACAAAAGATACCATAGGTGAACTATTAATACCATTGACCTCGGGAATAAATTGGTATGTGAGAGGAACCTCATTTGTAGTCCCAATTCAAAAACATCCTGCCAAACTTGTGTTGGAGTTCTAGAAGTGAACCGGTGGCTCCTTGAGGGGTTGTTATCTCAAAAGATGAGCTTCTTCATTGTATCATGCAGGTTGATGGGGAAGGATAATTCAGGATTGGGATAACTTTGTACGAGGTTTCTACACCAAGGGGTTTAATGATAGATTGAGTCGAGTAGAGGTATTGGAGAGGAGTTTTGTCCTTGTGGATTTATATCCCTGTCTCAAGGGTGTCCTATCAAAGAAATATATGGCTTGGAACAGCATATGACTGGGAGGAATGTCCTTCACCTGCAGCCAATTGGGTAACAATTTATTAAAAATATACATCTCTAAATGTGTATGAATGCCATGGATTAATTTGTGTTTGCATACTCTTTAGTTTATTGTTTATGACATATATGTCGATGGATTACTTGGCATGTATGAATGGTTTCATGTTGAAAATTGAATTGAATTATTAATAATTGCATATGATCATTTGGGCCACCAAAATTTTGTATTTCAATGTTAAATTGAGTAGATTTATGAAAAACAAATTTAGACATAGGTGGTGAATTTAACTATGTAATTTGAGTAACCTATGGTCTCAATGGTTCAAAGAGGTGACTGGGTATGTGACACTTCCCCTCGAGTTTCTCCAAGCAAGGACCACTTGAATCACACCTAAATAGGCTCTATCTCAATCATGTTCTTTTCCTCAAAGAAATGTGTGAAATATTTTGCCAAGGGATCAAGCCTAGCCACTTCTCCCAAAACCTCTCTACAAGGCAATGCCATATCGAAATTCCAATAGATATGATATTGTTACCTACAAAAGTTTTCTAATACTTGATTTATTCTCGTAATGGCCTTCTTTCCCCATAAAGTCCATAATGTTTACAATTGCGAATACTTTAACTAAATCATTCACTTCTCCTTCAACATGTATTCTTGCAGTAAATGTTTGCGTAGATATTGCATTCAATCATGAATTCTATCTTGACAGCAAACCTCGTGAGAGTCCATCAACATCAAGGGAACACCCATCGTTTGTTGAAAGAGCATAACATTTATCTAATAAACCAACAACATTCTCCTAAGGAGGGATCTTTGATTATGAGTACCCCACCCCTCTCACCTTTAAGGAAAGTATAATAATTAAGTAACATTTTTGGGAGTTATGTTTGGTGCCGTAAGATTCACATTAATGATTAATTGTTTTCCTTCCAACACTTTTTAATGATTAATTTTTTCCTTTTCAACACTTTTTTTTAGAGAGGCTACAAATTTTGCTTTAGATATGTTGATCTTATGTTAGACTTTTTGCCTACTTTTATCAATTGATAGGATTATAAAAGTTGAACTCATGTTGGACTTTTTTTCCTTTAATAGGATTATACTTTGCTCAATTACCCATTGTCTTCTACTCATAGGTGGAAGATTAAGGAACCTCAAAATTCTACAAGGCTCAACCACTTCAACTTCACCAAAAACTTTTCTAAAAGAACTGATGAGGTCATCCATGGTTCTGAGTGAATGATTTTCCTAAACCTTACATTCCTTGAGAAAACAAAGGTTCAAGGGATTTTTTTTAAGGCTGGTGTATATATATTCCATTTGATTGAATGCCATGTGTGCTCTCAAATCTAAATATTTACTATGGGTTGAGCAACCCTATCCCAGCAGGTTCAAAATTGGTGGGGATAGGGTTTCTCATTGCCATGTTGTGACAAGCTTGGAAGGGTAGGTTCAAAATTGGTGGGGGTAGGGTTCCTCATTGGCATGTTGTGACAAGCCTAGAAGGGTAGGCTACCTGTGGGATAGAGGCTCACCTCGGTGGGATTTGGGAGGTCTAGCTCGTTCTATGTCACAAGTTATTGGTATATCTGACTTGCAAGCTGTTAGATATACTAAATTGGTTCAAAAGCATCTCTAATTATGAATATCGAAACACTCAGAGTAGGATATGAGCCCATGATTGACTATTGGCTATGGGAATAATGGGTTAACTAATTTATATAATGCCCATATTTAATAAATCTAAATATAACTTATCTAAATATAGATTTTCTACACATGAGTCGGTCTGGTGTTCATAGAATATTTGCATTCATTCATTCGTTTAACAAAGAATAGAGGAATTTAAAAATGGTGATGGGAGATGGACTCATCTCACTGATTTAGCTGAAAGATTCTATCAACCTTTCACTAGGTTTATTAGAGAAGTCGTTGATACGCCATTACTAGATTTACCAAGGGCGAAGAAATTAACAGTGGCATTTGTCTGCACTATTGTTATTCTAACTAGGCTCATGAGTTACACAGGTATGGTTATAGAATATTGGAATTGATCATTCTAAGGATGGATTTGTTTTCTGTAATGGACAATTTAATGCAGTTGTATGTAAACCATCCGCAAAGATCAGGCCTATCTCAATCCGAAATTAGAATGATTCCAAAGACAAACTATGGAAGATTAAAATTAAATGAAAGTTATGACTGCAGTATCTGTTTGGAGCTGATAAAAGATGAAGATGAAGTTATTCTTCTCGGCTCTTGCAAGCATTATTATCATATTTAGTGTATCGATCGATGGCTCCATACATCTAAATACTATCTGACTTGCAGAAGGGATGTTACATCTCAGAAAATGTAGCAGTAGTTTAGTGTGGATTTTACTAATTCGGACCCAAGTTTTTGTGTGGCTATATAATGTTATGTTTGATATTAATTGAAATTTGAAAAGTGAAGTAGTTAAAGTAGTTTTTATTATTTTTTGAATTGTATAGTAAAATATTTGGTAAAAACTTAATGAAACTCATTCTTGAAATTATATTTCTATTATTATAATTTATTTATAGTTTAATTACAAATCTATTTCAAATTATAAGTTGTTTATGTATTATGCATTGGTCACCATTTATGATCTATTTATCAATTATTATTTATTTTTCTTTTCGAGAGATTCTTCTAGTCATGGGTTATGAATTGTTGGTTATCCTTTTATCATGTTCGAGTTATAGATGTATCAACTACTAGTTATCCGCAAATTATATATTCATCATATTCTTCTAGTCATGGGCCATGAATTGTTGGTTATCCTTTCATTAGGTTCGAGTTATAAATGTACACCTACTAGCTATCCACCAATTATCTATTCATCAGTTCTCAGTTATAGACTTATCATCTACTAGTTATCCGCAAATTATCCATTCATAAGTTGCAACTTATTATATATATATATATATTTCTAATTGTTGATTTAGAATTTCGAATTACCTTTATTAAATCAATAAAAATAGCACATTTGTCTCATATGTAGTGTTTACATGTATCATGTATATGTTTCTTAGTTCTTAGTTTTGGGTTATTTTGGGTTCTTTGCTTATATCTTGATATTTGTTTTTTTGATGGTTTAATATATTTTATTATATTTAATTTCATTAAATTTTTTTTTTTAAATAGAAATAAAATTTAAAAACTTGTCAATTTTTTTTTACATGAGTATAGATCAATCTTAACTATGGCTCTACCTAGGGCTGATAGGGATCAAGTTCTCTTGAGGTGCAAACGTTTTTAATTTACAAAAATGTCTAATAAGTATTCTTACTTGGGAGGGAAATGGAGTAACATTAATAATCACATAATCATATAATATTGTTTTCCAAAAATTGCTTAACTTGTCATTATTTAAAACTAAAAAGTGCCTCTAGCTGCAATAAACCACATCCAATCAATATTTAATTTCTATATCCATATAACCCTTCTATAAAAATATTATGTCTCTCTCACAATGAAATATGAAATAGTCACTTGATTTTGCGACAATATTCTGTTGCTATAGAGACTCCCAAACATCGCTCAAATGACACAATTTGACTTAGTTGGTTGTTTTTACCACAATAATTGGTCCCTATAGCGACGCCCCATTGTTGCTATAGCGATACATAAATGTCGCTATACCAACGCCTATTGGTTTTTGAAGAAAATGCCATAATCACCACGTGTCATCGATATTATGTTGCTATACTGATGGAATATTTGAAGTGTGGCTAATGTGACGATAATTTTGTGATGAAAATTTGGGCTTCTAATCGTTGCTATAGTGATAGAAATGTGTTGCTATAGCAATGATTTTCCGTAGGAAAAAAGTTCACATTTACTAGTGCTATGTCGACATCTAGTTGGGAGCTTGTTGTATCTCACACACTCCCGAACTAATTTGGTTTATGCAATAGGTGATGTTGCAAGGTATATGCAGGAGCCTCATGATATCCATTGGAAGGCTGCTAAAAGGATCTTGCATTAGGAGCAAGGAACTAAACACTTCGGGATACACTATGATGCTAGTTATCCACTAGAGCTAGATGGATTTGTTCATTCTGATTGGGATGGAGATTCCATTGACAGAAAGTCCACTTCAGGTTATGTCTTCATTATTGCACATGGTCCCATATGCTAGTCAAGTAAGAAACAACACACTATGTCCCTTTAATCAGCTGAGGCCGAGTACATAGGAGCAGTGAATGCAGCTACACAATGTGTGTGGTTGCAAGACATTCTTGGAGAACTTGGTTTTGCATTTGATTCACCCACTTTCATTTGGTGTGACAATCAAAGTGAAATAAATATTTCCAATTATATAATACAGAGACAGAGGACCAAGAACATTGAGATACACATGCACTACATCCAGATCTTTGTGCATGAGCAGGTGATATCATTGCGGTATTTCCCATCTGGAGAGAAAACTGTTGACATCTTCACCAAGAGATTCACAAAGAAGACATTCACCTATCTAAGGTCACCTCTTAGAGTGTGTGATGCATGGTGATGACTGATATTCACTTTCATATTTTTATCCATGTCCTTGTTAGAGGGGAGGTTTTTTTCCCATGTTATTTTCCTTCTTACCTTGGTTATATGGACAAATAAATTTTTGTAAGAGGTGACTTGAGCCTTAGTTTCCAAGGCCTCAATTTTTGATGTGGTTACACTAAGTTAAGATTAAGGGGGGGTGTTAGAGCATCATACCACCTAGTACCATGGTCACATACCACCTAGGAAACACTTTCATTTTTTTCCACTTATGTTATATGGTCCAAACCTTAGTTATGTTAGTTTAGAAAGGTATATTGGGGGTTTTTGACTCATTAATGTACCCAAGCGCCCACATTTGATCATTCAGGAGACTCATATGCCATCATTAATGATATTTTTTTCCTTGGGGGGCTCCCACTCCTTAAATCAGGGAACTGGTTTGACCGGAGGAACCCATGCATTGTATTTGAGTGTTTTTGGCTCTTTTGGACCATTTATTATTGCCTAGAGCCACTCCCACTCACCCATTCACTCATGCAATACAACACACCTAGAATACCCTCGTTTATGTCCTATCACTCTTCGCCCACATTCACATGGCCATTCGTGACCATTTGAGGTGGTTTCAGAACTCATTGATCCCCCTAGGGGGTTTTGAGGTCCAATCTAATCCCGTCACATGTATGCCTCCAATTTTCCTACAAAGGCTAACAATTTTCAACTATTGTACTATATTAATGTTCTAAATATATTTACATGTTGGGAAGTAATAGAAACTTCAGTGATTGGCACTATTCCTATGTGTTAATTTTTCTCTTTGCATTGTTTTCTGCATAGTTTGGGAAATTATTGAGTTGTGAGGATTCCCTTAGCTCCCAGATCTTGTTGTGAACCATATTTTCATAGCCTGATAGTGGGAATCTTATTTAAATAATTGGGATGACTTGGAATCAAGTTGTTAACATAAGCATGATTGTAGGGGAGACAAAAAGTGGGAGGGAATAGTCTTTTATCTCAATTTCTCTCTATGCCGAACTTAAATTCTTACTGCTTTTGTAGTTCCTCCATACATGCATCCATGCAATAAGGTCCATGTTTTGAAGTATTTGGATTCATGATTTATTTGTTAATCTAGTCTAATATGTTATATATTTATCTATATGATATAAATATAAAGTATTTTACATGAGGAATAATGGTATAAGGGTATATTGCTTAGTGAGTGTTAGGAATTTACTAAAGAATATCGAATTTCCTTTTCTATAAATCACCTCTTCAGGTAACCACTCTTTATTTATAGATATACAAGAAAGTACTATAATGAGGAGGACAACCCGAGATGAAAGCTGGTTTGATTTATGAGTATTGGTTTGAATCCAATTGTTTCTTCCACTACACACCTAATTCATAAGGTCCTTCATACCAAAACTAAGGCTCATAGAGAGATATGTCATTTGATTCCTAAGGAGTTTCTTGTACAATTGTTTGGTTGGGAACTAAGTATATTCTCCCATAGGTTTTCCTTCATACTCTTGATAATCGAAATAAAGACTTGTGTTTTTTTCTCAGTCTCAATTGACATGACTAGATTGAATTTTGTGATTGGAAATTAAATGGAACCTTATCATGCAACATATCCTTATTAAACTAAAAAAACAAACATCCAAGAACTTGAGATTCCTGACAATTATTTCGTGGAGATTATTGAGAGTTAAAACTGGGAATCTTAATTGTTGGCGACTAGTACAAGACATGAAATGATACTTCTTGGACGGTCTGGAAGAGCCTCAACAAACCTACCATGTCCTGCCCAACTGACCATAATTTTGAGGTAGATTCCCTTGGACGCTATGAAAATAAGAACATTAATACACTAATGTATTTTTGTATATATGTATTTTGAGTTATTAGTAACATGAACAAGTAGACATATTCCCTTGTGAGTGTGGAAACTATTTTTTTGTTGTCTGAGAGGGAATTTTAGATTATTTGTGACTACTAATGCATTTATGTTGTGATCATGTTGCTTAAAATCACTACGCATTATGGAGAAGTTTGGTGATGGCATGTGTTATGACCCTAATTGTACCATTTGGAATTAAATCCTGTTAACATAGTGTTGAGGCCTGGAAAATCACAGGTAACAACAGTTAAGGATTCTCCCCAGTAAACATTCCCAACTAGACCACTACTGTTTGGTATGGGGAATCCGTTCGATTTACGGTCCGACTACCATAGGTCAAGTAACAAAATAAAAGGTTTTACCGGTTACGGCCCGGTCCACCGTGTATTTTTTTAGTTTTTTGAATTTAAGTATGATGTGCAAGTGCCTATCTAAAAATGCAGACTGATAGAGATAATGAGGAGCGTCACAATGTGATGTGCAAGTTCTTACCTCTCGCCTTAACTCTCTCGCATATAAATCACACACAGCAAGAAACTAAAACTAACTATCTAACCTATCCCTAGGGAGCAAACTTATTAGTTATCAATGAGTAATGTATTTCTGTGCATGCATTAAGAAAAATCACAGATAGATGTTACTTATTTCAGAACACATGAACTTTAATAGATATATGAACAACCAGATAGCTTATTGTTTATGAGAACCTTCATTACTCACAGTGGAAATTTCACAGAATGGACTGGAGTGCATTCATAACATGAACATAGGTTCAAAGAGTTAGAATGATCTCACAATTAATGGACATAAGCTGAAAACAAAATAGTTGACTTTCAACTGATCCATAGCAAAGCATTTGAAACATTCCACCAAGATTTCTCCAGCAGGAAACTTGTAATTATTTATTGCAAAAGGAAATAGTTCTTCTTACAACATACCCTCACAAATCTATCTGGTAAAAATTCCTTTCTCTATCTAAGCTCTCGAATATTTATACAAAAAATCAAAACCTTTGGGCTGCCCCCAAATGACTTTTGGGCTACCCTAACGTTTCAATCCCCAAAAAAATTCTTGTAGTGAGTGCTCATAATTTTATACAATATATTACATTTAAAACAAAAAATAATAGAACATGTCATGAAGAGGGGCCCACTTGGTCATTAATGAACTTTTCCCACGCCTGGGCCTTTGCCGCTATCGATTCTGCTCAATAATCCATTGGTGTTTTTTAGATCTTGTTGATCTTAGACCCTCACTTTCTTCTTCTCTTTTCTTCATCTCTGCTTATTCCTTTTTCTTTCTCCTATTCCATTCTTAATTCCACTCTCTTCTACTTTGTCTTTTAGATATGTCTTCTTTACAACAGCAATCACCCTGTCCTAAACATAACAAAAAAATATATCAATCCATTTACCTCCTCCATATGCATTATGTAAAATAAAGTATATGCAGTATTAATGCATGAAAGGAAAGCATGATAAGGCAAAGAAAATCCTACAAGCTGGGTCTGAAAATCCTCTAAGGCCGTCTGCAGTTAAAAATACAACCCTAATAGAAAAAATCATCATTAATGCGGACTGCATTCAAGATCATCTAACTTTTCAATAAAACATGAACCACACTATCAATAAGACTAATCATCAAATGTGAGACCCTGTACTGTGTTCTCATCACGAAATCCCCAAATCGATCAAAAATCAAAAACCTCTGTTGCCCATGAAATAGGGTAAAAGCACACCAAATTGGCGATAAAACCCTATCGATAGGAAAAACACTATCGTCGGACATAATCACTAGATGTCGGGTAGATAGTGCACTAGATAGCCGCAATAGCAGGCCACAAACAGACTAAGGATCCTGCGACAAAATAAAATGTCAGTGAAATAAAGCACTAAACACCGCCGTAGTCATGCATCGGAGATTGGAACCACTACCCACTAAACACATCGACATCGATGAGAGGAAGGGCTATATGTCGGATGGTTAGTTCACTGAGCAGCCACAACGGCGGAAGACATACAAACTAAGGGTTCCGCGGTCAAATAAAAACTGTCGGCATCAGAAACTCTAAGCACTATGCATCGGTGATTTAAAATTCAACACTTCTGCAGTGTCGGCACTCCTAAACACTAAAAACCATCAATAGTTAAGCGTCGGAGATAGGAACCACTAATGCATCGGCAGGATAGTTCACTAGAAAGCCGCAACAACGGGTGACAAACCAACTACGGGTCACGGTAATCATGAAACCATCGACGATCAAAGACTCTAAGCGCTATGGATCGACGACTTTAAAACTAAGAATCTCCACAGTGTCGGTGATATAAATCACTAAACACCACTGTATCGAAAATCGGAACCACTATTCAATACTGCGTCTAAACTTGAAAAAACTAATCATCGACGAGATAGTTTGATCGACAGTCACAACGGCGGAGAACAAACTAACCGCGGGTTCCATGAATCACAAAACTGTAGGTGATTGGGAGCTTTAACAACTATGTATCGATATCTCAAGACACAAAATACTCTGCAGTATCGGCGAGACAAACGGCAAGGCCTCCGAAACGGCGGCATCATAGAAGACTAAAACTTTGACCGCTAGTCAAAAAATATTCCGATAATGAAAATAAAAACACAGTCATCAAAAAATTAAAAAGGTTTGAACAATAAAGGCCACAGAATCGATGAGGATAAAAACTTTCCATCGATGGCATAGAGGACTAATGCCCCGATTCCTTCATCAATTTACCTCTGACAGTGATAAAATAACCAAGTCATTGAAAAATTAAAACGTTAAGTGCTCGAAAGACTTTCGGCTGGGCGGTGGTAAAATTAGTTCGTTTAACCTCCAAAACAATGGTGACATAGAGAACTAAAGCCCCAACTCAATCTTCAATAAACTTCCGATAGTGATAAAAAAAAATCATCAGGAGAGCAAATGTTAAGTTCTGAAAATAAACAAACTCCACAGTCTTCAAAAAATCAAAGTTTATAGTAGAGGAATGACAAATTTCAAGAAGCCAAACAATCCCATGAAAGATAAAATCAAAAAAGGAGGGTCCCAAATTTTAAAGTTTGGAAAAAAGGTTGCAGCTGCAACAATTGGCGACTACCTGGTGAACACAGATCTCTGGACAACTTCTTCTTTGAGCAACAGACTATTTTGACAATAAATACTAACATGCCAAATTCTTCTAGATGTCTGGATTTCCCAAATGACAGATGTATGTACTTTAATCATTGATGATAGTCCAATTTAGGGATAATGAGAACCAATATTGCAAAGTCTAGATAACTCTTTTGAGGACAAGAATATGAGTTTCATTTTTACCTCTGTCTTCAGGTATCTCCCAGCTTGGACACCACAGGATTGTAACAGATGGTAAACAGAAATATTCTTTTGTTCCTCATTCCCGTGCCATTTTGCACTTTTGTGCTTTTGGAATTTTTTGTCCTTTTTGAGTCCTCCTGCATGCCTTCTTTCTGAATTATTTATTCAGGCTCCTCTATCCATAGTGTCCTTTTGTGTGAGAGATGTATTGATTTTTTCAGCTCATGGACGGAGAAGAAATTTGGCAATATTGTACTCATATGGTTCAATACTTTTTTTTTATACATATTGCTTTCTTAGGATATTTTGACTCTTATTTTCCTTTTGGATTTCAATTCTTAGCATGGGATATTTTAAATATAATATATTGTTTACCTTGTTTCCTCTCCATGGGTCTTTTGTTGTCACCCCCTAAGACATTTTTTAAATGTGAGATGGATGGAGCCTCGAAATAGTATTCCATACCTTTTGATCATGAGTTATTTTATAAGGATTAAGTAGGACTTCAATGTGTTCATAGCCATTTAGGAAAACTACTGAACTAGAAGAAGTTATTTCATATAAATCAATAGTACACAGTCTTAAAATCAAGGATTTTTGTTAATCCAGAATTCTGATGCTCTCCATGCAACCAAAAGTTTGCTTCTTTATTAAAATCAATCACACCCTAACTATAAAAAACAAAAATCAAAAAATCAAAACAAAACCAAGCAATCAGTTTATTTATGTACAAGATAATTAAGAAATAAAAATCAAGAAAAATAAAGTTTGAGAACTAAACCACTAACTGGTCATTCTCTGCCCACCCCTATAAATCTTACAACTTGTAAGTTGAGGGGCTAGGCTTGACTACAAATTGAAAAAGGCCTACCCATTATCTAATTCTACTTATCTTGAATTAAAAACTACATCTGAAACTAAATCTACTATTTTACAGTCAATCTCATTAGACTGTGAAAATCGAAGGAGATCGGGATGGATGTCTGGTGTACTGTTGGCTTCTTCAGCCTGGTAATTTCCCGGTTCTAGTTCAATAAAGTAATTTCCCAATACATAATTCACTGATTCATTTTTTTCCTCCAATTGAGTAACATTGTGCTTCATCTGAGGCTCTCTTAATACTTTTATTTGATTGGGACTTTTCTTATGCGACAACCACAGATGTGACCAATCTGATGCAAAATATCCATCTAGCCTTGCTGACCAATATCAACTCAAAATAAGTCCATAAGCATCAGGTATGTCTGCTACTACAATATCGATGTACTGACATACCTTTTTATTTGTAGATAAGTGAATTAGAACATCTTTCATTTCCCCGATTACTTTCACAGCTGTCCTATCTAACTGAATAACCTGCCAGGTAGATGGTTTAGTTCGTCCATTTATCTTTTTGCAGATTGAAAGTGGCATAACATTGACTGATGCCCCTGAGTCTTCTAAATAGTTGTGCACATTATGGTTGAAAATATCAAAAGTTAGGAGAAATGATGGGGGTTTATACTTATACTTACCTCCCACATTTTCTTCACCAATTTCTTCTTCTTCAGGTTGGTTGTCAGTGGGAAGCTCTTCCTCTGGTACTTCAAGTGCTTTTAACAATTTTTCTTTCTACTGAGGCACATTACACATTTCAAACAGTGAGATATTTGCCTTAGCTTTTTTAATATCTTCCACAATATCATACCCCATCTCATGTTCTTTGAGATTATTTTTTACATTATCAATCTTCTCTTCAACAGGATTAACAGGCATGTTAATTTTCTTTGGATCTTGACTTGTAATGGTAAATTCATGTATTTTATCAGCTGTGGTGTTCTTCTGTACTTTCTTCATATTTTCTTGAAGTCTCTTAATTTTTGAAAGTATTGACTTGTCTTCTTTTACCAAACCCTGACTTCATGTTGTCATAGTGGTTTCTGATATCTCCTCTCGTTTCAGAGAACCTTCTTCCAACGTATCAAACATTGAGACACAATCCCATAAAACTAAAGCATCTTCCTCTTGTTTTTCTGTGGATTGATTTTTTTTTCTTCCTCCTCGTCAATTTCTATTAGTTTGGAGTCCAATAACTGATTCATTACCAACGTCATAGAATTTATCCATTGGGGGGAATTCTTCTCAGAATGAGGTTGTTGATGAAACGGTGCAAAAATTATCCATACCTACCTCAGTTAAATTCATTGATGCAGGACTATGTGGAGGAGGTTTAGGTTGATTGTTGTTCTCCCTCCTTTTATAGTAAGGCTTATAATATTTCTGAGCTTCCTTTTCTTTTTTCAAATCTATTACTCTGTTGGATAGATTCTGCATCATCTTCACCATCCCTTCAAAATCCTATGGCCACTCATCCTTAGGCTTAGTCAGTAATAAAGGTTTCTTACCAAAGTTTTTTCTTTCCACTGCACAGGATAATCTTCTATGCTCTCCATCTCAGCCTCTACCCTCTCAGCTTCCTATATGTTTCTGATAATGTAGGTTTGATTGATATCTTAGCAAACATGGCCAAATCAGGCCCTAGAGCTGAAGTATAGTATTCATAACTTTATCAGATGGTTTATCAGCTGCAGAACTTTTTTTTAGATAAGTAGGAAATATTTGAGTGAAATTATGCATTTTTTCCTTTCTTTCTTTCTTTAAAGTGCATAACCCTTTCATTAAAGCTGCATGAGTTTTCTGGACTACATATTTACTTCTAAATATTCTCTCAAATGTGTCCCAGTATGTTATTGAATTTGCAGGAAGAGAAAAATACCATGAGGCTGTTGCTCATTTCAGGGTGTGTGGAAACAATCTACAGACCACATATTCATGCTCCCCGGCCTGTATTCCTTCTATTATAGCCAAGTAAAAACTTCGCAAATGATCATCTACCATATTTTTTTCACTTGGGTCAAACTTAGGCAACATTTTCTCAAAATCTTGAGGCAAATCATGTAAGGGAGGTGTCAGGTTTAATGGTGACCTAGCCCTCCAAGCAGGTGGTGGATTTGGCTGGTTTGCATTTACATGAGCCATGATTCTAGGTGGAGAATGAGGTGGTGAGTGAATAGGGGTATGAATAGGTGAACAGTAAGGTGTATCTGGGTCCAATTGATTCAAAGGTTGGACAACTTCCTGTAAGGATGATTCTACCAGTTCTTCAAAATCTTCTACCAACACTGCGTATTCTAATTTAGGGCGATCCCTTTTCTGATATTCTCTTATGGGTAAGACAGGAATAATCGGTAATCCTCTGATATTCTTCGCATATGCCCTAGTAATTCTTCTCAAATCATCAACTACTTCATTATCGACAGAATACAAATCCTGTTTATCCTTCTCTTCAGAAGTTGGATTGGGAAACAAACTGCTTTAAAAAATGTCACTAGTGGAGTAATTTCGAGAAAATGGGTTTCCTCGGCCAGCCATGCACTGGCGTCCCTCCTTCTAGCACCAAAAACTGTTGAGGCTTGGAAAATTGCAGGTAACAACAGTTAGGGATTCTCCCCAATAAACATTCCCAACTAGCCCGCTATTGTTTGGTATGGAGAATCCGTCCGGTTTATGGTCCGGCTACCGTAGGTCAAGTAACAAAATAAAAGGTTTTACTGGTTACGGCTCGGTCCACCGTGTATATTTTCAGTTTTTTGAATTTAAGTATGATGTGCAAGTGCCTATCTAAAAATGCAGATTGATAAAAATAACGAGGAGCATCACAATGTGATGCGCATGTTCTTACCTCTCGTCTTAACTCTCTCACATCTAAATCACACACAACAAGAAACTAAAAATAACTATTTAACCTATTCCTAGGGAGAAAATTTATCAGTTATCAATGAGTAATGTATTTCTGCACATGCATTAAGAAAAATCACAGATGATTGTTACTTATTTCAGAACACATGAACATTAATAGATATATGAACAACAAGATAGCTTATTGTTTATGAGAACCTTCATTACTCATAGTGGAAATTTCACAGAATGGACTAGAGTGCATTCATAACATGAACATAGGTTCAAAGAGTTAGAATGATCTCACAGTTAATGGACATAAGCTGAAAACGAAATAGTTCACATTCAACTGATCCATAGCAGAGCATGTGAAACATTCCACCAAGCTTTCTCCAGCAGGAAACTTATAATTCTTTATTGCAAAAGGAAATAGTTCTTCTTACAACATACCCTCACAAATTTATCTGGGAAAAAGTCCTTTCTCTATCTAAGCTCTCATATATTTATACAAAAAAAGAAAAACCTTTGGGCTGCCCCCAAACGACTTTTGGGCTTCCCTAACGTTTCAATCCAAAAATTTTGTCTTGTAGTGAGTGCTCATAATTTTATACAATATATTACATTTAAAACAAAAAATAATAGAACACGTCATGAAGAGGGGCCCGCTTGGTCATTAATGAACTTTTCCCATGCCTGGGCCTTTGTCGCTATTGATTCTGCTCAATAATTTGTTGGTCTTTTTTAGATCCTATTGATCTTACACCCTCACTTTCTTATTCTCTTTTCTTCATCTCTGCTTCTTCCTTTTTCTTTCTCCTGTTCCATTCTTCATCCCACTCTCTTCTACTTTTTCTTTTAGATATGTCTTCTTTGCAATAGAAATCACCCTGTCCTAAACATAACAAAAAGTTGTATCAGTCTATTTACCTCCTCCATATGCATTCCGTAAAATAAAGTATACATGATATTAATGCATGAAAGGAAAGCATGATAAGGAAAATAAATTCCTGCAAGCTCAATCTGAAAATCCTCTAAGTCTGTCTACAGTTAAAAACACAACCCTAATAGAAAAATTCATCATTAATCCGAATTGTATTCAAGATCATCTAACTTTTCAATAAAACATGAACCACCCTATCAATAAGACTAATCATCAAATGTGAGACCCTGTACTATGTTCTCATCGTGAAATCCCCAAAACGATCAAAAATCAAAAACCTCTATCGCCCATGAAATAGGGTAAAAGCACACCAAATTGGCAGGAAAACCCTATTGGCAGGAAAAACACTATCAGCGGACGGACTCACTGGACGTCGGGTGAATAGTGCACCAGACAGCCTCAACGGTGGGCCACAAACAGACTAAGGATCCCACAACAAAATAAAACGTCGGTGAAATAAAGCACTAAACGTCATCGTAGTCATGCATTGAAGATCAGAACCACTACCCACTAAACACATCGGTATCGATGAGAGGAAGGACTATATGTCAAACGGTTAGTTCACTAAGTAGTTGCAACGGCGGAAGACATACAGACTAAGGGTTTCACGGTCAAATAAAAACTGTCAGCGTTGGAAACTATGAGCACTATGCGTCAGCGATTTAAACTTCAACACTTCCACAGTGTCGGCACTCCTGAACACTAAAACCCGTCGATATTTAAACATTGGATATCGGAACCACTAATGCATCGGCAGGATAGTTCACTAGAAAGCCGCAACAGCGGGTGACAGACCAACTATAGGTCTCGTTAATCATGAAACCATCAGCGATCGGAGACTCTAAGAGCTACGGATCGACGACTTTAAAACTAAGCATCTCCACAGTGTCGGTTATATAAAACACTAAATGTCATCGTATCAAAAATCGGAACCACTATTCAATACTGCGTCGAAACTTGAAAACACTAATCATCGACAAGATAGTCTGATCGACAGCCGCAATGGCGGAGAACAAACTAACTGCGGGTTCCACGAATCATAAAAACGTCGGCGATCGGGAGCTTTAACAACTATGTATCAGCAGCACAAGACACAAAATACTCTGCAGTATTGGCGAGACAAACGACAAGGCCTCCGAAACGGCAGTGTCGTAGAAGACTAAAACTCTGATTGCTAGTCAAAAAATATTCCGATAATGAAAATAAAAACACAGTCATCGAAAAATAAAAAAGGTTTTAACAATAAAGGCCAAGGAATCAACGAGGATAAAAACTATCCATTGGTGGCATAGAGGACTAATGCCCCGATTCCTTCATCGATTTACCTCCGACAGTGATAAAAAAACCAAGTCATTGAAAAATTAAAACGTTAAGTGCTCGAAAGACTTTCGGCTGGGCGGTGGTAAAATTAGTTCATTTAACCTCCGAAACAACGGCGGCATAGAGAACTAAATCCCCGACTCAATCTTCGATAAATTTTCGATAGTGATAAAACAAAATCATCGGGAGAGTAAATGTTAAGCTCTGAAAATAAACAAACTCCACAGTCTTCAAAAAATCAAAGTTTATAGCAAAGGAATGAAATTTTTTAGGAAACCAAACAATCCGAGGCAAGATAAAATAAAAAAAGGATGGTCCCAAATTTTAAAATTTGGGAAAAATGTTATAGCTGCAACACATAGCTTATTAAAAACCAGACAACAAGGATTCATATTTCCTTCATCAAGTTCTCATATTTAAACAGTGAAATTATTCGACTTTATATTTGATAATAGAACATGAGTCAGAGGGATGGGTTCTATATTTTTCATGAAACTCGACATGAATGTATTGGATCTTATCAAGTGTATTCATTCATAGATATATGTGAATACTATTTGAATGGAGGATGGCTGCATTGATGTGAGATTTCCTGAGGAAATAGTCTCCTTTTGAAGACGTCCCAAATGTGTATGTCTTTCAATTTTCATTTTCCCAAGGTTTCATAAGGATGTACATTGGATAGACATTATATTCATCTAGCTGATTGCACACATGAAATCTATTACAATGGTTTATATTTCAAGTATTACATCCCTCCAGCTTCACTACAGCTCCCAAGGATAGTTAATCTTTTCAAACAAACATCCCTCTAGCTTCACTACAGCTCCCAAGGATAGTTAATATTTTCAAACAATTGAAATGACAAATGGTTGAAGACAAAGTATTTCTTTAAGAGTTTAGAAGTGTAAAAACATTATAATCTCTTTAGAAGGTGAAAAAATCTCAATTGCCAGATGTAACAAATACCACCAACGGATTCAATGAAGACTCGATCATTAGCACAAACACATTGGCTAAAGTCTATGAGGGAGTTATGAATGATGATGATTATGTTATTATGATCAAAATCCTTTAAATAGTCTACAATGAATCCTTGCATAATTTTGTGATGAAACACAAGAGAATCTTGGGCTCATGTATCCATGAATAAACCTATAAATAATATCCATATTGTAGTACCCATAAAAATACCTGCAAAGTTTCCAAGACGATGTACTAGAGAAGTCCTCAAAACATCAGGAGCAATGGTGGATGTAATACGGAGTGAGATTGATATTTTCATCATTATTAGAGACTATTGAGTTGACTTAATAGATGCAAATTCACCATCTTATCTAGGAATATATACTCAATAGATAAATCAGTCATGAGAGAAGAGGATCAGTTTCCTGTTATTGATAAATGGTTAAATTCACGCATTCTTCAAGAGAATCAATAATTGATTTAGAGGCAACCCCCAATATGCACAATACATAGTTGCTCTAGGAGTTTGTTAGGGAAATGCTGGGATATTCCTAAAAAACACTATAATTTATTTTAACTTTCAAGTTTTTGGGTTTTAAATATATATTTCTATTTCCTTTTACATCTTTTAAATACTAGCAACAACCATATTACTAAGATTAATATGTTTTAAATACACAAAGAGGTATATGTTTGACATATTGATAATTTTTTTTTACTAAAGAATGTGTCAATTACTTGTATCTAATAGTTAAGCTAATATAACAACCACTTTATTTATGGTTGTTAAGCTCATTGTTGAAGTTAGACTCATAGTTGTATCATCATTGGAGTTAATCTAATAATTGTATCTAATAGTTAATTTAAAAGTTAATGTAAATCTTAGACTAAGCCTTGTGCACATTAACTCGACTCTCAAGTGCAAGATGGAGTTCAACTATCACATAAGCTGCACATTACCTAAGTGATTGTTCTTGGTGCATGGTTTCATTGCAATGCAATCAAATTCAATTTCTCATGCTAAGAGATGGAGTCCATCTAAATTTAATTACACATATAGGTGTATATATGTTAGAATTTTGGGGTGGACTACCATCTATGCTTTTTCATCTACCAACGAGAATGAGACAAGTGTACTGTCCAGATTGATTCTATCATAGTCGTCCAAGATTAAACGAGAATGAGACAAGTGTACTGTCCAAATTGATTATATGAGTGTCGTCCAAAATTAATAATTAATAATTTCAAAAAAATAAAAAATAATTTAATTAACATGTGATAAGTAGAGTTATTGATAGTTCTAAAAATTAAAATTAATCTTCAACTATTCGATTATTAGATGCAACTACTAGCATAACTCCATCGATTATTAGATACAACTATTAGCTTAACACAAATGTGTCTAGAACTATTATCTTAACTTCAACTCTAATCAAAGTTATATTGGATAACTATTAGCTTAACTATTATATGCAACTATTATGTTAACTCCAATGATTCTAGAACTATTAGCTTAACTACAACTCTAATTACTTACGGCTTAGTCCAAGTGCATTTGGCATCTAGTAGTCTAGCTAATGTGCAGTCATGTAAGAATCGAACTCCAAATAAAATAGTTCGAACTCTTCATAAATTCCTCTGAAATCGTGTGATAACTGCACTTAGTGGCATGGTATTGTGCAACTCATGTGACACTTGAACTCCACCTACCAATTGGGATTCCACTTAATGTGCATAAGTCTTAGTTGAACTCCATTTGGAAGCTAGAAGTCAGGATAGCTCATAGCTCTTTTATTAACTACAATAGATTTATATTAGCTTAACTATTAGATACAATTATTAGCTTAACTCCAATGATTTTACAACTATTAGCTTAAATTCAACTCTAATTACTTACGACTTAGTCCAACTGCATTTGGCATCTAGGAGTCTAGCTAATGTGCAGTCATATAAGAGTCGAACTCCTAATAAAATAGTTTGAACTCCTAATAAATTTCTCTGAACTCATGTGATAACTACACTTAGTAGCATGGTATTGTGCAACTGATGTGACACTCGAACTCCACCTACCAACTGGGAGTTTAGTTAATGTGCATAAGGCTTAGTCAGGATAACTCAAAGCTCTTTTATTAACCATAATAGATTTATATTAACTTTGAAATTAACTATTAATCGTTCAAACTCCTTATAAACAATTATAAAAAATAAAAAATAGCTCATATGATAACTAAACTTAATGGCATGGTTGTTCCTAGTGTGCAGTTCGTGTGACAGTTGAAGTCCATCTAGCAGCTCAAAGTTGAGTTAATTAGTGAAACTTCATTTTACAATTGGGAATTGAAGTAGAAGTAAAGTGCAGTTCGTGTGATGGTATAATTCCTAATAAAATCCTATAAACTCCTAATAAATTCCTCTTAACTAATGTGATAACTGCACTTAGTGGCATGGTAATGTGCAATTAATGTGACACTCGAGTTCCACCTACCAATTGGGAGTTTAGTTAATGTGCATAAGGGTTAGTCCAACTCCATTTGGAAGCTAGAAGTCAGGATAACTCGAAGCTCTTTTATTAACTACAATAGATTTATGTTAACTTTTAAACTAACTATTAAATACAACTATTAGCTTAACTCCAACATGATGATACAACTATGAGCTTAACAACCACAACTTACATTTTTTTATGTTAGATTAACTATTAGATACAAGTAATTGACACATTCTTTAGGAAAAAAAATTATAACTATTAGGTTAAGTCCAATGATGATAGAACTTTAACTTAACTTCAACTCCAATCACAAATTTTAATTGAATTGCAATGGTTGATATATTAACTTTTAAATTAACTATTAGATACAATTATTAGTTTAAATCCAATGATTATACAACTATTAGCTTAACTTTAACTCTAATCGCAATTATATTGGATAACTATTAGATTAGCTATTAGGTTAACTCCAATCATGATATAACTGTTAAATTGACTTCACTGGTGATATATTCCTCTTGGTGTATTCCAAACATATTAATCTTATTAATATGGTTGTTGCTAGTTTAATAATTGTATCACTATTGGGATAATCTAATAGTTATCCAATATAACCGTGATTACAATTGAAGTTAAGCTAATAGTTGTAGAATCATTGGTGTTAAGCTAATAATTATATCCAATAGTTAATCTGATATTCATCCAATACTGAAGTTAAACTAATAATTGTAGACTCATTGGAGTTAAGCAGCAAGCTAGTAGTTGTATCATAAATGTATTTAAGCTAATAATTGAATAGTTGTATCTAATAATCCAATAGTTGAAGCTGAAGTTTGATTTTTCCAACTATCACAAATTGTACTTATCAGATGTTGACTAAGCTACTTTTTGTTTTTTTGAAATTGTTAATTATGAGTTAGACTAACCTCCTTTAAAAATAATTGAAAACCTAATTATATCTATATGTAAAACTTAAACATCAAATACTAACTATATATTAGCTAGATTCCCAACTATGAGATGCAAGAGTTTATTATGAGTTCGAACTATTTTATTAGGAGTTCTACTCTTACATGAGTGTACATAAGCTAGAATCCTAGATGCCAAATGCAGTTGAACTAAGCCTTAAGGGATTAGAGTTGAAGTTAAGTTAATAGTTGTATCTAATAATCAATGGAGTTGAACTTGTACAGTTGTATCTAATAGTCGAATAATTTAAGATTAATTTTAATTTTTTACAACTATCGCTAACTGTACTTATCGGATGTTAATTAAGCTATTTTTTATTTTTTTGAAATTATTAATTATTAATTTTGGACGATGCCCATAGAATCAATCTGGATAATACACTTGTCTCATTCTCATTTAATCTTGGACGACGCTCATAGAATCAATCTGAACAGTACAGTTGTCTTATTCTCATTTGTAGATGAAAAAGCACATATGATAGTCCACCCCAAAATTCTAAAATATATACACCTATCAACATAATTAATAATTTCATACTTAAAACAAGTCAACATTTATAATAATAAACTTTTAATGGTTCCCCCTATTGAAGGCTCCATATAAGTCAACCTTTTTAATTTTCAAAGTTTTACTGGAAAGTGATGAAAGGAAACTCACTATTAATAAGAGGCAAGGCTGCTAGAATGATTAGCGCAATTGAGGGCTAATGTTAAGAAAAAAAGAGATTAATTTGTAGAAAGAGCAACAGAGTGAAGATAAAAAAGACTTGGAGGTTTTAATACAAGCTAAACTTGGTGAGAAGAAAGAGTATCGCAATAAATAGTGGTATAATATAAATGAATCACATAGCACACTCTTAACCACTATAACTAAGATGGCGAGTGCACATAAAGACACATACGAGTGGAAATTAAGTTATAAAAAATTGATGGATTATGCCGAGTTTAAAAAAAATATGGCTTCTATAAATAATTCTATATGAGGGACTATCATTAAGGATTTCCCAAGTTGATAAAGCCTTTATCTTACTATTTTAAATTTTGTGCAAAAAAATAGATAGTGAACAAAGTTGTTATCTTTTACCATGTTTTTAAAGTAGTTAATAGCTATGGTACTAAGGATTACGTCACCCTAAATAACAACTATCATACTGGATGTTTGATGTTACCATAATATAAAAATTATTTGGAGCATAAGGAAGCAATCATCAAACGTTTAACAACCAACTTTGAATAGTCACATAACAAAAGGGGAAGCAAGATCATATCCATTGCTAGTTAAAGTAAAAATTGCATTCGAACAAGAAATTGTTGCAATCAACGCACTAATATACATATAACATTTGAATTAGCAGATTACAATCAACACATTAATATACATATCCATTCTCAATATATAAAAGCACTTGAATTAATTCAAATACTCCATGCTCACGACAAATTACTTGTGGACTTGTACAAATCACACTTGTTTAGAAAGAAGTCAAGGTTAATCAGAAAGATTTCTATAGCAGAGATGTTCAGTTAGGGTCTTACATGCTAACATTTTCTTTGGCACACTTCTTTTGCTAGATTAATAATCAAATTCTTTAGTCTGACTCTACTCAGCTAGGATATGATTTAATACAAAGTATTTATGACCAGGAAAATTTGGAAATTTTAGAAAATAAGGACAAATTAACAAATTGCAATTAATGGACTCATCCACTCACAATATATAGAAGAAATGATATACATATCCATTGTTACTTAAAGTAAAAAATACATTTTACATGGTATATATATATATATATATATATGTATGTATGTATGTATGTATGTATGTATTTAATCAAATCAGTGAACTCTTGTAGTATCTTGGATGAATTTTTTTACTAATTGCTAAGTTCATTTAATGTAGTGCAATTTTGCATATGCAAATTTGAGATTGAATATATAAATTAGTAACCTTGTTAACATTCAATTTTTTTTGCAAAGTCAAAATGAATAAATGGATAAATTTATGCAACACTGAGAAAATACCTTGTTTCATTGTTCACTCCACATTGATGATATCATTTTCTTGATTCAATGTGAATACTCCTTGAACTTGGAAATTTTGCAGCTCATAGATTATGTCAGAAGTATCTTTGCAATAGTCCTCATATGTAAACTGTACAAAAGTGGGAAATATCTTCTTTAATACATCATTTCTAAGACCACATCGCATCATAGTATTATCCATAGTTTTCAGTATGAAATGTACTCAGTGAGAATATGTAAACGGAGTTTTAAGTGTGCATCTTGTACGATGCAACATGGTTCCTTCAACTGAGCAACTAGATTCTATAGATAAAATGCAAGCAATGCATTTTGCTTCAAAGGGACTAGAGAACACATTTTAAACTTTCAAGACTCCATTAACTAGTTTTAGATACAAGAAAGAAAACTATTACTGAAATGAACATTAGTTTGGTTACTACATATGACAAGGAAACTCATTCATACATATTAAATAGCTAATACTTGGAACATATGAGATGGTGATTAATTAAAAAATGTGAGATATGCTAATTAGTTAATAATTACATGGGATGATTTTGAGAGAAACTAAGAATAAATAAAAAACACAATGTTGTGGCCATTTCAAATAAATGAGTGTTTCTATCGATTTATGTGAATAATTGATCTAAGAAATGCTTCAAATTTTTCCAATACTCTTTTTGTTCTTACCAGAATAATAAATGTTGACTATGAAGTGTGTAACATTTTTATTTATGTTGTATGAATATCTACTCATTTCACTATATTTTTTAAAACAAAAAAGGGAAATTCTTTTCTTGCAATTTGTTTTTCAATCAAACAAAAAATGAAACATAAATGGTGTTCCAAACAACTGCAATTGTAATTTTCCAAGTGATGAATTAGAAGTAAGAAAATAATATTGAATACTGAAAGAAATAATAAACCTAATTAAATTGTTTAGGAGTTACAATAATGGAGAGATGTGTACTTTGTATGGCCTTTCCTTTGTCCATATTTCCATCCTTTATTTCTATGGCACATTAAGTACCCATTTGATATGTGGAAATCACAATAGAAACAATTGTTCCCACTAGATATTGTTATGTAGATACCAATAGCTCTTTAATAGTTGTATTATGTATGAACCAACTCATTCTATGTTGATTATTGTACTTTTCTCCTGTAGGACTAGTAAATATTTACAATCACCGCGATCGTAGTTCGTCTTAGTAACAATTTTGAAGTTTGTGACGCAAACACCTTTTCCTGGAATAAGTTTGTTTACATGTTCATTAATGAAAATATCTCCAACATTCAATGTAATTTTCATATAACATTTTCATTTGTAAGGTCCACTCCCAAAATATAGTTTCTCTTTTGCTTTCTATCAAGAGTTGTTTTGTAAGTTACAATTACATATCCGTGGAAAGAATCCCTAGATTTGTAATCAAGTAAATCTTGGATTGTAAGTGCTTTATAATCGGTTTTCTTGTGGTTGCTCAACAAAAACAAAGAATTGGTACATGATCATTACAAAACACAATAACTGTAGTTAAGTATAACATAATTTCAAAACAAAATTTAAGTTAAGTTTTTTTTTTTACCTTTTACAGTTTGCTTCAAATTCAAAATCAAGGGTGTTATGAACATTGTGATTTTGTTCGTTGTCACTATGAGTTTTTTTGTACTATATAAGACAAAATGAAGAGGAAAAGTAAGATAATTGTACATGTGTGAATAATAGTATAATATAAAAGGTATAATATAGTTGGATTTGAGTTCATAGATGTTTACCTTGTACATTCATTGTGAAAACTAAATTGAACTTGTTTAGTTATAATTTATCATTTTTTATGTAAAAAAATATATCAAAAGATGAAATATGGTACATATATTAATACTAAACACTCAAAATGAAAATTAGTATACTTAGTAATAAGAGGAAGTGTATTAATAGTAAGCATTTATCCTATATATATATAAAATTGACAACTAAATTGAACTTGCTTAGTTATAATTTATCCTTCCATTTTTTATGTAAAAGAATGAAATATATCAAAAGGGTGAAATATGGTACATATATTAATACTAAACACTCAAAATGAAAATTAGTATACTTAGCAATAAGAAGTGTATTAATAGTAAACATTTAATTAATACTAAATATTAATAGGGAAATACATAACTAAATGTTAAAAATAAAAATAATGTTTAGTATAACCTATTAGAAAAAGAAACAATACAAGAAATAGTACCCCCATATAATGGCACACTTACCTTTGTTTTTTCTGTTCGACAATTCGAAAGGATTTTTATTGAAATTGTAGCATAGCATGAATTATATCATGATCCATCCAATATGCATTTGTTACATTGATTGTGCATTGTTTATTGGCAAATTTATCCAAAATGTGATATATAATCCTTTTTTAAGGAAAATCTTGGGTGTTATATCTTTCAATTGTAGTTTTTCCATGTGATCAATAAAAAAAAATTCTTTTTTTATTGTTTTGACGAAGGTCAATATTCAAATCACCCATTACTACAAAACATAATCTTTATGTAATCATTGTGTTTTAGTTGTCATACTTGTTTCAATTATTGTTGATAGACTTGTCAATAGTGCAACATATACATTTAATATGAAATTGGTTGTGTTAAGGAGAGAAACTTCCTATGGCTTGGGAGTACCACGATAGATAGCTTGACACCAGAAATCCATCTTTCCCAATATGCAAGAGAAACCGAACATCTAACACTAAGGGATACCGAATCGTACCTTTTTCCGGACGGTTGAAGTACCTTTTTCCGGAATTTTGTAAGAAGTGTGGAATAGAAAGGCAAAAGACTACTCCATACACACCTCAACAGATTGGAGTTGCTGAGAGGATGAATAGGACGTTGATGGAAAAGGCAAGGAGCATGCTAAGCAGTGCTAGGATAGGACAAGAATTCTGGGCAAAAGAAGTGGAGACAACATGTTACTTGTTAAACCAATCACCCACATCAGCATTAATTGATAAAACTCCACAAGAGGTATGGACTGGTAAGAAACCCTCTATTAAGCATCTGAAAGTTTTTGGTTGTGATTCTTATGTACATGTTCCAAAGGAGAAAAGGAGCAAGTTGGATAACAAAGCTGAGAAGTGTATCTTTATTGGCTATAAAGATCGTATAAAAGGGTATAAGCTTTGGAATCCTATAACTAAGAAGATTGTTTACAGTCGAGATGTTGTGTTTCGAGAGGTCAAAGAAGTCCCCAGATAGGAAGTGAATCCAATGGAAAAGGAACCAGAGAAAATAGAGTTTAAGTTAGAAGGTGAAGAATATGACTCAATAGAAGAAGCAGAATCAGAAGAAGAAGAACCTCATACTCCAGTTTTGAGGAGATCATCTTGAGAAATAAGGAAACCAGAAAGGTATTCCCCTCCTGATTTTCGCTCTCATTTTGCTATGTCTATTACTGATGATGATCCTAGAAATGTGAAGGAAGTTGTTAATTCAGAGGATAGTGATCTATGGAAAAAGGCCATGGATGAAGAAATGGATTCCTTGGACAAAAATGAAGCTTGGCAATTAGTCCAGTTACCAGCTAGGAGAAAATTCATTTGGAGCAAATGGCTATTTAAAAAGAAGTTGAATGCAGAAGGTAAAGTGGATAAGTATAAAGCTCGCTTAGTAGCAAAGGGATATTCTCAGGTAGAGGGGATTGATTTTGGTGAAATATTTTCTCCGGTTGCAAAATTAACTTCTATTAGATTTCTTCTTTCTATTGCTATTGCTTTTGATATTGAAGTCGAGCAGATGGATGTGAAGACAACGTTCTTAGATGGGGATCTGGAAGAATAAATATACATGAAACAACCAGAAGGGTTCATAGTAAATGGAAAGAATGAGTTGATATGTAAACTAAAGAAGTCCCTTTATGGTCTAAATCAGTCTCCAAGGATGTGGTACCAAAAGTTTGACACATACATACTTGGATTGGGGTTTGTGAGAAGCAAATTTGATCACTGTGTATATTCCAAACATGTTGGTGATCACTTCATTAACATAGTTATGTATGTTGATGACATGTTGTTGATTGGAAACAACAAAGATTTTATAAAGGAGGTGAAGTCTCAAATGTCCTCCAAGTTTGATATGAAAGATCTCGGTGCTACAAACTTCATTCTGGGAATGGAGATAAGAAGAGATCATGCAAACAAAATGATAAGTTTAAATCAAAGAAAATATGTTGAGATGGTACTACACAGATTTAACATGTAGGAAAGTAAATTGGTCAAGGTTCCTATTCCTGTAGGTGTAAAGTTATCTGTAAAGCAGTGTCCCAAGACACAAGAAGAAGAAGAAGACATGTCATGGGTTCCATATGCCAGTACAGTTGGTAGTTTGATGTATGCAATGGCCTGTACAAGACCAAACGCGGCTCATGCATTGGGATTTTTTAGCAGATATATGTCAAAACCAGGAAAGGAGCATTGGACAGCTATAAATAGGGTCTTCAAATATTTGCGTGGCACCATAGATTATGCAATCTACTACCAAGGAAGGCTTGGACTAGATAGAGTAATAAATGTACATGGATTTGTTGATGCAGACTGGGCTGGAGACCTTGATCATAGAAGATCTACAAGTGGGTATGTGTTTAACCTATTTGGAGGAGCTATCAATTGGATGAGCAAGAGACAAGATGTAGTTGCACTCTCAACTATAGAATTTGAATACATGGTTGCCACTCATGCAAGCAAAGAATCTCTATGGTTGAAAATATTGTGTTCAGGTATTGGGTTTGTATAGAAAGGTATAAGGTTAGAATGTGGTAGCCAAAGTGCAGTCTTCCTAGCAAAGAACCCTGCTTATCATGCTAAGACAAAGCATATTGATGTGAAATATCACTTTGGGAGAGATATTGTTGAAGAAAAGAAGGTGCTGCTAGAGAAGGTTGACACCATGAAAAACGTTGCAGAATCATTAACAAAGTCTATTAGTACAGAGAATTTCTCTTGGTGTAGAGAATCTATGGGCATTGATGCCCTGAACCTATGACTTTATGAGTACATGACTCATTGCTATGCAAAGGAAACAACAAGTGGGAGAATTTTGGGTATATGTTATATCCTTTGCATGTGCGTATGGAGGGGAGGTACGCATGTCAGCGCTGCAGCTCAGTGATCCCAAAGGCACCTTCGATGGAAACAGGCCGTAGGCCCTATTTCCGTTCAGAAATGGTCGTTAGGCCGTTTCTGATGCGAGCGCAATGAGCAAATTTTTTTTTCTATTTATATATTTTATGGCTATTTATAGTTGTTTGTGGCTATTTTTGGAATTTTTCTAAAAATATGTAACTTAATCCTAGTTAAGGGATTGGATTATTTTTCTAATCCCGGTTAACATATTGGGGTATTTGGATGTTGCGAAATACCTATATTTTGTATTGTGAGGAATTCATAATAAAATGAAGAGAAAATAGGAGGTGTGGCTCCAAGGTTTTCTGGTTTTCTCGGTTAAGGGTTTCCAGGGTAAATCTTTGTGTTTATGTGTGACTGTTGTGTTGTGATCTCTATTTTGCTTAAAAGAATCTATATGCTTTGCTTCTCTGCATAGGTTTAAAACTTACAAAATCTACAAGAAATCTACAGAAAAAGGGTTTGATAACCATGCTTCAAAGGCATATAAGTTCTCCCATTTCCTTCCTGTTTCACATCTAACATATTTATTGAATCATTCCAATAACACTAGAAAGTTGTGGCATGAGAGATTTGGGAATCTCAATTTCAAATATCTCGAGTAACTTCACAATTGTAAAATGGTTGAGGGCTTTCCACATATGCAAAAATCAGATGGAGTATGTCTTGGTTGCTTGGTAGGTAAGCATCCAAAGAAGAGGTATGAAGTTAGAAAGGAAACTAGAGCTGCCTCTAAACGTGATCTGATACAGAGTGATGTTTCAGGACCAATTCCTACAACATAAATCAATGGTTCTAGGTATTTCCTTACATTTATTGATGATTGTTCAAGGTTTTGCTAAGTATATTTTATGAAACAGAAATAAATGGTATTCAAAATTTTCAAATTTTGTAAAGCCTTAGTTGAGAATAGTTTCAGAAACAATATCAAGTCCATTAGATCAGATAACGGATGTGAATACATTAAAATATATTTTCAAAAGTATTGTGAATCAGAGGGGATTCGAATGGAACACTCAGTTCCATACACACCACAGCAAAATGGTGTGGTTGAGAGGAAAAATAGATCATTGAAGGAGATGGAAACCTATCTTCTCCAATCCAAGAATCTTCCTCCTCTTTGGGTGGAATCTCTAATCTATGCTTCATACATATAGAATAGAGTTCCTCACAAATCTATGATTGGGACCACTCCTTTCAAAGCACTACATGAGCATAATCCTGGTGTCTCTCACTTTAGAGGCTTTGGTTCCAAAGCTTGGGCCAGAATACCTATGGTCAAGAGAAAATCCTTCCAATCCCAGATTAGTGAATGCATACTACTAGGATATGCTAAGGATGCAAATCATATAAATTAAAGATATTGCAACTAGGAAGTGCTTCATAGAGCGCAGTTTTCAGTTTGAAGAATATTAGTTGCTTGATCCACCACAATCCGAAGAAAAAGGAGTTATAAACACTCTTTCATTTCCATTTGATGATGTTATTGTGTCTTATGTTTCAGATTCATATGAAAAGGAACAAGATCAAAATGATCTTGATATTGAGGTTGTACCTCATGAGAATCTAGATCCTAATCCAGTTCCCATTCCAAATCAATGGCCTAAGCCTAAATAGGCCCAATATTTCATTGAAGCAACTGGAGATGGTGCTGGGAATCCAGAAGACAGAAGGAGAACATGGTCCCAGTATCAAAATGAACATGTTGCACTCTCTTACACAGCTTCACTATCTACAAAGTGGTGCAACAAACTTTCAGGGAAATGCTACTTGATGATAGCAAACGATCAACAACTTGGCCCACAGAAGAAAAAAATTGATCATTCCAATCCTCCTCTAGAAAGAATAAACACAAAGAACATTCATCATATTGGAATAAAATTGAGAGGTTCACATGCACAGTCTCAGGATGTTGCTGCACAGAGGAACCAAAATGATACATTGTTGTTGCATAGTGTTGTAAATTGCAACAATTTTTTTACAAGTTATTACCCAAAGAAGAAAATTTTCTCTTAAGTATATCTTGTTTTCCTGATTCCCGGTTATTTTGAAGGGGTTTTTCCCCATGATTTTTTCCCCGTTTTCCTTAGTTTATTAAGCATATCACATTTTTCATTAGATTTTATGGGTGACTTTTGGCCTAGTTGTCAAGACCCAAATTTTTCCAAGTTAGGATTAAGGGGGGTGTTAGCATTATATAATCCTTCCTTGTCCATATATAGTCTATTATCATCTTTCCTAAATTAGGATTCATTTGGGTGAGTTTGGTGCCACTAGTGCCACTGGTGCCAATACCTACATTCTAGGATCCATTATGAATGCCACCAGTAGCCTCCATCAGTTGGTTTTGGTAGGTAGGAAGTTATTCTGATTCAACCTCTAGTTACAATCAGGTAGATCACTCTAAGTTACTCTAGCGCCAGTTTTGCATGGCTGCATAGGGAAGTGGCGCCTTTTCCCACCTACCTCATCAGTTTAACTGGTTTAACTAGTTTAACTAATTGTATATTGATTTAGACATCAGGATTTAGACTAGTGGCTCCCAAGCGATGATTTAGACACACTGATTTAACCATTTAAATAGGTTTATTTGGTAGATTTGAATCTTATCCACATGATTCAGATTCTCCTTATTGTAACATTGTTGTATTACTGCTGGAATGAATGAAGTTTAATGTTTTAATTAACTGATCAATTCTTATCAAATTTGTCTCTAATTTATCTTGTTCAATGTACATTGTTCTTGATATTCCACTGCAGAATCCTAATTCTCAATTTATCTCATTAACATGTAGATCAATGGTTCACAAATTTAACATATTTTTTCCATAGAATAGTGCATCTTTAATACACAGTAATACATGATCGTGTTCAGTTCCCCTATTTTGAGATTCAGTTACGTACATAGAAATATTCGTTAATATTTCCATAGTAATTGTCATCACGAAAAATTAATTGTCTTAGACCATTTATTCTATTCCTATAGTAGCGTGCACATGTAATTGGATCATTCATAATTAGTGTATTGATTTCATCATCCACTACTTCATTTTCAATTGTTTTTTTTTCTTTCTATCCTTATTTTCCTTAAATCATTAACTAATGGTTGTCAACGATGTTTTCCATAACTGAATGAAACAAAAAAACTTAGTGTCCCTAATTGTTGTGTCATTGCATATATATTTTTTGTGTAATTGTTGAAAGTAATCTAGTGATGTATGAATTTCTCTAAGATCCATGTATCCAATGTTTCGTTTGAGAATACAATCTAAGTTTGGTTTTGATTTTACATATTTTTCTATCGATTTTGTCGAGCACCCGATATGCAGGTAGATTATTACCAACATACAGAGCATACGAGATTTATTGTCAACCCGAGAAAGTCTTTTATTTCAAAGGATAAATGCATAGTATATGCTTAAACACAAAATCACTGTAATTGAACACTCTTATCCTCTAATAACTATGTTCATCCTAAGAATTTGTGTAATCCCATTCATCTTCTAGATGCTACAGTTTCAATTACTTTCTACCCTGTATTTAAGGAAAATGATCTAAGATTCAAACAACAATTGCAGATAAAAAAAAGAAATCCTATTCACATCCCAGAACAAGTAAACTACCTATTCAATCTGATCACTCTTGAAAGACATAAACATAAATCAATTATTAATCTAGGAATTCAATTGCAAGGGATTGAGTTCAGCTACTCTAAGAAATTGAATTGCAGGAATGAAAGTCACCAATCGTAACAGAAAGATAAATTGCAAGGATTCATGGGATAACAACTCAAAACTGCAGGATGAACAAAGTTGTGTACAACTACCACTCAAATTGCATAAAGAAAGTTACCTACTCAGTCGACTGTCACTCTGTACCATTTAACAATCTTAAGAAAATGCAATCACAACTATACTGTAAACCGACACTACTACAGCTGCATACAAAGGGACTAGAATAAACAAAACATCATACAATACTGAATTAAAAAATCCTAAATTAACTCAGCAATCTCTGTGGAAGGCAGGCCCAGCCTTCACACAGAGATGCTGGTTGAACAACGTCCAGCTCCCTTAAATCAGAGGTAACTCCTCATATTAAAGAAAGAAAGATTACACAGGTTGCTTCCACTGCTAATACAATGAATGAATTATCTATTTTCCAACCCCCTGAGTCGAGACAGCTTCCCATATTTATACATACAGATTATAATGTCCGATCCTATTACAAAGGGCAGCCATGAAGATCTCTGATCTTCAGGCGCCCTAAATAACACTAGTTGTTACAAACGTGGTATGGTAAAGCCATGGAAAATGCGGGAGGGATGTTAATTGACCCAAGAGTAGCAACCTCGTCTGACCGCAATCATGCTCGCGCAGCCATGTACTAAATATCTCCAATTGTAGCGCATTCTGTTACAGCTTCCCTTGTCACAGCTCTGTCTGAGATGTTGCATTAGAACCATGTGCCTTAATTGATGATCGGAGGATCATCTTGAGCGGCGATTATCCCTACTTTCAATACTTGTTCAGCTCCATCTTCCTGCAGTCCACTTATCTCAAACTACCTTCATAAATCATAACATGTTAGCACAATTGAGAGATACACAGCCTTAATTATCACAATCATAAGTATTAATAAGATAAATCAATGATCAGCCTTACCTTGGCAGTTTGGGAAATAAAGTGAGGACAACAGGTCTGATTAACATGCTGAAATGGTATAATATAGTGGAAGAAAAGGTGATTGAAGATGGTTAAAAAGGGCCAATTCTAGGCTCAACATCTCCCCCCAACTATCCTGTTGCATGTCCTCATGCAACGACCTGCATCAATCAGAATCTGAGTCCTACACTCAGCTCTGTTCATGGAGGGAGGAAAAATTGTAGGGAAACTCAGACACCTCATCTGTCTTCAAAAAGCCTCTGTGAGTAACCCAATATTTCCAGCATCACTGCTCCTCTGCCCTAGTTAAGGAAAAATCCACATTATACGATTTTGCTGGCCACCAAATGAGGGGAAATTTGAATTTCAAACCCAACCAACTAACTCCACACTCCCTCATACTTCCTACGTAGCCCTTGACTCTAGAAAGTGCCTGCTTGAAATTCTTGAAACAGTAGGGATCTCAGCTTCTAAGTGCAAAGGAAGAAGCCTGCCATCTGTGTTTACTCCCCTCCAATGCTACCTGCTGATGTATGGAGATGTATTTGGTGCAAGTGGAGATCACTTCTTCCTGCAATCTCATGATATGATGTGCCTGGGGGGGTCTTGAAAGAAAATTTATGTACCGTGCCAAAAGAATGCCAGGATTCTGTGGCTCACTTCGAATCCATAAGTTAGTGTGAGCTTCATTATGGGAAAAGGTCTGAAAAGACCTTTCCCACTGAGTGTGATTGCTCACAAAAGAGGAAAAATCTCTTAGTTGAACATCCCCTGCAAATGGAACAAGATTTGAGTGGCGGTCCAGAGGGCAAGCCATCTCATGTAAGTAAAGTTCACACAGCAAATTCTGCTCCTCAAAATTGCTTCCAAAGAATGTTTCCAAGAACTTTGTTGAGGTTGTGATTTCGAATGACCTCCCTTCCTATACAGCCTTCAATTTAAACCAGACAAATTGTTCAAACAGGAATACTGGATAAGAGGAAGAAGGCTTCCTGGTGCCCATGAGTTCTTGAGAGAGAGCGTACATCTGCTTCTTCTCCTGCTGCATGGATTGGAACTTTTTCAATTCTCTCAATTTTCTCTGCAGCTATTCTTCCCAAAATCTATGGGCCATACGTTCTTCTGCCCCATTCTCTTCCAATCCCCTGATGATTTTTCTATGCTCGCTGAGGGCAATCATCCCTTTCTGGTACTCCTCCACCTGGCTTTTCTATTTGATCACATCCATATTCAGAGTTGAGACTTCGGCTGCCAGGTTCAAGATTTCCTTTTTATGATGCTCTTCTTGATCCGAGTCCAAATTAATGACATTTATAAGAGGTAGAAGCACTGGTTCTTGTGGGACAGTGTCTTCTTCTTGGGCCATCTGCATTTCTGAATTTGGTTCAAGAGTTGCTGGTTCTTGTGTAACAGCAACATCCCCTAGATTCTCGTCAACAGCTGCATTCATGGCTTTCAGAGACACTGGTTCTTGTGTGACAGTGTCTTCCTCTTGGGCAACCTGCATTTCTGAATTTGATTCAAGAGTTGCTGGTTCTTGTGTGGCAGCAACATCCCCTGGATTCTCTTCAACAACTGCATTCATGGATTTTAGAGACACTGGTTCTTGTGTGATAGTGTCTTCCTCTTGGGAAACCTGCATTTTTGAATTTGATTCAAGAGTTGTTGGTTCTTGTGTGGCAGCAACATCCCCTGGATTCTCTTCAACAGCTGCATTCATGGCTTTTAGAGACACTGGTTCTTGTGTGATAGTTTCTTCCTCTTGGGAAAACTGCATTTCTGAATCTTCCCCTGGATTCTCTTCAGCAGCTATGTTCATTGTTTTTAGAGACACTAGTCCTTGTGTAGCAGTGTCTTCCTTGTCCTTTTGCCTCTGAGATTGGATATCTTCCTCATTGTGCAGCTCCTCCTGAAGGATTTCAGTGTCACTTGAGGACTGTGTCTGTACCTGTTCATCCTCACTCCACTGTATATCGGAAATGATATCCATTCCAGGGTTATCTTCTAATTGCAATTCAGGAATCCATGCTGCAACTTCCAAGGATGTTGGTTCTTATGTAGCAACATCTTGGCTTACCTCTTCATCTTCATGTTGTTGCACTTCTTCTCCTATAAGCTCTGCATCATGGGAACATTATGGAGTTACCGTGCAAAGCTCTTCATTAGGTTCCAGAGTGTCCTCCATCCCAAGTTCTTCTCTCACTTGCTCGGCCGATTGGACAAGTATATTCAAGTTTACTAGTTCTTGTGTTGCAACCCCCTGTTCAAGTTCATCAATGTCCTGCCCTTGTGGCTCAGCTAATACAATATCTATGTCGTGGGAGCATTCTAGGGTTATAGTGCAATATTTGTCCCCACAATCATACATGATTTCATCTTTTAGCTCATCTACCACAGGATTGGTGGCCACTTCAACAAGGATGTTTAAAGATGTTGGTTCTTATGTGGCAGCATCTTCTTTTTCTGCATCTTCCTCTGTTATGGGCACTGATTGAGGTGCTGTATAGATGCGAGTTATAATCGTGTGGCCTGCCTCTTTGAAGATTTCCCCACAGGTGGGACAGATCACACACTCATCTTCCTTGCCAGGCTCGGTAGAGATCGATCCCTCCAGTTGGTCCGTAGCCTCTACCAATGTATACATTTTTCTTTCACCTAGTTTTCTGCAGGTTTCCTTCCATGTTTCCAATTCCCTTCGAAGTACTTGGACTTCCTCTTTTAATTGTGTGTTCTCATCCAGAAGTCCTTCAATGCTGGGTTCTTCCTCAAGTAGCCTTTATGGAGCATCCATTGGCCTCGGTACAAGGATTGGGAACTCGACCTGTGCTTCTAGGGTTGCCCATCTTTTTCTGGTTGCCTCTGCTGTTGTAGTTGATTTAGTTCTTTTCCTTCTAATTCGTGAGGTTATGTTAAGTTCATTGATTGATCTTTTCTTTCTTCTTTGTGGTGTTTTATTTTGTGGAGCTGGGATATCGAGCTTCACAACTGAGGTCGAAGGAATATTTTCTTGCTCCTCAGGGTGTTCTTCCTTGATTAAAGTCCCTCCTCCCCACTTAGGTGAGGATTCAATGGTTACCGAATCGATATTTTCTTTTATTGCCTTAGCTCTGTCACCTTCAGGTTCAATTGTCGCAGCATTGAGTGCTGCTCCAATTTCACCTTCTGGTGTCAGAGATGCCCTGTTGTCTAGGTTTTCCATAGGATTTTTATGCCCACCCTCCTCCAATTGCTCTACCTGTGCCCCTGGTTTCTCTTCTTCTAATGTAGTCTCATCCCGCCCCCCAACTATATTGGAGGAACTCCGGCCCTCCTGCTGTGGTTGAATCTATTCCTGTTCTACCTGGACACCCGGCAAGGGAGCAAGTTGCTGAGCTCGAGCTGTGAATTGCTCCCATGTTATATTATGCTGAGCAAGGGTTCTTAAAATTATTAACTTGATGAGACCATGGTGGGTTAGGGAGGCAAATGGATGTTTAGCGGCTTGGACGAATGCCGCCATACGACGCAAGTCATGAAGCAAATAGTGTGGAATGTTCAATAAAGTTCCATGGCGGAGATGAGAAAGTAAAGGTAGTTCAGAATTATAAACAGTTTGGTACCTACCTTCACAAGTGATGTACTTCTTGAGAAAGACAGCAACCTGATCCCATGGCCACGGCAATGAGTGCAGTGCAATCCCTCTTCTAGATGATTGAACTTGCTCCCCTTCTCATAAAAATGCTTCCCGTGCGGTTGTCGCGGGGACTCGTCGTCCAAACCATGCCTTTCCCACCTGCGGGATAGCGGTAACCTCGGCTATAATGGATTCAAAGACTTCTATGCATAGCCCCAACACCTCAGAGTGAGTTTCTATGAGGTTTAAGGCAAATTGCAAGGCTGCTTCCCGGTTAAAGCCATCCAGTCGCTCAAAAAATTCAAGCCAGCCGGTGGCTTGAAAGATGGCAAGAACTCCGGGATTTTTCCTAAGTTCCTGCGTATCCAAAGGTTCATGGCGAGTTGGAATCCCCATAGTCCTGGCTGCAGACTGAGATTACTATTTCCCAGATCACAGAATCCAAGAATGGAGGTTGTAGCACAGAGGATGCACGAATTGATGAGGGAAGATGTTGAGTAAATGGGAAAATTTGGAAAGTTCAGCTCAAAAAAACGTTCGAAATTTTATTCCAAATTGGGGAAGGTGGTGGTTATTAGTTTTTACGTCACATAGGGGAAGGAGTTAATTAGGCCATAATGGTGATACAAATAAAGGTACGAATGATATCGTTAAATCTTATCAATACTTAATCACATGATAAAGCAAAGCCATACCTCGTGAGACTGTGCGTGAGATATCCTACGGAGAATGGTGGAACGTGCAGTTGTTGACGTTGCGAAGCTGAAGTCATGCGCTGTCATTAAATTGATCATGATGACGAGGATAATGCAATAATTCCATCCGCCGGTTAAACACAAACCATCTCATCACCAGGGTCGAAATTATGAACAAAGCGGTCGTCATGTGCCCCAGTTCGTCGGCATGAGTGGGATGAATCAGAGCCATATCTAGCAATTTGAAGCAATTTTTCTGTTAATACAGGAGTTACCAGTGGAAGTTTTCAAAAGATGGCCTTTAACGCTGAAGAAATCCACCAAATGAAGTGGAATTGCAGCTAACAGGAATGATATCGCGACCGACGAAAAAGATGTTGCAGCCACCAGGAAAGATTCACGGCCGCCGGAAAAAGGATTTGCGGCATCGGCAAAAATCACGGCTGCTGGGAAAAGTTTTTATTTATTTATTTTTTTAACAGCCACCAGAAAATATGTCGCAGCCGCTGGGAAATATGTCACAGCCACCAAGAAATGGTTCACAGCTGCCGGAAAAAGGATTTTTCGGTCATAGACAAAAGGTAGCGGCTACTGTGAAAAAGGTTTACAGCCGCTGGGAAAGATGTGGCAGTCACCGGGAAATATGTCGCAGCTGCCAGGAAATGGTTCATGGCTACCGAAAAAAGAATTTTCCGGCCATCGGGAAAAGGTCGTAGCTACCGGGAAAAAGGTTTACGACCACCGGGAAAGATGTTGCAGCCGCCGGGAAATATGTCGCAGCTGCCGAGAAATGAGTTTTACGGTCGGCTGGAAATTTATTTTAAGGAGAAGGAAAGGCAGCACAGGAAGGCATACGAAAACGACTCTCACTTGACAGGCCCAATCTGGTCATTCCACGGGCACTTCCCTGAAATTTTTTTTTTTGAAAAATAACAACAAACAAGAAGATCAAAAGCAAAAGGAAAAAAAACAATGTACGATGTGGTAGAAAAAAAACACATTATTTATGTACAGTACTAACTCAAACATGATTTACAGCTCAAATATTGGCAAAGGCCGAGGGAAGTTCCTGCCCTGGTGCCAACTAAAGATCTGGATCAGCGGCAATTTGCGAAATAAATGCATCTTTCGAAATAGGATTATGATACAGTCGCAGTCTGTGGCCATTAGCAAATAATGGTATGCGGTTTCCATCAGTGGTCACTAGACAGACAGTACCGTTGTCAAAGACCCTGTCGACCAAGTATGGACCTAGCCACCTTGTATGTAATTTACCTTTAAAATCCCTTTTGAACCTGGAGTCATATAGTAATGCCCAATCTCCCTCGTAGAAGACTTTATTTTTAATAAATTGATCATGCCAATTGGATCATTGTTGCTGAAGAAGCACAGTCTGGTCCACTGCAGCTAACCGCTTCTCATCCAATTCGTTTAGTTGATTCAATCTTCTCTTCTGGGCTTCTATTACATCCAGATTCATTTCGGTGGTTGTCTTCATGGTTTTGATTTCAAACTCAATTGGAAAGATGGCACTCTTTCCATACACTAAATCGTAAGGAGAGAAACCTATGGTGTTGCGCCAAGTCGTGCGATATGCCCACAATGCTTCTGGAAGTCTTTTGGCCCAATCCTTTCAATGGCTCTTAACTATTTTAGTAAGGATGGCTTCAATAACTTTATTGGTACTCTCCATCTGGCCATTGGCCTGGGGGTGATAAGGTGAAGCCACCCTATGCTGCACATGATACTTTCGGAGCAAGGATTCAAATTGGTGCGACATGAATTTCGGTCCCCCATCGATAACTACTTCCTTCAGTACCCCAAAGTGGGTAAAGATCTCACTGTACATAAAATCAATCACCGCCTTGTCGTTAGCCTTAGCCAAAGCTACAGCCTCTACCCACTTGGTCATATAATCAGTGCAAACCAGAATGTAAGCTTTCTATCTGGAAAGAGGGCTGATAGGGCCAACAAAGTCTAGTGCCCATCTATCAAATGGTTCAACTACTACTTGAGGTTGTAGAGGCATCTGGTCTATTTTATTGGGCTGGCCCATCCTTTGGCAGCTGTCATAGGACTGAACATACCTTTTAGTATCCCTGAAAAGAGTCGTCCAATAGTAACCCATCCGTAGTGCTTTGTGCCATGTTCTTTTGTCTACAAAGTGTCCCCCACAAGGTTCATCATGACAAGCTTTCAATATATGAAAGATCTCATCTTCCCTCACACATCTCCTAATCTCAAGATCAGGCCCTGTGTAGAAGAGATGATCGTTTAGCCAACAATACCTGGCACTCTGTTGAATGATTTTTCTCTTTTCTCGTTTAGACATATGTGGCAGGAGCTTTCCTGCAACCAAATAATTAGCGACGTCTGCATACCAAGGGTAATGAGCTAAAAGTACGAATAGATGTTCATCTGGAAAAGAGTCCTCAACAGGCAAACTGTCATCACTGTTAGTGAAACGAGATAGGAAATCAGCAACAACATTTTCTTTCCCAGGTTTATCTATAATGGTAATATCAAATTCCTGCAATAACAAAAGCCACCTGGTCACTCTGGCATTGGTGACAGGTTTGTTCATTAAATATTTAACGGCAGAGTGGTCAGTGTGCACAAATGTAGGATACCCAGTAATGTAATTCCGAAATGTATTAATAGAGTAAACAATAGCTAGGAATTCTTTTTCGGTAACAGTATAATTAAGTTCAGCAGGGGCTAAGTTTTTACTAACATAATAGATAACATAAGGTACTTGGCCATCCTGCTGCCCTAATACTGCCCCAATGGCAGTATCAGAGGCATCTGAAGAAATATGGAAGGGTAGGGTCCAATTAGGTCCCCTTAGGATAGGAGCTGTGGACAGTTTTTTCTTAAGCTTATCAAACGTTGTCTGGCATGCTTCAATCCATACAAACTGTGCATCCTTCATTAACAGAGAGAACAAAGGAGAAGCAAGTTTAGAGAAATTTTCTATAAACCTTCGGTAATATCCAACATGTCCCAGAAAACTTCGCACCTCTTTCTGAGTTGAAGGGGTAGGTAGATTTTTTATTACCTTGATTTTTGAAGGGTCCACCTGAATGCCATTGGCAGAGATGAAATGCCCTAATACCACCCCTTCACTCATCATCATATGGTACTTTTCAGTGCTTAATGAGAGCTGAGTCTATTCACAGTGAATTAAAACCTTATTTAAATTTTCCAGTGCTTCCTCAAAGTCCCTGCCATAGGGAGTAAAATCTTCCATAAATATTTCCATACTATCATTGACTAATTCAGAGAATATGCCAATTACAACTCTTTGAAACGTTGTCGATGCATTACATAGACCAAAGGGAAGCACTCTATAGGCAAACGTTCCCTAGGGACAAGTGAAGGTGGTCTTATCCTGGTCCTTAGGAGCAATCTGAATTTGGTTGTACCCACTGAACCCATCTAGGAAGGAGAAGAACTTCTTCCCTGATAGGGTGTCCAATACTTGGTCAATAAATGGCAGAGCGAAATGATCCTTTTGGGTAGCTTTGTTTAGTTCCCTATAGTCAACACAGACCCTCCATTTACCATTTTTCTTGGGCACAATTACAAGTGGGGAAACCCACTCACTATCCGAAATAGGATATATAAACCCTGCTTCCAAAAGTTTCTGGATTTCCTCCTTCACTATATCCCTCAGGTTGGTGTTCATGCATCATTGGGGTTGACACACAGGTCGGGAGTCACTTTTAATATAAATATGATGGGTGCATAGATTAGAGGGAATACCCCTCATGTCTGTACACTCCCAGGCGAACACCCCCTTATGTTCTTTCAAGAGGCTGATTAGGCACTTCTGTTCCTCTGAGGACAGGCTAGGATTGATATTCAAAGTCCTTCCAGGCTCTACCTCAATAGGATTACTTTTTGAATTTTTCAAAACTAGGATTATGTTTGTGTTACCAACTAGTTCTTCTTCCTTAAGATTTTCTTGTTCTTCCTTTCCCAGGGTAATGTTCAGGATTTGATAGACCTCTCTATCGACTAAAGTGGGTTCACTAATAAAATTACTAATAGCATCATCTTCTATTTCTTTTTTAAAAGTTAAGGCATTCCCTATAGTTAGTAGTGGCTGAACATACTCCTCCTCTTCCTCCTGCTCTATCCAAAGGGAAGTTTCAACCTCTAGACTTGGCCAAGATGGAGGATAAAGGGTTAGGCTTTTAGTTTCCATACCATCAGATATAGTCATAGACCCCGATCTACAGCTGATGGAAGCATCAGCTGTGGCCAACCAAGGCCTCCCCAGGATCAATGGGTGTCCTCCCAGCTGCGATTTTAGTTGTAATACCAAAAAGTCAGCAGGGTACTCCCATGAATCTACTAAGATGTCAAGGTCATCCAGAATCCCTTCGGGTCTAATGGTGGATCTGTCCGCCAATTCTAAAATGGTGGGGGTCGGTCTAAGATTAGTGAGCCCAAGATTCTTTATAGTCTCCATGGTTATGACATTGATCGCTGCTCCTAAATCTACCAGCATGTTGGGTATCTGTGTCTGTCCTACCTATACAGTGACAGTAGGATTTCCAGGGTCATCATACTTAGTCACAGGGGTCTTTCCTATTATCAAGGAAGATAAATTTCCTATGACGTGAACAGTGGGAGGATCTCTGGGTTTCCTTCCTGGTTTCTTAGTACACAGGTCCTGAACGGTTCTAGCATAAATAGGCACGTCCTGAAGAGCTTGAAGAAGGGGGATTTTGACATAAATATTCCTTAACTCTCCTAGGAGGTTAAACTGAGGTTTCCCTCCCATTCTTGGTAGCATTAATCTCTCGGGGTATGGTGGTTGCCTCATCAGCTGGGCAGGCTGCGTATTGTCAGATTTATCATTGGATGTTTCAGCCATCCCATATAATGGATGCTCAGCATATTCAATGATAGGAACTGTATCAAATGGATGCTGTGAACTCCCTCCTTCTTTATGCACAGAAGGCGGAGCATCTTCTGTAATTACAGGCTCTACTATTTTCCTAGATCATAAACGAATATCATTACAAGGTACAGGGGAAAGAGAGTAGGCTGGCATGTTGACAGTCTCCAATTGATGGACTGTTTTATTATTCAGGTTAGGATTAGGTTGGGCAGGCAGCTGAGGTCTTATTGGTATATTAGGGATGGAATTATTCTGCAGCTGCAGCTGTGACTGCTGAGGTGGGTATTGAGGATATTGAGGGAATTGAGGATATTGAGGGGAATACGATGAGTGTTGAGGTGGAGGTGGTTGAGGAAATTGGTTTCCGGGATGGAAGTTCCTCCATCCTAGAGACCACGACGTAGGTTGATGTGGTGGCTGTGTCCAGGGATTCCATGAGTTATAATTTTGCATTGTAGGTTGGGAAGAATTCCATTGAGCATAATTTGAAGGGAATTGTGTATTCACATTTTGCATGTTATTATTCCAATTACCCAAATTATTCAAAAATGGAAACGAGTCTAGAGGCATACCTTGATTTTGAGGCTGCCAAGGTTTCTTTTGTGCAATGAAATAGGTCGATTCCACTTCTAGAGTTGATGCCTGCAGAACAGCCTTCACTTGGGGAAGTGAGGGACATTCTTTCATGTCATGGTTCAGCTCACACAGCTGACATACTTCTACTTTATCAAGCGGGCATTCTCTTAGCGAATGATTCTTCCTACATCGGGGGTAGAACACACCTAGTGTGAGATCCTCCACTGCCTGTTTTTGTTTTTCCTTCAGGACATCGATCTTGGAAGAGATGGAACTCATCATCTCTGTCTTAAAATTTTCAAGGAGATTGCCTATCTCTGCACGGGTAGCTCCTCCATTGGACGACTTCTAAGTTCTGTCAAAGACATCATGTTCTAGCTTATCCCGTTTATCCCGCTTATTGTTCCTGGAAGAGCCCCTGGAGTATCTTTTACATAATTCCACAATCTTTCCAAAGGGTTTCTTGGAGATATATCCCTTTCCTAGCAATTTTAACATGTCCAAACAATCCTCCCTGATCCCATGAAGCAATATTATCTTGAGCACGACCAGCCCCATATCCGTCTGCCCAGCTCTTTGCACATTGTACAGCAGCCTTTCCACAAAATCCTCCAGACTTTCGTCCTCCTTCTGCACCATTTTGAACAATTCCTCTCTTTTGTCCCTGGTGTTGCAATATTCCTAATATTTCTCTAGGAACACCTATTTCATTTTATCCCAATTAGTAACAGTTCCTCCCCCAAGGCTCGTGAACCAGCGTAATGTGTTGTCCTTCAGGGTGGTAGGGAAAATTTTTAGCTTTTGTGCATCGGTGACATAATCATAGCTGCGACAGAGAATATCGAATTCAAAAATGAATTCGTCTGGATCTTCTACCGCCTTTCCATGGAAGCGAGGCAACACCGATGGTGAAATATTTTTCATAGGGGCTGCCCCCACTGGCTGCTGAATTGGAAATTGCAATGTAGCCATCGTGCCTTCAGGCGGGGAATAATTGTCATGATGATAGTTTCCCCCATTGCCTCTTCCTCGTCAGAGTCGTGTCTGTTACTCATCTCCTCTTCTGTTTTCTCCTCCTCTGTTTTCTCCTTTTTGTTTGTTCCCACATTCTTTTCCTTGTTCTTTTCTTCATCCTTCTCCCGTTCCTCGTTCCCTTCCTTATTTTTCCACTGATCCGTAGACTTCTGGTAGAACTGCTTCCACTCTTCTTTAGTTATAACCTTCCTAAAAATGTGGTAGGTCGGACCTCTACCAGCAGGTCCAGTTGTAACAGCTATGTCCTTCTTTGCAGGGATATTCGAGGAAGTCACGGCTACTCGTGTATTCTCCACCGTGGACCCTGACGCTGGCACCCCAGGATCAGCAGGGTTTCTTCTTATAGGAGTTTCTTGCTGGTGAGCCCTGGTATATGAATCAGTTCTGTCAACAAGATCGTCGATGAATGTCCTTCTGCCTAATGGTGTTCCTCGACTGCAACCCAAGCCACCTGCACTGTTAGTATTTTGTGGGGTTTTGGGAGTTGGGAGGTGATCGTGTTTTACCCTCCTCGTATTCATGCAACCCAAATCATTTCAACAAAGAGAATAGAAAATATTGACCAAAAACAATTAATAGATGCAACTAGTGATAGTGTTTAATTTTTATCCTTCCCCGGCAACAGCACCAAAATGTCGAGCACCCGATATGCAGGTAGATTATTACCAACATACAGAGCATACGAGATTTATTGTCAACCCGAGAAAGTCTTTTATTTCAAAGGATAAATGCATAGTATATGCTTAAACACAAAATCACTATAATTGAACACTCTTATCCTCTAACAACTATGTTCATCCCAAGAATCTGTGTAATCCCATTCATCTTCTAGATGCTACAGTTTCAATTACTTTCTACCCTGTATTTAAGGAAAATGATCTAAGATTCAAACAACAATTGCAGATAAAAAAAAGAAATCCTATTCACATCCCAGAACAAGTAAACTGCCTATTCAATCTTATCACTCTTGAAAGCCATAAACATAAATCAATTATTAATCTAGGAATTCAATTGCAAGGGATTAAGTTCAGCTACTCTAAGAAATTGAATTGCAGGAATGAAAGTCACCAATCGTAACAGAAAGATAAATTGCAAGGATTTGTGGGATAACAACTCAAAACTGCAGGATGAACAAATCTGTGTACAACTACCACTCAAATTGCATAAAGAAAGTTACCTACTTAGTCGACTGTCACTCTGTACCATTTACCAATCTTAAGAAAATGCAATCACAACTATACTGTAAACCGACACTACTACAGCTGCGTACAAAGGGACTAGAATAAACAAAACATCATACAATACTGAATTAAAAAGTCCTAAATTAACTCAGCAATCTCTGTGGAAGGCGGGCCCAGCCTTCACACAGAGATGTTGGTTGAACAACGTGCAGCTACCTTAAATCAGAGGTAACTCCTTATATTAAAGAAAGAAAGATTACACAGGTTGCTTCCACTGCTAATACAATGAATGAATTATCTGTTTTCCAACCCCCTGAGTCGAGACAGCTTCCCATATTTATACATATAGATTATAACATCCGATCCTATTATAAAGGGCAGCCATGAATATCTCTGATGTTCAGGCACCCTAAATAACACTAGTTGTTACAAACGTGGCATGGTAAAGCCATGGAAAATGCAGGAGGGCTGTTAATTGACCCAAGAGTAGCAACCTCATCTAACCGCAATCATGCTCGCACAGATATGTACTAAAGATCTCCAATTGTAGTGCATTCTGTTACAGCTACCCTTGTCACAGCTCTGTTTGAGATGTTGCATTAGAACCACGTGTCTTAATTGATGATCGGAGGATCATCTTGAGCAGCGATTATCCCTACTTTCAAGACTTGTTCAGCTCCATCTTCCTGCAGTCCACTTATCTCAAACTACCTTCATAAATCATAACATGTTAGCACAATTGAGAGATACACAGCCTTAATTATCACAATCATAAGCATTAATAAGATAAAGCAATGATCAGCCTTACCGTGGCAGTTTGGGAAATAAAGTGAGGACAACAGGTCTGATTAACATGCTGAAATGGTATAATATAGGGGAAGAAAAGGTGATTGAAGATGGTTAAAAAGGGCCAATTCTAGGCTCAACAGATTTCCTTTCATTTAATTTCCCTTTTCTTATTCTAATCTACATACTACTGAAAACTTGACTCAAGATAATGCGTACAACTTTGTAAAATAAATTGGGGACATGGTAAGTGCAATCATGGTCAATATGATGAACTTCCCATAGCGCAATATTTTGATATGTAAATTTTTTGTAATTTCATATGGATGCTTTTCTCCATAAAATAGTGAGGGAAAACTCATTTCTTTCTATTATTTATTTTGAAATATTCTCATTGGAATGTACCCCTCAGCAGGAGCAATGTTTATTTGATTGTTTTAAAGGTCGTAAATTTTATATGAATCCGTAAATCCATGGACCATTATTTTTTTATTGGTTCTTCATTAATTTTTTCATCAAATTCTCAATCTTGTTCATCTTCAATATCGGTTTCAATTTCATAAGATTCTCTATTTTGCATGAATTCTTCATTCCATTTGTCAATTATCGTAACCTTTTCCAAATTGTAAAGTGTTCTTTTACATAATTGTTTTAATTCTTATGACTAAATGGGGATGAATCCGATCAATAGCATATGCATTTTTTAATTTTAGACTTCTCTTTATTACTATTGCAATTGTTTCTGATTCATTGATTTTCCGAGGCAATGCATGTTGGATCCTAGATATGTCAACAGGAACATTGATAACACCTACAGAAAGGACTAATTGTGGCCTCTAATATCTTAGTCCTATCTATCTTATCTGTAAAATAAAATATCTCAAGTCTACTTATCTCTCTTCTAGTTCATTTATTGTTTTCAAGGTAGCTATACTTGTATTCTTCCTAATGCAATTAGAGACTGCAAACTTCAGAACATCACCTTTTTCCAATGTTTTTTTGCAAATTGTACAATGATAATGATCCCTTTTAGTGTTGTTTGAAATATGTTTTATACAATTGCACATTTGCATATGTTTGTTTCATTAACACAATGTCTTATCTTAAACATGGTTTCTTGCATTATGCAAAACCAAAAATAGGTACATCTCTTTTTTTTTTCAAAATGTTCTTCTACATTTATTAAAAACGATTTATTTTATTTTTCCTTTCTTGGAATTTGTTCTTTTTCCAAGTGAACTCTAGAATATTTTCTTTGACTCTTGTGTTCACTTTTTAAATTTCAATTTGTATAAATGTTTCCCTCTTAATTTTATTATTTTCATCGCGCAACAACGAATTTCTTCTACTCAAAATATTTGTGGCACATAAATGTCGACTCTTTTTTTTGTTTTTATCATAGGCAATATGGCGTCATTTGTGTTACCACTTGTTATTATCCTTTCTAACAGTTCATATTGAATATGTGTTCCATTTCAATAATTTTGATTATTTGTTACACTAGCATATTTACATCATTTACATAATTTTGATTAAATACATTGCAATTCAAAATTTGGGGATATTACAATATCATCCCCCTAGAAATTTGTTGATACGAGAAACTTTAAACCATGAACTTTCTCTTGCAAGTAGCCATTATGAAAAAGTGTGATTATTCAAAATTTGAAACTACGAATAAAGTATGAATACACATTCTATTAGCACTCATATTGTCCCAAACCTAAAGGTTACATGGAATGGAAAATTTTGAGTAAAAGAGAGGGGAGAAATTCACAAAAAATACCAAGCATACAGTTCCCTAAGACCCTAAGATCTTAAATATATATTGAAAGGGACACAAAACAATCCAAAAGGATTAAAGAGACTAGTGCAAGGACCAAGGATCAAATATCACGAGCCAAACCGTAGAGACTTGGCACTAAAGAAAAAGGGGTCTAACAATCAAGGGTGGAGACTAAGCGCCTGAGCATAAAAGGGGTTAGTTTACAAGTGAGTGAATTACATTGGATCTTGACAAATAAATGGTCCAAGAGAATAGTCCATAAAAAAAGTGCAAGAATGACAAGATCTCCCTGACGAGCCACTGGCCAAAAACCACTAGGATTCTTATATATTTTTTATTGGCAGAAGCTCTTCAATATGATTTTTAAAACCACTAAAATCCTGATCCATTACCACCTGGGTTTACCAAAATGTGGTTTCTTCCTACGACCATATAAGCACATGAGAGAATTTCCATGGGTGAAATGGAAAGAAGAGTTAGAATATATGTTTACCACTCAAGAAAGGATACGTGTTAGGTGGGCCAAGAGACATTATATTAGATCATCTCAAAGTCATTGAATAATCATGTTCCATCTGTCAAAATTCAAATTTTCTAGACCATTGAAGGGGAAATGTTCAAAATAATGCTCATCCTTCCCTTCAAAGAAGGAAATAAGGACACATGCATAGAACCTATTTCCAAATCAACCCTGCTCAATATAGGAATCCTTCTTCCAATGAATCATTCACTCACTAAGTAATTTCATTAAACCTGCATTTTTGTTTACTTTTACCGAAACCATAATTACACCCATCACTTCCTCGTCAAAATACAAGACCCTAAATCCCAAGATCTTAGGTGATGAACACCGATACGCTCACAATGTATATTTTTTCGATGCCATAGTAATTTACTCTTACCCAACACACCATCCTTGAATCCTAAGCCAATTCTTCTACAAAAGAAGGACCCTTTCCACCTATGGGAAACAAATATATCATGAGCAATTTCTACCAAAATAGTATATTTCCTAGAGTTATTTAGTTGGTGCTCCATCCAATACTCATCATATAAGAAGCTATCCCCATACCAATCCAGACCGCTATGTATAATATGTGGCGACACCTTGTCAAATATGTTATGTTTTCTAGATATTTTACCACTACAATTCTAGGATGATGGATCGCTACCCTTATCCTACCAAGACACAAATACTACTAAAAGGAATCACTTCTTGTCCCATCACTTGAAATAAGGATTTCCAATCTCAGTTGTCCCCCATCCATATGAAACCATGAACTTCTTAGAAAAAACAAATAACCTTAATTTGCATTATAATAGGTTATGGTGATGATAAAACTATAAATGAAACCATCTTAGGGTTCCTAGTCCTCCCAACTCTATCATTAGGGGTTATACCCCCTCTCCCCCCCCCCCCATATTTGATCTCTAAAAGTATATACCTAAATCAATTCATAATCAGTTAGTAGAACTCCTTTAGCTTGAGCATTTTAGGTACCCATCACACCTTTTATTCATGTTCTTGTATCAAAATTTTGAAATTTTAAAAGGTATGGAATTGAAAGGTGTCAAACTAATTGCATGTTTACACATGGACATATATCGTCCTTAAGAATCAAAGTAATCAAAACATTCAAGTGTTTACAGACAAGTTCATGGTAGTAGCATATTCCCTTCTACATGATGAATCTCCACCTAGGGTCTTCCCTATGTACCAAGAGTTCCTACAATTAAGTCCAAATACTAGGGTTGGAGATTGGTTATTTTATGAAGGATACACTATTTTAAGAGTGTATGGACTTGAAGAGGATCCCTATAAGCTACTTGTATTTTGGACCCCAAGAATATTCACTATGAAATATGTTAGACAAAAATTTCTCTCTATTCAGGTTCATTTTGTGAAGTACAAACACCCTATTACATTTAAGCTACCCAAGGAGGTGGGAGAATTCTTGGTAAAAAGTAGGGTTCCCTATCAGGGTTAATTTTAACAACACCCCCAAAATTTATATGTATAAAAAATGGACAAATATCCCTAATATATAGGAAAAATTGAAGGTTATTTTATCAATAATATAATATGTATATATAACTTTTTGGATTAATTTTCATTCTATTATATAATATTGTAAAGTTTTCGCCAGTATTTCACTAAAGTATAAGATATTGTAAAATCTTGGCGAATATTTTACTAAATTATAAAATATTGTAAAACCTTGGCAAATATTTCATCAAATTATAAAATATTGTAATGTCTTGGTGAATATTTGTCTAGGAAGACTCGAATTTGATTATGTATATTACTAAGGTAGTGCAATAGAAGAGCATATACCAAAGCTTGAATCTTTCAACTCCTAGACCATCAAATGAACAAATGCAAGAATGAGGAGATGAGGGATTTATTTATACATTTCACACGCAATATTGGGTCACTCACAACTAAATGTGTTGGTGAAACACAACTACACTAACTACATTCAGGAAAAGTGGGGTCTCCACTCTTTATCTTGTCCGTTAATGGTCCAACGAACATGTGGGGACCCAAATCTTGACATACCAACAAACTGATAGAATTGAACACTTTACACCATGGAGTGATTATAGCACCCACGAACCATTATTACAACGTGGAGTATTATCGAGACCCACAATGTTAATATAGTGTATGAATTCTCAAATATCTTATTTTCCAAATCTCACATTTTTAAGATATCCTTTAAGAAAAAAATAACCTGCTTATCTATTAATAGATACGAATGCTACTTTTTCATTTCTTTTGTTGACAATCAAAAAATGAGTTATGTCATTTGATTTATAATTTTTAGAGTTAGTTACAAACTTGCAATGCTTATTAGAAATAAGAATATACACTAACAAGAATAAAAATCACATTAATGCATCATCACTCATATCATTAGAACTACTCTATTAAAGATTATTTTTTCCTAGATAAACTGAGGAAGTGTTTGTATCCATGTCCTTGAAATTTTTGAAAGCATGCAAAATACGGTAAAATTGTTTTATCACCCATTGAATACAAAAGACTATATATCAAATAGCATAATTTCTACATCTCATGTCAAACATTCCCTATACATATTATATACAATCATGGTGGAAATGAAGTATTGTGTTCCAACTAAATCATATATTTATCATATGTAACTAGATCCATTTATGGATGATAATAGCAATTAAACATCAAAACAAATCACCAAAAAACATTTTACTTTTGAATGACCCTTACAGAAAACAAAATATCATAAAACAAGTTCTGGGCCCAACAAATTTAGGTCACAAATAAAATTGATGAACTTTTCAATACGAATGAAAAAATATACCATCATGAATTTCTAAATACAAACAAGAGAATTTACCCATACGCTATGGACAACCCTATAAGATGAAAGCCAAAATAATGACCATTCAATTGTAGCCCCTCCATTATAATAAGTGTGCATTCATTTATATTACAAGCATCCAAAACATCAACAATAACATACATAAAACATGAACATCTACACTCTCATTCACGCCTTATATCCAATAATATTTGCAGAGAAAGATCCTAGTAAAAGCATATTTTAAACAACTGGGTCAAATTCAGTCTAAATATATAAAAACCATGTTGCTGATGTAATTGTAACTTCGGAATGTATTCATCTGTATTTCTTATGTATTGTAGCCCGATGTTTATTCCAAGATGTATTGTAATTTATTTGAGTCATGTCATACCCCGATGTTTATTCCGGGAAGTTTCTATAATGAGAAAGTCATGTCAAGTCATTGTGGGTAACCCTCCTATTGATCAAGGGTTAAAGTCCCCACAGTTGTGGGGCCCTTGGGTTATTAGACTATCCTAGTGAATTCGACCCTAGGTGAGTCATTGTAAGTTGGGGCAATAGTCCCCACCATTGTGTTACCCTCCTATTGTTCAGAGGAGGCAAAGTCCCCACAAGTGGTGGGGCACTAGGGTTATTAGACACTCATAGAGATCTCGGCTCTAGTAAGTAATTGTTAAGTGAGGCTGACATGATGGATTGGGTTCCAAGTGAACGGAAGAATATAAATAGAGAGTGAGAGCCTCTCTATTTATCACTTGCAACAAACACACTCACTCATTGGGGCGCATGAGTGAGAGGAGAAGCTCTCTCAGTGTGAGAGAGAGAGGCTGCTACTGTTGGGAGTGCATCTTACTGTTTTGGGTTTTACATCTTGTGCTGATTCTATCTCTAAGGAAGTTGTGGGGTTTTCTCCATTTATAGTTTCCCCGATAAAAAAAATTGTTTTCATTGTCTCTTGTGTTGTGCTTATGTTTTATTATTGTGCATGTTATTCTCTCAGTAAAGATCCTAACATAATGCTAGCTTGAATGTTGAAAAACTAACATGGAATCAAAGATAACCTGAGAAGAAGACATTGTGCAGCTACAGAAGCTATGGATTCTTAATTTTTTGGTCTCTCTCCACAATCCATCAGAAAAAGTATGCTGGGCTGACTCTCCATTGAAGGGCGCATCTTTCTGTCCAAGCGGAATTCAATTTCGAGCATTTTCAGTTTTCGATGTGGAAATTAGGGCTTTCTACAAAAAAGGAATTTTTGAGTGATCCCAGCATAGGATTGTTCTCCTTATCAAAACCAAAGTTGAGAGACCTGGATCAAGAAATTTTGCTGGGTTAAACTCTGGAAAAGTCAAACCCTAGTTTGGCCCCAAGCTAGAAAAACCCTAAATACTAAAACTACTATGTTTTTCTACATTCCCTATATACCAAGATTGGAGAAGGACCAGGAGCTGAAAATTGTAGGGGCCGAATATAAGAACATGATGAACACTATGTCCAAATTTTAGCCTTCGATTCCCTATATTCTGGGAGATATGATCCCTCCAAGTTAGGGTTCCAGCCTCTTCCAGAATTCATCCCTAAACAAGACACCTGGGGAGAATTGCAATATCTTTGGCTACCGATGTCTAAATGGAATTCATGAAGATATTACAGAAAGGGTACGGAATGTAATTTTGGTGATCTAAATATCAGACTCATAAGATGAACCAATGACACATGGCATTCCATACAACTTCGCTGTTCTGAACAGTCCTGTAACAGGTCACCTTGGGAAAAGGATCATAAATCCCAAATGGTAAAACTAAATCTGATGAAACCTGGAGCTTCATACACAAAGGACTATTAAATTTGGAGATATCACAGAAATAGCAACAGGCATTTCTACAGAAGAAATTGGAAAACTAGGGCTTCCTGTTCCGGGAGCTTCCCTCCACTATTTTCAGAAAAGGAGTACATTGGATAGCTCCATTTGAAGAGATCTATTTGTCTATCCAAGTAGATCTGAAATATTCCAAGTTTTGAAAATTAGGGTTTCTGTGACAAACCCTAGATCAGCCAGCTCCGAAACTAGGACGGACACCTCAAAACGGTAAGATCTAATCTTTTGCTATTTCCATTTGAGGTTCTCATTTCAAAGTGATCTATCACATCAGCTTGATGATAAGCTTGGTGAAGTTGACAACTTCCAAGCATGGAAGTATATGATATCTCTGAAGAAAATGAATTGGACACCTACATGAGTAGAGAGGTTTCAGTTCTAGAGGGAGATGAGGCTAGAAGCCTTACACAAGAAGAACTTGATCAAGGCCAAGAAGATCATTGTTGATTCAATCACGAATCAACTTGTACTACAAGTGTCTTCCTTAAAGACACCAAAGATGTTTGATTCCTTGACCAAGCTATTTGAAGGGAAGAACATAAATCAAAATATGACCTTAAGAAATTAGTTGAAGAATGTGAAGATCCAGAATGCAGAGACCATGTATTCATAAGGGTATCTCAAATCAAAGAACAACTTGAAGCAGTGAAGAATGCAGAAGTGGTTATAGCCACCTTGAATGGTCTCCCAGGATCATGGGATTGATTCATTCGAGGAATGTGTGCCAGAAGGAAGTGATTAATTTCAATAGACTCTGGGAAGAAGAAGAAGATCAACTCATAAAAAGAGAAGAGAAGATGGGAGAAATTGAAGATCAAGCTCTCACCATCCAAAGAAGATCCCTCAAGGAATGAGGAATATGAAGAAATCAACTCTTGAAGCACCTCTTATCCTCCTTATCATTTGGATAAGAAATGATGCTATCATGAATGAATAAGATGATGAAGCTAAAGGCTCAAGAAGGAGTCTACCCACGAAACAAATAAAGATAAGTATTCAATTGTCATTTCATGATATTGTTTTGTTATGCATTTGTTTTTAGTTAATGTATTATGCATGATAGAATGTTTGCATTAATGACAATATACTACTAATATGCATGTGATGGGTAAGTAGCTCATGGTGCTATACAACTCTCCATTGCTACTTATCTAGAATGAAACCTCTTTGCTAACATATTGGATTAGTGCACAATCTCAATGTTGTCCTGGTAGAGATGGAAGGCATCTAGAAAGTTTTCGTAAGATATGGATGTATGTTGTATTAGATAAAATAGTTGCATGATCATATAGTTATGCATAAGAATTTTCTAGTATGAATATTCGTTATGAAATGTTTCTAACCATACAAATGCATTTAAATTGTAGGAAAGATCGCATACATAATTGCCTACAAGCAAAGAAGAATGAAGACTTGTTCTGAAGAACAAGTGATGACAGTTCAAAGACAAAGAATAATATGACGAACGCAGTGACATCACTGATGCAAAACCTTCCAAGAAGAAAGGGAAGAACAGTTCAAGAAGAATGATTTGAAGGTGTTGGGGCTCCGAACCTAAGGGTCCTTAGATTTGGTAACTCCACGATTTTTGTGGAAGTGTAAGCGGAGTTACGACCTAAAAATAGTCTTAGGGGTGTCGCGAGTGGGTCGAAACCCCTTTTTGTAATTAACCCTTGGTGTAAATCCAGGGTTAGGGTTTTGGGCACCCATGGTTTAATTCCATGGTTTTGTAACAGTGCGCTATATAAATAGGAACTTATGTAAAGAAGTAGGGTTAGGTCTTTAATGATTATCTTACGAAGCTATTGTAATGCGAAGATAAGATATTGTATAAGGGTTTTTGTAAGAAGGTTAAGTCCCGGCTGTGTGCGTGGACGACCTCTGCAGCTATGTGCGCAGAGGGGTTTTTCGTGAAAAGGAAGATCTGCAGCTATGTGCATAGAGGCCTGCTGCTATGTGCATGGCTTTGAGGACTGAAAGGATCTGCAGCTAAGTGTGCAGATCAGAACTATCGTTTTAGTTGTAAAGAGTTGAATAAAACGCAGTTTTGTGGACGTAACCCCTACACTGGGGGTGAACCACATTACATCTGGTGTTGTGGTTCATTTGTGTTGATTTTTTATTATATTTTATGCACTGCTAAGTAAATAACTGATAAAGTAAGATTGCTGTTAATAACTAGCTTCGCTGTGAATTCCCAGATAAGGGCTGTGCAAGTAACTGTTTGTTTATCTAACCATGAATCTACATATTTGATAATAGAAGCATTGTGTTAAGTGATTATTAATAGTTAAAGACTAAAGGTACAGTAAGATTCTCTCTTCTGCTTGCAGAAACCTGATTCTACAGCACCCCATAGTTGTTTCGGGTGAGACTGTAGCCTGTTCGCAGGCTGCTGCCGAAAGGGCCAACACTGTGGGTCTTTGGTTGGTGTGAAGTTAAAGGTAAAACCTGGGTCTACCCAGTTAGCCCAACAAATTGGTTCCGTTGCCAGTTGAACTCAGTATCTGTTGAAGAGGGATCTATGTCGTACCTCGAGGGCTATGTTTTGGAAACCCTCTGTAAAATAAATTGGTAAGTGGATTGAAGAGACCTATTTGAAGTTTGCTGAACAAGAAAATAAAGATCCCCATCGTAGCGCGGAATTTTTTTTGCAAAGGTACGTCTTTTCTGATGTTCATGAAATTTTCTTTGGTACTATACACATAGAGTTGCACCAGTGGTTATCCAGGTTAACAGAAAGGAGGATGAACTTCCAAGAAAACCAGTTTCCTCCCTAGACCCCCGCAAGAATCGCTATCTTGAAAAGAGTGAACAATGCGATCTCGCGAGCCGTCGATTTCTAGACTGCGCGAACTCTCGAAGCATTTGTGACGGAGTTCGCCATCAACACAAGTACCTCCTTTAGCGAAGCTGAACGACAATTTTTCAAAGGACCAAGGGGTAAGTAATTGAACTTATTTAGTTTGAATATTAAAATACTATTGGATGAAAAAGGAATCTTGCTTATAGAATCAGATTGTTAGATCTAGTATTGCTAACCTATGATTGGAAGTGACTCAGACTTCGACGAGCAAAGTGGTTTGCTACGAAGCGCAAAAAGATATAAGAGAGATCTCGGCCCCTCTACTGAGTATACCCCTTTAAGCTCTGTAGCCTCTGAGTCCGCCAAAGCCCCCTCTGTTAGAAACCCTCCTATAACCCCGCAGCAGAGACCTATTATCCCCGAGAACCTGTCGCAGTCTAAAAGTAACCCTAGCCCGAGTATCCCTGTCACTGGTCAGTATTCCCCAGCTAATTCAAACCCTTCCTCCCCCCCTAGATCCCAGATGGCCCATGTTCATGATGACATCAAACTACTGGTTTTTAAAGGAACCAAGTCAGAAGATCCAAAACAGTTCTGGTTTCTATGCGAAGCTGTGTGGACCGCGAAGAACATTACGGACATAGATGTTCGATGAGCGCAGCTGATTACTTCTTTCAGAGACTGATCCTTAACTTGGTTTATGAAGTTTGCTAGCACGCAAAACCCTGTCTTGGATGACATCAAAGCAGCACTGATCCGAGAATTTAAGAAACCTAAATCAAAGTCGCAGTGCATCACTGAGTTAAAAGAGATTCAGCAGCGGCGAGGTGAATCTGTGTGGGACTTTGATCAGAGATTCAAAGTTCTGCTTGACCAAGTTAGCTTCACGATTGGACCAGCACAACATAAGGAGTGGTTTATTGCAGCATTATTACCTCACATCAGAGCTCCACTCATGCAACAGAAGGTTGCTGATCAGCAAGAGGCCTTAGAGATTGCTATAAATATTGAAACTGCACCTCTCGAAGATAATTCTAACATAGCTCAAATTCAAGCACAGCTTGCGGAGATGGATTTAGAGCTTCGCGACATGAAAAAATGGAAATCCACCCGCGAAGAGGTATGGTGTATACGTTGTCAAATAGAAGGCCACGACAAGGACCAGTGTTCGGCGCTGAGAAACTATCTGAATACTAGCACACCAAACCCGCTTAATCCTAGTGTTTTGTACTATGAGATATGTTGAACTACTGGCCAGCATCGACCGGAAGACTGCTATCTGTTACAGAGGTATGTTCAAGTCCTGAAGAACCCTTACTGTAAATTCTGTAAGTCAGTAGGCCACAATGAAGATGAATGTCGCAGCTTCGACCTTATGAGGGAGCAGACCTACGACACTTATAGGATCTACCGGGATGCACAAGGAAATGATGGATATGGTTACCGAGGTGGTCGAGGTAGTTTTAGAGGCCGTGGTCGTGGTATGCTTGGAGGAGGTCGAGGTCAAGTTATTTTCTATAACTGCAATCAGGCAGGACATATAGCTCGAGACTGTCAAAACCCAACCACGACATGCTGATACTGCAGAGCAATCGATCATGTCATCGAGTAGTGCCCACAGTTGCTAGATAAAATCCAAGAAAGGAACAGCAAACCTAGTCTGAGTGTCCAGTTGATTGCTGTCGAGCCATGACCAATCCCAGCTGTTAATGTTGTTACAAGAAGTGGAGCTACGACAGATGCGTAGTGTCAGGCGAAGCAGCCCGACGAATCTTGGGTTCGCAAGGCCGTAGAGAAGACTCCAGCATTTGATGTTCGACAAGAAAAAGAAACTTTTTTGGAAGCTAGACAAGACTTTGTTGATCCAGATTTGCCAGCAGCAAACAAGCAGCATCAGTAGCTGCAATCCCAGGAAGACTCACAAGGCCGAGTAAGTACTCTGTCATTGTTTTTATAGAGTTGCATTAAATTGTTAAGAAATCAGAATGCCTTAAATGAATTACAAAAAGTTATTCAGTCTTGCGAACCTCAAC
>LPNX010307674.1:651295-662189 GCA_001517045.1 Pseudotsuga menziesii | reverse complement strand
ATATATATATATATATATATATGCAGATCCTCGGATCATGCACACGAATATTGATGTTGTTGGCATGTAACTGGGCATCCCCTTCCTGCCGAAGATGGATGTTGTCGAGCCTGCATAGTCGGTTAATCAGAAGGGTGGTTGTGTTGAGGCTAGCAGCTCAAGACTAGTTTATTTTATGTTTTAGAATATGGTTAGTCTGCTGTCAATTTATGAAATGCACAACTCTAAAGGTGTAGAACTATGTCTAGCGAATCTAAAGGTTAAAACTATTATCAATGCCAAAATTGTACATCGTTTTTGCAAGTGGTAGGCTTGTTTTAGATGGGTTAGGATAAGACTCCTTCGAGTTTTGTTTGACCTTTTTTCTTCTTTGAGCAAGGGTCCCTTTGGGTTTAGTTGTTTTAGGGTCAGAACTAGTTAATAGTTGCTTCAGATTGCCATGGAGATGAATCTGGCTAAATGTTTATGTAATAATTTTTTAAGGTATCAATATAGTATGTCTTACTTACAAAAAAAAGTATTAGATTTTTGGGTTGACATTATGCTACCTTGAAAAACATTAATAGGCTACAAAGAGGAATAACTTATGAAATGTCAGTGCCTTTGGAAAAAATAATGACAAAGCATACAAAAATACACTTTTAAATTCTAGAAGCAATTCATCAAGATGGGTATTCAATTGGAAGAGAAGGGGGTGATGGTGAAGTAACTTGGAGGACTATTTAGTCATATCCAAAGGCTATTGTTGCTTCTTAGTGTGAAAAACACAAATGAAGCAAGCCTAGAAATCTCTCTATAATATTAACCTTAATAATTATATAAAAAGGAATTTTTACAATTTCATAAATTTTAACTTTGTAGATGGATTCAGAGACCCATGTTGTAGATGGACTCTTAGTAAGGGGGTCTATGAATCCATCTGCAATGTTGTAGATGGATTCAGAGACCCATGTTGTAGATGGACTCTTAGTAAGGGGGTCTATGAATCCATCTGCAATGTTAAAATTTACGAAATTCTAAAAACAATATTATAATTTCATAAATTTTAACAATGGACATCTTGTATAATTATTATCATGTATTGTCTAGTCATATGTTTTATCCCATTATTAAATTAGTCATATGTGTATCCCATGACTAAATTAGTCATTTATTTTAGTCATTTTTAGTTTTGATCACTTAAAATTGCTCAAATTTAGTCATATTTCACTTAAAAACACTATGATGACCAACGTTTTTGGTGGTTTAGTCATTTATTTCATTTGTTTACCAACTTTTTTGGTTGCTTGATCATTTATCACTCATTTTTATACTAGTGATTGCACTCTTGGATACACCACAAATCACACTTCTATTGATTGGAACTCAAACTCAAAAACATGAATTTGACTCAGCTACTGAACATGGGCTTCTGCAATAAGCTCTGTAGAGAAAACTAAAGGTGACTTCTCCTCTCAATAATCGGCTGCAATGAAACTTAGTGAAGAGCTCTAGATGATATACTCCTCTCTACTAGCTAGGGTGGAATCTTGCCACATCGAAACAAGTTTACAATTCCAAGGGGCACATATCCCAAGCTTGAAAATACATAAGATCTCGCCTATTAAAAATCAAAATTTCCAAAATCTTTTTCCAAAGAGGTTTGCATCCTTTTTATAGACTCCATTAAGCCATTTCCCCCTCATTTTAGAATTCTCTCACAAATATTAATAAAATATTACTAAATGTTATTTTCTTGAGAGAATGATACTTTAGAACTCATTTAATTCCTCTCTATTGTTATTTGACCAAATTATATCGTCTTCTTCCTTGGAAATTCGAATTAGAAAGGCTTATCTTGATTTTGGGAAAGTTACACAAACATGTGGGACCACTCTCTCCTCTAGCTCCCTCCTTGGATAAATTTAGGACCTACAACATGTCATAAGACATTATAAGTTGTCATAATTTGTCATAAGATTCCTTTTGAGAGTTACTCTTCCACTAGTGCACCCTTCCTTTGCTAATTGTAGCCGAGGGAGTTACATTCCACAATATGCCTTCATTATGAGCTTCTCCACCTTGGATAGGGGAGTTACACTTCATTTGGGTTCAATTTATCCTCCCTATGTTCCCTCCTTGGACACCACACTTCACAAATTCATGACCCATATTACCATCTTAATAATTGTGAAATTTACCAAGTGACTTAGGCCATGCATCCCCTATTCAAATAGAGTGGTCCAAAGTAAAATTTTGGGGACATGACAATCATCCCCAAATCCTTCTCACAATCCTGTGACAAATATTGACCCTTGGTTCATTTGGGTGGAGTCAACATCAAATATTCATGAAACTCTTGTTCTTTTCATATCCCAAAGGACTCATCTATTGTGGTAAAATATATTTCATTTATCAGATCTCTTCAAATTGAGTTGGGACCACTCACAGTGTTTTACACTCTTTAGTTTCCCACAAAGGTTTTCCCCCATGATAAAATGTAGGTCAAAGATCTCAATGAAGCGAGATACACCAACTCCAACTAGGTGCTTCCCTTGTGGCATTATGTTATCCATGAATCTTGGATGGTGAGTCTAATGTGGAACATTCATTTCCTTTGAATCTCATTATTTCCTTTGGTATTACCCTTTGTGATAAAATGTGGATTATTGATCTAACTCTAAAGTGAGTAACTCAATCATCCATGATACTTAGGGGCTCAAGCTTAGAAACTTTCATGCCTTCGACTACTATAACCATATCCACCACAATAAGGGATTCTACTACAATGACAAGGGCCAAAGGGTTTTCAAAGGGTCTACTCTTAAGGTAGTGGGTTTTCAAGTTGAGGCATATGACCATAAGTGTAACTTGGCAAACTTTTGGGTAAGGGTCTCTAGGTGTTCCAAGGGTAACAAAAAGGTAAAATAATGCAGTTGAAAAGGATAATAAAGTAGGTTCTTGTTGATCTATCACCTAATTAAAGGCTACCATATCAATGGCCCATGGGTACAACATGGCCTAACCCCACAAAAAAGCAAGTGTGAATTGAGGGATTTGACATGACAGGTACATATAGGTTACATATTGTTGAGATCAACCTTCCTAATGGGAACCACCCAAGGAATGTAAAGCTACCAAAAATAGTATTCACACAACTGGTGAAAAAATGACACACAACATATATGGCCTATAAAATAAAAGGGAAATGACTTAAATCCAAGGGGCTTTGAGTAAGCAAAAAAATGTGAAAAACTAGTAGGTTTCGATGCCAAATTGTGTGAGAATCAACGTAGACTCAATGGTTCACACTAAAATTAGTCATAAAAATCACTAAATTAAAGACAACATGCATATTGATTCATATAATATCAACAACATAGTCGTAGAGTGGACATCCATTTATGAGATATGATTGCTTTAGAATAGGATTCCATCATTTGTTAATATGTTGCTATTTCATGTATGGAAACTATTAAATTAAAAGCTTATGAAGCTAAAAAATACCTTTTGTGAAAATCAACCAAAGAGGAAACCAAGTTCGCCTCATGATCTAACCAATCAAGTGTGAAATCAAGCGAAATAAGCTAGGGTGTTTATTCAAATAGTCCCCAAAGTTCAAATAAGTTCAAAATAGTTGTTAAATGGATACAATCAACCTTTATGTATGCACAAGTGGAACGCTTCGTCAAAGGGGCACCTCTATGTAACTATATAACAATATATGCCTTAAGAACCCTCAAATGGGCTAGTCCATTCTTAGTAGGAGGCTTGAACAACATCACATCACATCAAATACAATAATAACTCATGATAAAAAAATAGAAAAAAGGGGTGCATATTCTTGGGAATCCTCTATAACAAAACATCAATGCTACCAAGGTTAACCATCTACAAAATAGGCCCATAAGTTAGTGCCCTCAATATATATATGATGTATTATGCCAACAATATCTAACCATGCCTCAACCTTGATCATGTCATAATCGTCACAATGAAAAAATAAGAAACATGTAAAGTGTTATCTCCTCAAGAACAAATGGTACACCAAATACACCCAAACACTACAAGTACGGGTGCATGCAACCAACTGCAGCCAAGTAACTAATTTTAAAAATATAAAGTCTTCCAAATATGTTTGAACAATAAGACATAAATAATTTCATGTTGTAACCCATTATTAGATTTTGACAGGTAGATCTTGTGACAAAAATAATCTTCACACAAATTGTACAAGAAAAATAGAGAAGAAGAATAATGTGCTATGACACAAAGAATTCAAGAATAATTCGAAAAATATTCCATGCATTATTATTCATAATTATGTGTAAATATATAATACAACATCAAGGAAAAATTCAAGAGCCTAAAGAGCCAGTTTAACTCCACACATGTGGCATGTTTAGATAGACTTAAACTACCCAGTAGACATAGAACTAGATGTAACACCTGGTGAGATCAGCTAATTGAGTGTAAGTGGAAGTTAATAATGATAGGTAGGTCGGTAGGGTGCATTACAGAATTTCATTTCCAAAAATAGAAGTGGCAGTTAAGGAGGGCACATAAATTAGTTAACTAGTTAAGAACTGATGTCATAACTGCCTGTGAGTAATCTAGAGTTGCATGAATTAAGGAAGGTGCTCCTGATCCCTAAGACTATGGATAATAGGTGCATTAGCCTATTTATGTCATGCATGGGTGGATAATTAAGGTTTATATGACAATTAGTGGTTCAATATGTTGAAAATAAAAGGATATTAGGGCCCATCAACAAAGGAAAAGGTCACTCTTTACAAACTTATTTGTCCATGTAAAACGGGGAAAGAGGAAAAACCTCATGGGGAAAATCCTCCCTCAAGAATGGAAATGGCACATAAATTAAATGAATGTGTTCACTTTTTATTGTTATTCACTTTAATAATATGAATGTATTTCTTCTGGGTGAAAAACTTGGTGAATTTGTTGTAGATGCCTTGATCATGTATCAATTTTCCAATGTTGTGCAAACAAAAAACATGTGGAGAAACCCCTTGAAACTCATCTTCTGATGATGAAGGAGACTCACATGAATGATTCTTGATGTGACAAAATAAATTATCATATATGAATACAAAATTAGAGATGGAAAATAGATATATGCAATCATCTCCTAACCAATGAACACCAATGAAATCAACATGCTCAATTTCTTGTGTAGTTTCATAATGGTGAACTAAACCATAAACCTTCATTCCAAAATGATGTAAAACCTTTCTAATTCTGGAATAGATATTATGATTCTATGAAATATCAAAATATAAGTCATATGGAGTAGAAAACAACCAAGGTATAGTGGCTCCAAAATCAAGTAGAGTCACAATAGGAAAACTAGGTGCAACTAGAATACACTGACAGTTGGGCAAATCTGAAGAGTATAAGGACCTTAAATTCGACCCAATGCAGGTTATATCAGATCCAAATGTATGTAAAAGCAACCCAAATATATCCAATGACATGGAAAACAAACCAATGAATAAAAACAAATACATAATAACAACTTGTACCAGTGACACAGATTCGGAAACCAAGAAATTGTGTGGTTTACCAACTAGAGAATTTGGGAGTTGTAGGGTATTCTGTGCATAAAATGGATGGGATAAGGGTGTCATAACCTGAACATCAAGCTTAATATTATATTCTAAATCATATAAACAATAATCTGAATGGATCTTGAAATAGTTGGATGGAGGCAAGTCAGAAACTAGTGACAAAAAACTAGTATTGAGAGGAGATGGATTTGGAGAACTGATAGGTAACATATCCAAAGGAGGAAATGAGATTTCTGATTTTTATATATCATAATTTGTATCAAAATTATATATATGGGGAAAATAGTTAACTCTGGAAATCAAAGCATGACAATCATTACCTTTGAATTGCGCATTGTGGCTGTGCTCCCGGGGATCAACAGAGTTTTTTGTTCCTTTCTTTCTTGCAAAATATAGAACATAAATGGTGTGCATTTCGAGCAAATGAATCATGATGTCCATCTTCTTCTTAAAAAAATATTTTTCTGTGTGAAAACTTTTTCTGCAATAGGTGCACTTTGAGCTCTCTTTCTTGTTGCTCTTCTTCTTGGAATTTGAACCTTCATCAATAGAATAGGAACCTTCAGCTTTGGAATTTGATTTTGACTTCTTCTCCTTCATTTTTTGCTTCCCTTTGAACTTGAAACTATTGCTTTCAAGAGATACAAGAGCATGATCCTTGAAAACTTTGAGAGTCCCCATTTGAATAAACTTTACTTTGTCTTGGGTGAGAGAATCTATGAATGCGTCCAGGGATGGCATCCTCCAATTTCGAACTACAAGCTTAATAGTAGGGAATGCTGACACAAAAACCGAGTATTTCGGACCCATATTGGATAGGATGGAAATAAATAATTTTTCTTCTTTCTTCTCAATCCCACACTACTTGAGAAAAAACATTAGTGACTTGAACTTGGGGATGAATTCCTCAATGGTTTTGAAATCGCTTGGTGTCAATGAGATCAACTCATTCTCCAATTGATGTCCTCTAAGCTCATCCTGGTTTCCGAAGAGGGGTTCAAGTTTGGTACACACTTCATTCAGGCTTGCCAATCAATCAAGATGAAAAAAAAGCTCTAGATAAATAGAGAGACAAAGCAAGCCATGGGCTTCATCCTTCATGTTATGCACTTTGCTTTCTCAACAACTGCATTTGGCTCGAATTCTATAGCCATAGTAACTCTGTAGAGACATTTATTGCACAATAGTATCTCAATATTGGATTTCCATTGATGGTAATTGAATTAATTCAATGTTATAGTCTTAGATATATCCATGATTTGTTGCTACGCTACTAGTGAGAGAACTGAACACCTGCACAAAACTTGAAAGAAATTTTTTGTAAGCTCAATCACGCTCTACTTCAACAATGGGCACATTATCAAGGTGCTTCACACCTAGCTATAATTCCCTGGATAAATCCATAGGGAGCAATGCAAAGATACCAGGATTTATGTGGAACCCAGTTGCTTATGGTGCATCAATGGAAGTATATGAGGGAGATTGAAATGGCCTAACTGAGCTTTGATACCATATTAGATTTTGACAAACAAATCTTGTGACAAAAATAATCTTCACACATATTGTACAAGAAAAATAGAGAAGAAGAAGAATGTGCTATGACACAAAGAATTGAAGAACAATTAAAAAAATATTCCATGCATTATTATTCATTATTATGTGTAAATATATAATACAACATTAAGGAAAAATTCAAGAGCCTAAATAGACAATTGAACTCCACACATGTGGTAGACTTAGATAGACTTAAACTACCCACTAGACATAGAATTGGATGTAACACCTAATGAGATCTATTAATTAAGTGTGAGTGGCAGTTAATTGATGGTAGGTAGGTAGTTAGGTAGGGTGCATGAGATATTTTCAGTTCCAAAAATAGTAGTGACAGTTAAGGAGGGAACATAAATCAATTAACTAGTTAAGAACGGATGTCATAACTGCATGTGAGCAATCTAGAGTTGCATGAATTAAGTATGGTACTCATGATCCCTAAAATTAAGGAGAATAGACGCATTATCCTCTTGAGGTCATGCATGTATGGATAATTAAGGCTTAGATGACAATTAGTTGGTCTGGATGTTGAAAACAGTGAGGACAATGCACTAGGAAACTAACTAGGGGTCAATCACAAGGTATAGGAACTTAGGGAAATCAAATAATGATTAATACTAATGTCTAGATGGGTTGAATATTCCAACACACATGGTAAGGCATAAAAAAAGTAAGCTCAATGTACTAAGGTATGATTGATGATTCATGCATATAAGGGAGCATTGATACTTCATGCATACATGGGAGCATCAATGTTGTGCATATGTTATAAGTATCAATGCTTTGTGTATATCAAAGAGAATTGTTTCTACGACAAAGGGTACCATAGAACTAGTGAAAATGCATGCATTGAACCCCTTATTCACCTAAGTTAACATATCACACATATGCTTCATTTTATCACGAAGCATATGTGAGAAACTAATGAGTGAAAAGTACATAGAATAAGTCACACAAATAAAATATATAGGATAATTTAATCGATACCTTTTCTATCTAAATCGTATGATTGGAACATGACCTTTGTTGTTTGGCGTTAATTACATGAACAACCAAATAGATAAGTGTTTGATCTATCATTAGATAGTGATGGTTGTCCTGAACAAATATTGAAGAAGGGAGAACATCAAGCAGTACATCAAGATCAAATAGAGCTAACAATGTTAGAAGAAAATTCAAAAAATGTATGGATGTCTTTCTTTCCAAAGGAGGGTCATTGTCTTATTACAATGAGTTTGCTAAAGACCAAGAAGTTCCATTAATGTACATGCATTATTTGAATAATTGGGAACCAAACCCACTTCCTGAAATAAACATCGATTTCACTATTGATGGAAGAACATATTGCATTGCTCCATCTAATTTACACAGTTTGGGCCTCTTTACAATGGATGGTGTGAATGTTCCATATAACAGTGAAGTGGAACTAATGGAATATGTTGTACCAATGTATGATTACGTGCATTGGGGCAGGTTGAGAAGATATATAAAGAGTATGCACATATATGGAATTTGTGAAAATTATAATGAAAGGAAATAAAATAATCAACATAAAGGATCTTCCATATATGTTGATGAAAGGCCCAAATCCCGCAAAAGTGTTGTTGGGTTTATAAATAGTAATTTTCCTGGGAGCACGAACAAACTTCCCAGTTGTATTTTTGTTGAGGGTGAGCATAAAAAAGTTGTGGTATGTGCAATAAAATCAATACCTGTGGGAAAGGAGTTGTTTCTCATTATCATTTGAACAGGATATAAGAATAAGGTAAGTATGGCTTAACAATCATGCTCATGATTTACTAAAAAGCATGTACATTGTATATTTATTATTTTTTGTTATATATATTTTATGTTGTTAACAAATAATGTTTGTATATATGCTTAACAAATCATGGTTTATGTTATAGGATCATTGGTGGAAAGGGAAAGGTGTCAATGATGGCAGGATGAGATTATATGTGTGTGTGTGTGTGTGTGTGTGTTGTTATATTCCATATTGTTCTCTTTTATCCCATCGCAGTGATCCTTGTTACATGGAATATTTGACTTATATGATATGATTTTTTGAAGGCTCCCATGTCGACACCTTGTCCCAATGAGGATGACCTGGAGATATCAGAATCTAATGACCCTTTAGTAGCTCTCAAAAAACTGTTAAAAGAATGGGAGATGAACTAGTTGAATTAATGTATGCTGAAGAATATCCTAAAATGAAAGCATAATCAAATTTTTGATGGACCGCATCGGGAGGTTCATTGTAAGTTTTTTTAAGTTTTATTTCTTTATTTATTTTAAAGAATATAACATCTTTCTAAAGGAATCCAATAGTATGATTTGGTGAAATCTTTTATCTTAGGTATTCATGAGACGGACAGAAATTGGTGTTGGGAGTAGGAGAGGAGTAGTTGTGGTTTCACCCCCTTCTCTTGATGCACATGCTACTGGGAAGTAGCTTTTGTTATTGTCGAGTCAACCACTTATTATACACCTAGTATTGGTGGGGAGCAGAGAACGACCCCAACTTCACATAGGATCAACATTGGTTCGAGTACTGTTGTGCCTCATACATTAGAGGCTAATATGAGTTCCATGACACCAAGCATCATAGTAAAGAGCACTGGTAAGTTACCAATTGAGTTACAGATGGACCATGATTTGGTGCTGGTAAAGGGACTAAAAATCCATGGTAATTGCATCCACTCCATTGCAATGTGTTGAATTTATACAAATAATAATATTTTTATATTCATTTATCTATCTAATCATAATTTTGTATTGCATTGTAGGAAATAGTGTGTTCTACCAACATTTGCTTGAAAAAGCATTTTTCCTATTTTCACCAACCATTAGAACAAGTTCTAAATATTAGAACAATGAATTGAAGGAGTTGATGAACCACATGACCACATTGTTTGGTCCTATGTTGAACTAAAAGACGAACCAAACCATGGTCGAGAAGTACTTGAAATTTATGTGAGACAATTACTGCACTAATATCAATCGACAGTCAGATTATGAGAATCCTTGACTAATTCTAGAATATGAGTGGGTTGCACTAGTAGAGGATGCCAAGGAGAAGAAGATGAGAAAAGAGGGTTCCTTGCCTCCAAGTGCAGTGAAAACACCAAGGTTGGTAAAATAATGTGTCAAACATTGAAATTATAATTTGAACATTGTATTTGACCAGGATTTTTAAATTGCATAAACATGTACTTAATCATTTATGTAGGCTCAAAGACCCAACCAAGTCCACACAAGCCAAACTTGAGAATATTGGGCAGCACAAACCTGGCCTATGGGGTTATGTTAAAGTGAAGAGAAGATATGTAAGTGTTAATATTTTAAAATTGTACTCATTTTATTTTATTTTGGGTTTGACATGCTTTCCTTGACAAAATTTGTTATGTTATGGGATATGTAGTCCATCAACTTTGGTGTCATGCCCACAACTAATGATCCAGTCTTAAACATCGAAGTTGGTACTACCCAGCCAGACATTCCCCCTATTGCACCTACAAGTATTATGGATGTGTTCAATTATGGAAATTCTTATTTTTTTGTTATTGTTTAAAATAAATAAGTTGATCAAAAGATGGTTTGCTTTAAATGTAGTTGGCACCACTTTGACAACTAGGCATCCTGTATGCAGACGTATCTTGTGGTTTAATGATCCCAACCTAATACCAAAAGAAACTAGTCGTGATGAGATTGAGGAATTTGATGCCACTAAGAGAATTGTGGACTACATTAAGAGAAAAAAAAATAGAAAAAGTAGG
>LPNX010307674.1:539146-651242 GCA_001517045.1 Pseudotsuga menziesii | reverse complement strand
AAAAAGAAGTAGGGAAGTAGAGATTGGCCACTATGTATGGCTGACATATTTTGTTGTATTATGCAGAATTGTAATATGTGTGTGTGTGTGTGTGTGTGTGTGTATTCTAGAGGACCTACATGTTCATAGCCTAAACATGATTTGATAATATGTCGATTTTTATAGTTGTGTACCTCTATTTTACAGTTATAGTGTTTTATGATCATGTTCTATATGCATGATATATATGACTATTATGTTTGTTGTTGTATATATGTATGTTCATTTTCTTTGAATTTGTAATTATCCTTTATATATGTTCATTTTCCTTGCTTTGTTCAAGTTGATGTCTGAATTGTTGGGTTTAGGTCTCATGGAGAAATAACATTTATGTCAGCAATGAGGAAAAAATCTTGTTGTTATACCTTTTCACAGTGTGCAGTATTAATTTTCCATACTATGTCATATGACCACGTGGGAAATGAATATTTTCACTGTGAAAACACATGGAAACACGTATCCTCATTGCATTCATGAATACAAAATTGCTAAGAATTTCCACATTCTAGTTATGTATGTCATGTAAATCATTTTGTAATAAGATTTTTTGTTTACTTGCTTTGAAATTAAAAAGTTGGATATTCGAATATATATCATATTATATCATTTCTTGTTCTTAGGTTGAATTGAAGTTTAAATGAGTGTTATGTTTTATGTAGTTGTGAATTTCTTTCAAGTATGTTACATTAAATAGATTGGGTATGGGGAATTGAGAGTGATGTGAGGGGGGGTAGGGGCTATACGAGCTTCAACCTTCACATGGTTGGCGCTGTTCGGTAGAGAATACATTATTCTCGAAACAAAATTGATCGCATATACGTATTCACTTTTTTTGTTTTTAGCATATGATAAATGTTGGTTTGCATATTTATTTATCATTTCGTTATATATATAAACTTATTATTCCATCATGACTTATGTAGGTATTCACATGCAACATAAATGCAACTAATAAATATCAGTGAATCCAATGAATTCGGTGAGTAAAAGATATATGCATTTTCTTTATGCTTATGATTATTTAATGAATGTTTTATTGGTTTTCTTTGTTGTTTTATGTTGCATGTATTTAGATAAGTGTTCAATACAAGATATAATGTTCTTTGTTCTATCTGTATGTAGGTATGGTGCTTGGACAAGCACTATGTTAACCTTGCATCCTCGTGACTATGGGTAAGGTAATTTGTACTACTATTAGAGCTTTAAAAGGGTAAAATAAATGATGGTATGAAACTAATCAATTACTTTCCATGTTGAATGTATAATGTTGGCATTGCACCACCTCATGGTATCCTATAATTGTTCCATGTGAACTACCCCTCAAATCCACCTAGCCTCATGTCATAACTACTTCTTTGTGTAAGTTAAATATGAATTGTACTTGATCCAAAAAAAATTGAGAATCCATCTAAAGTGTGATTAAATCATGGTAGGATATGAGAAGGAATTAATATTGTATCGTGGAGAGAATAAGGTAAAAAATCTGCCTACATTGTAGACCCTAAAACATGATAGAATCCACTTGAGAATCTCGGTTGGGTCCTCTAAAGATCTTGGAACTCTTCAAAGCATGAAGGACTCAAAATTCCTTGGACTCCTGGGTCCAAAAATGATTGATTGTATGCATATTAGGATAGATTTATCTTTATGTGACCATATAATTGCAACTCACTACACCAAATAATTGTATTGCATTTGAATGTCATACAAATAGTTCAAGGAAAACCACTTAACCACTAGTTGTAAACTTTAGAGAAACTATGAACTTCAAATTTTGGTATCACTACAAAACTACAAAAAGAGTTCATTTTCTATGGACTCTAGTCAAGAGGGAAATGTTCCATCTAGACAAGTATCTTTGCACATTTATAAAGTGATCCCAACTTAAAATGGTCAATTTTGGCTTCTTTATTGCTTGTGTATAGGTGAAGGTTGTACTTTTGGGAAACATCATGTATTTTTTTCCCAAAATAAAAGTTTGGAGGGATAGAAAGTCACTTCAATCGATCCACATATATCTATAATCCCAAGAACAATGCTCCTCTGTAGGTAAAATTTATAGTTTTTGGCATGTACACATCACCTATTAATATAGTTTAAATGAAGCATTTTATTAAAGAAAAAGATGAACATAGGGAGACTAACATTGGCACTATTAGTGCAATGAAATTCAACAATTTATCACGTGGAGGTAAGGAAATACCCCTTAAATGGTTATGCCGATGAGTAAACAAATGTATAGCATTGTAATAGTTTTGGAAAAAAGAAAAGGGAAAACTAGTGTGTAGACTCGAGTAGGAATTGTATGGTCTCAAGCAGGTTCTAGGGGCATGATACTCTAGAAATGGTAGTGACTTCAAATAAACAGGGTTAAAGAGTTGTCATTTTGATCCAATTTATTTCAAAATGGTATAATTGTTGTAAATAATGTTGATGATTTGATTTATGCTAGATGTAGTTAGAGGATGTTCCATCAGTTTCAAACATATATATGTCACATCCAAGGTGCCTTGAACAAAAAAATTTCATATGTATAAAAAGATGAAGGAGTCAAGGATGATCATGTACCTAAGAGGAGGGTGCACCTCTATGCAACACTTTTTTAAAACAAAAAACGATACATCCCAATCACCCCATAATGGATATTTGCATTTGGTTAGGTAAGGTGATTTTTCATAAAAATGTATCTTCTCAAAATTGAAGATGAAGTAATTTTTGTAATATTGATTCTCATTTAGCCAATGGATTCATTTTCTAGGAAAGTTACAACAATTTCTACTATATTCACTAAGCCATGAGGGAACTTTGAGAAATTGAATTCGATGACAACTAGAAATTAAAGTAGAATATAGAGATAGGGAAAATGTTTATTCTATTTCTTTAGTAATTTGTATAGAAATATGTTTTAAGAAGATATATGATTAAGCGAGTGGGAATAGAATTTAAGATGATAAGCCCAGGGATGTAAAGTTGGGGAAAGAAGATAGTATTTGATACCTCTACAAACATTGGTTCTCTTTCCTGAAGTTGCCTCCACAATAAAGTTTCTAGTATAAAATTCTAACTACCCGGTGTAGGGTTCCTTGAAACCAAGGCTCTTCTTTAGGAATGGAATTTTTCATTAACTTGAGTTGAAATTTCTCATATAAACATGTTTGGTCTCCATTCAATCACTCCATCCCATCAAAGTATGTATCCTTATTAAGGTGGGTCTAGGGCCTATGATTGTCACGCTAGTCATGACCCTATTTAGTAAATTGATCATTAGGCACAAGTAATTACATTTTTTAGTAAATAATTATCATGGCTTATGCCTTTTTCATTCTCCTATTTCAGAGAATTTATCAAGTTGGCATATGCCAAGACCCTAATTCACCGTGTATATTTACAACCCTTACCCCTAATTTCGACCTCCCTTTTGTGTGTGGATATTCTTGCCAATAATACAAAGCAATAAAATTGTCATGTCCCCTCAAATTGACCATTAAAAAGTGTTGACCATGCTAAGTTCCTAGGGGCTCAAAATTGATATTAATTATTCCTCATAGGGTAAATTTTGCTAATAATTGTTTTAAGGCATGTATTTAATTTTATCTTAGCAATTTTATCTATTATGCACAATAATGATGTGGAATTAAAGCTGCCATGTCAGGAGGGAACTATAGGGAAAGCTAGTCAACTTGCCTTGGTAAAAATAAGAAAGTCCATCACAAAAGCAAACAGGAGAATAAATGGAAGTTGCCTAAAAGCAGTAAAAAGCAGACAAAGGTAAAAGAAGGAAAGTATTTCAAAGGGGAGGGCGCAGTTTCCTCTTATGGATCTCAGAAAAGCTGTAAGAGAAAAGCAGGAAAGTTTTTGAAGGAAAGAAAAAGTTTCCTTATGACCCAGGAAAAGCAGAAAGTTGTCATAACTCAAAAGAGGCATCTTTTGACTAAGGGAGGGCGCAGTTTCTAATTGTGAAGGATGATTTGGACTTGGAAACAATTCCACATGGTCCTACTTGCCTAATTTCCTAAAGGGGGCACTTTTGTGGCTAGGATTAGGTCACCCATGGGGTTGACTTGCTCTCATAGGTCACCATTGGCCTCAACTTACTAAGCAGGTCATCCAGAATTCTATAAAAGGTGAATTTGATCCCATTGATTCAGTTTGGATGATTTGATATTGTGGTTATGCTATGTGAGCATACTCTCTGAGTGTTGTGCCTCAGACCATTGGGTGATGATCCCCAAACCCCTCCTCCCTTCTCTTCCATATCCCTTTCTCTTATATTGAAGGTATGGAGCGCTAAATTGCAGCCATTGAAGTATGATAAGAGTTATTTTCAGCCTCCATCACGTTCATGTTGAGATCCACTGAAGCCCATGCTTCACCTATGCTCACAGCCGCTTTTGGCGGTCATGTTCTGGGCCTCCTGCCCCTTATTTTGGAGTCTCCCTATAATGGTCAGTTTGGTATATGATTTATGATCTGTAGAAGAATATTAATATGTAATTTATCTATATCAGGTCGAATCATATCTTTCCATAAATAATTATGTCTTTAGTTTCATCAAAAAAGCTTATTTTATCAATGTATGGGGGAAAATTGATGAATCTGAGTGCTATGAGAAATATGCAAGGCTGGGGACTGTCTGAAGAGATTTTATATGTTCAATGGGATGTTATTTATCTATTTCATAATTCATATGTATCTCAAAAATTAATTTTACATGAATTAACTGCTTAAATTTAGACCCTAGCTAGATTGCTAGCTTTCAATGACTAGTCTTGCCAAATTTGATGTAAAATGAGTTCTGCTAACTCAAAATGAGCCCCGTTAGTTCATGTGGGTCATTTACATACCCACCTTCCCTTACATACCTCTAGAAACATTTTTATTTGGTACCATAATGCATTTTGGATCCTCCACTGCGTCGGGTTTAACTAGGCCAAAACTGTCCGAAAAACCAACATTTCTCCGAAACTACTCAGAAATTTCTAGAACTTATGAAAAATATCCAAAAATATTTATTATGTTAAATTAATTCTGTAACAACTCTCTGCAAGTTTCCAGAATCCTCTGGTTCAAACAGACCGAACTACTCTTCCTAGTTTCACGGTTTGACTGCCCAGAAGCGTGGTAGTAGGTTTCCGTGGAGCGAACTCTGAACCCTAAATGGAATCATATATAAATGTGTTAGGGAAGTGGAAATTATATGTCTGAACTATATTTGGTTGCTTCCAACTGCTCACTCCTTTTGCTTGCAAAATTTCCCAGAAGAAATCCCTGTTTTGCCCAGTCCGAGAAGGCTTTGTGTGAATTAATTCAATTTCGAAATTTTTAATTTAAAAAAAATACAGCAATTTAATATTCTTATATGTACATCAAATAAGGGATATTACAGTGGTATCATATCTCTTTCCTTGGAGCATCCTGTGGAAATAAATCTCTCATTGAAGAAATTTACAGCCATGTCATACAATGGGGATGACTATAATGAGCAGTATGAAGAATATTGCAGAAGATATGAAGAAGAAGAAATCCTCTATGTTGATGGAGGCCTACCAAAAAATGAATATGATGAAAACTATTGGACATCAGAAGGGGAAGATATCAGATCATATTCTCCAATGGTTAAGAAAAACTTGACAGAGATTATTGAAGCATGTGAGAACATGTCTCACTGCTATGAGGACTATCTACATTTGGGTAGGAATATTTGTGCAAACCTTTCTTTTAGAGATTATATTTATTTCAAGTATGGATTCTGGACCAATCATGATTATGAGCATTCTTTCAAGAGTAGCAAGCTATCCAGAGAGGAACCAAGTTGTTCCAACTCTCTGAGAAAAGAAGAAGAAGTCATAACCAAAGGTGAAGATTCCTCCAAGCCATCAGCATGTTCGAGATTTAAGAGTTTGTTTGGTTTTTCTTCAAATAGATCTTCTAAATATTGTGACATGAGTACCAATAAAAATGGCGTAGCTTTAAGTTCCTTGAATAAGAAGAGAAACAAAGTGGAGACAGAGATCCAAGAGGTGAAGTACAAATCAACACAAGGTGGTTGCATAAGAGAAGAGGTTGAAGAGGAATGCAATTCAAGTTTCTTGGTGGGTGATCTCCAGATCACTACTCAAGGTTCTGGCTCATGTATGGGTGGTGAGACATATTTTTTATCAGATCCAAAAGAGGTACACAAATAAGATTTGTAGTCACCTTCTGAGCCACATAATGAAGATGAAAACAAGGCCACACCGCTTGGGTGTGAGGCAGAAATTTTGGTGGAAGAGCAGGCCACCATAGTATCCGTACAGGAATATGGTAATGTTAAGAACATGGATAATAAAAGTTCTGATTTTTGTAGCAGCCCTGTACACTTGCAACCATCTGATCCATGTAAAGATAAAAATTCTTCCTTTGCATTTGAGGACTGCAAAAGGAAGGCCAATTGTGAGGGAGATAAATTCAGTCATATTTTCCCTGTTGGTGATCACACAATTAGTGCAAAGAAGGGTGATATTGTCAATGATGATAATATGGTGAAGGGATATTTTGGATCAGATACTAAAGAAGAGGAAATATCAGATCTTAATTCATTATTTGAATTTCCCAATGAAGTGGAAGACAAGCCCCCACCAGCTAGGTGTGAACTAGGAAATCTGAAGGAGAAAAATCTGGTGCAAAGGGATGCAAAAAGTTATGAATTTTGGACTCTCTTGCAGCATGATGAAGTTGCATACACATCAGAGGAGAGGCTTGAACTCATTGAGAATCCCAATCCCACTATCACCATTGTGGAGATCTATGAGCCATCTAGTCTTGCAGGTGGGAAAATAGAAAGAAAGATTCATAAAGAGAAGTAGAAGTCACAACAAGAAAATTGCAGGAAAGAAGAGGGGGGTAATTTTCCTCAAGAGCCCCACTCATTTCCTTGGCCTTTGAAAATGGATGAAAAGAATATTCAAAAGGCTTTACACCTTCTCCAAGACACACATTCTTCAGTGGCACACCAATGTTGGATAGCTGCTTCATTGGAAGATCAATCTTCTCTTGAATCCAAGGAGGAGATGCAGAAGGCATTGTCTACAATACAAGGAGAATTCTTAAAATTGATTTCTGATAGAGATGATTTGATTGAGGTTGTTGATGTGTTTCATGGAGCATCCTTGAAGGATGAAGAATAAATTTGCAAGCTCACACAAGATTTATTGACCACCCAAGATTCCTTGAAGAGCACTCAATGTGCACTCCAAGAATCCAAGATGGAGAAAGAGAAAATTCATGAGAGGTTGAAAAGGTATTACCTACCCTCCTACACACCATTCAGCCATATTCACAAGGATGATTGCATTTTTTAACAGAGGGAGGAATCTCATGAGATGCACTTAGATTTGCAGGTGCTTGTAAAAAGCTACGAGGAAGAGAATATTAGCCAACCACTCATTGAGGTTGAGAGGAAGGATGAAGTGTTCTTCTCTACCATAAAGATGGCTAATCACATTACTTATGGATCAGCAAATAAAATTCCTTATTCATCCATTGATTTGGTGGATAGAGACACCTTTAAAGTGAAGAAGGTGGGAGATGAAGAATTTAACTTCTGAAATAATTTTTTTGTTGCGACTGACATTGCCTTGGCATGTGGGCAGCCACAAGGATTTAATTTGCAGCAATTGGATACATTCCATACACATGCACATGAGGTGCATTCTGATTTTTTTCTGCTTGAGAACTATACAGACAAGTTTGATGAGAACCGAGCACTTGGTCTTTTCCAGAAAAAAAATTGGAATTGTTTCCTGAAAAGAATCTCTTCCCCATGGGAGATTCATATGAGGATGAGGATGGGGAAGCCATAAGTTGGGTGGATAAGTATTGCAGAGATATGATTCACAGTTCTACCCATACTTCTATTTCAGCCTCATCAAGAGAGAATGAAATTTGGGAGAAGGAATTTTCCTTGGTGATGCAACAGGAAGAGCTAGAGGCTTTCCTAGGTGTTCGTGATGACTTGTGGAATGCACCATCACCATCACATCAGCCACATAGGAACATATTGTTGTCACTTGCTACCATTCAACCACATGTGGATTGGGTGGAAGATTACATGTCACACATGGAGTCTTCTTGCAGAAAAATTTATGCTCATGAGCAGTGGAAGGTAGCTGAGCAATCAAACTGTCAAGAGGAATTGATGAAAAAAACATCTTGCATCAAGTGGTATTGGTGGAGGAAATACACACAGTTGGATGGATTCTTGTACCCTATGACCAGTGGCAGAGAGTTGAGCCATTGGAAGTGTTCACATGGAAATTTTGGTTGGAGTGTCAGTACCCTCTCAAATTGGATGATGGGACACTTATTTATTTTTCATGCTTGCATTTGTGGAGATAATTATGATGCATCATCTTATTGTGAGCAGCTTGGGAATCCTTGTTGCTTGAATGGCATGGGACTCACACCTATGTAATTGCAGCAACATAATTGTGAGATTCATTGCTGATGTGCATCAAGCACATAAGGAACTTTATGTTGGGTGGGGAAGTCTGACAGATTTCCAACTTTGCATTGAGAATTTTCAGTTTTCAGTGCAGTGGTATGATTTCCAAAGCATGAATGTTATTTCCTATGATGATAAATTTGTATGGTGGATTATAATGCTTGGATACTTACACTTGAGGAAATGGGATCAAGGAATAAATTCACCTAATAAGTTGTGTGGGAGGGCATTCTCACTGAATGGGGTGCAATGCAAGCAATGGGACCCTGGCATTGCTTGTTTTGGAGAAACTTTACAGGATGAATTGATAGAGAAAGTCAACCTTTTTGAAAAATGGATTCATGCTCCATTTCTCCTACATGATGAACAAATTTACAGTGCTCTGGAGTGCTTCTGCTTGAGGAAAACAAATTTGGGAGGGGAGGACTGTCATATCCCCTCAAATTGACCATTAAAAAGTGTTGACCATGCTAAGTTCCTATAGGCTCAAAATTGATATTAATTATTCCTCATAGGATAAATTTTGTTAATAATTGTTTTAAGGCATGTATTTAATTTTATCTCAGCAATTTTATTTATTATGCACAATAATGATGTGGAATTAAGGCTGCCATGTCAGGAGGGAACAATGGGGAAAGCTAGTCAACTTGCCTTGGTAAAAATAAGAAAGTCCATGACAAAAGCAAATAAGAGAATAAATGGAAGTTGCCTACAAGTAGTAAAAAGTAGACAGAGGTAAAAGAAGGAAAGTATTTCAAAGGGGAGGGTGTAGTTTCCTCTTATGGATCTCAGAAAAGCTATAAGAGAAAAGTAGGAAAGTTTTTGAAGGAAAGAAAAAGTTTCCTTATGACCCAGGAAAAGCAGAAAGCTGTCATAACTCAAAAGAGGCATATTTTGACTAAGGAAGGGCGCAGTTTCTAATTGTGAAGGATGATTTGGACTTGGAAACAATTCCACATGGTCCTACTTGCCTAATTTCCTAAAGGGGGCATTTTTGTGGCTAGGGTTAGGTCACCCATGGGGTTGACTTGCTCTCATAGGTCACCATTGACCTCAACTTACTAAGCAGGTCATCCAAAATTCTATAAAAGGTGAATTTGATCCCATTGATTCAATTTGGATGATTTGATATTTTGGTTATGCTATGTGAGCATACTCTCTGAGTGTTGTGCCTCAGACCATTGGGTGATGATCCCTTAACCCCTCCTCCCTTCTCTTCCATCTCCCTTTCTCTTCTATTGCAGGTATGGAGCGCTACATTGCAGCCATTGAAGTATGATCAGAGTTATTTTCAGCCTCCATCGTGTTCAGGTTGAGATCCAATGAATCCCATGCTTCACCTATGCTCACAACCGCTTTTGATGGTCATGTTCTGGGCCTCCTGCCCCTTATTTTGGAGTCTCCCTGTAATGGTCAATTTAGTATATGATTTATGATCTGTAGAAGCATATTAATATATAATTTATCTATATCAGGTTGAAGAATATCTGTCCATAAAGAATTATGTCTTCAGTTTCCTCAAAAAAGCTTATTTTATCAATGTATGGGGGAAAATTGATGAATCTGAGTGCTATGAGAAATATGCAAGGTTGGGGGACTGTCTGAAGAGATTTTATATGTTCAGTGGGATGTTATATATCTCTTTCATAATTCATATGTGTCTCATAAATTAATTTTACATGAATTAACTGCTTAAATTTAGACCCTAGCTAGATTGCTAGCTTTCAATGACAAAACTTGCCAAATTTGATGTAACATGAGTTATGCTAACTCAAACTGAGCCCTGTTAGTTCCTGTGGGTCACTGACAAACCCATATTCCCTTAAATACCTCTAGAACCATTTTTATTTGGGGCCGTAATGCATTTTTGGATCCTCCACTGCGTCGGGTTTAACTAGGACAAAACTGTCGGAAAAACCAACATTTCTCAGAAACTACTCAGAACTTTCCAGAACTTATGAAAACTATCCAAAACTGTTTATTATGTTAAATTAATACTGTAACAACCCTCTGCAAGTTTCCAGAATCCCCTGGTTGAAACAGATCGAACTACTCTTCCTAGTTTCACGGTTTGACTGCCCAGAAGTGTGGTAGTAGGTTTCCGCGGAGTGGAATTTGAACCCTAAATGGAATTAGATATAAATGTGTTAGGGAAGAGTAAATTCTATGTCTGAACTATCTTTGTTTGCTGCCCACTGCTCACTCCTTTTGCTTGCAAAATTTCCCAGAAGAAATCCTTGATTTGCCCAGTCCAAGAAGGCTTTGTGTGAATTAATTCAATTTCAGAATTTTTAATTTAAAAAAATTGTAGCAAGTTAATATTCTTATCTGTACATCATATAAGGGATATTACAAAAACCAAGTCAATGCTTTATGCATGCATGCAAAATCTTTAAATCATATTCAATGATTTATTCACACATGCAATTTGATCTGAAAATTATAGTTCGACCCCTTGTCCAAAGTTAGCATGTGAGGAAAGTTTAAGAGCTAAGTTGACCTCCCTTAACTTGATCTTCTTTGCATATTGAAAAAAACCCATAGTTTCCTTGGTTGCTATGATTGGTATTTGTGTTGATTTAGCCTAGCAAAGTACAAGTTTGATCTCATCAATATGGTGTTTTGATGTTCATAAGTCTTGTTTTTCCTTAATCTTGGCATGCATGCAAACTTGATCTCCAAAGTTAAAGTCTTGGGGTTATATTTTAGGTCCATCCCGTGGCAAGTAAAATGTTTAGATGTCATATATTGGAAAGTAGGGGTGATGACAACAACTTATCTCACACATTAATTCTAGAAACAACACTAAAAGCTTACAAATATTAGCGAACCAACAACATTGTTGGAGAGGAAGTTGTGGTTGAGAAAAGTTCACAATTTCTTGTAGATAAAACAATAAAACAACAGTTACAAGTAGTGGATATTTTGAAGTTCCCAATATGTGAAATTGTAAGTAGTAGTTGTGTTATTTATGGCTTAGCCTAAAGACTAAGTTGGCCGTCCTTGCATGATAGACAAAATTTTGATTTGTCTTAGTTGCCATTATTACTATCCATCCTAACTTTGCCAAGAAAAGGGATGTTCTTGAAATTTCTTCCTTGTCCAATGATATCATATGTGTTCTTCTTAGAATCAATATTGAAGGAGAGTGCATGGCATGATGATGTGGAGTCATATTTTAGCAAGGGAATTACATATAGTCTAGAGGTCAACAAGGCTATGATTGATGGCAACATCATTTCAATCATTACAGTGCTAGAAACAATCCTAAAATTCAATGGATACTAGCGTTATAATTCTAATTTGAGGAGGATGATTGTGATGGTATGAATTCCAACAATATAAGCTAGCTATTGTAGTAATACTCAACATTAGAGGTTGCTTGAACAACCAAGTGTTAAATTTATTTTAAGGAAGGAGCACAAAAGGAATTCCAAACAACAATTTTCTTTATCATAGAAAGCTCAATCAAAGCAACAACTTGAGATAGATGGTAGCGTTTATGAAGTTCATGTGTTAGCAACCTTTGAGTTGGATAGGAGGAATTCAATTTGGCAGTTAAAATGAAGTTATTTTAGGAAGTGAGTAAATATCAAGAAATACCCTCTAAAACATCAAGAATGGGTAATCCAAAAGAAAAAGAAAAGAAGGCTTGCCTAAACAACAAGATAATGCACTTGGTATGTATGCAAAGCCTTTTGGATTTAGTGTGCTTTCTTTCCTTTTTCTCTAGTAGTTAGGGAAAATTAGCTTTGAGGATTTGCTGAATGGAAATTTTGCACTATGGTCAACAAGGGAGTGACATCTAGAACAGAGGTGCTTAGCAACCCCTAGTCGTTTGTAGCAGCTGCACTCAACGGGTTTAACGACCATGTTGGTCGACTAACTCTAATATAGCATAAACTAACTAATTATAATGTACCCAAACCCAGTCTAGGAACACTAACTTTAAAACTTACAGTCTCAATTCATAGGATGGATCTGGATCAGCAACAAGACTAAAGGGAAATGGACTCAAGATTCTTACTTTGATAATTGCACATTTTCTGGGTGCATCAAGCACCTAGGTTGACCCTTTGACAAAGCCAAAGACTCTAAGGCAATTTTCCCAAAACTTATATGGAAACCCAATGGATTCTAATGCAGATATGAAAGTATCTAAACCTTAGGTATGCTACTTGGAATGTCTCCATCCTACTATAGACTCATATTGACTTGGCAACAAAAATCAAACAAGGAAAAACCAAACTAGGTGCAAAAAATCCAAAACAATCTAATTAAATAAAATTTATAAAAAAAACTAAACTAATTTAAACAAATTAAAACACAGAAATAAATATAAAATATATGTATAAATGTATAATATGAACAAAATATACAAATTTAAAGCAAGTATCCCACAAAATTCGTGAAAAAGACTCACAAAGACTGAGAATTTGGAGCTGAAACAGATGCAGAATAGCAATGTTAAAGTTGATTAAGACATTAAAACAAATGAAAGTCTAAGACTAACCAAAAGAAGACATTCAAATTGGTTAACAATTGATTCTACAGTACACCGATCAGATTATAAGATAATTCAAACTCTTCCCAAAGGCATTTTTAAAGAATTTAAATCGTTTAAGAAATCTGAATAGAGTAATGAAATCACACTTTCATAATTAATTCCAATTCTACTGAAAGAATGATGATCGGAAGAACAAGGAAAAATGATTTTATTCACACTGCTAAAGACATTCACATGGAAATTTAGAAAAAACTCCAAGACTCCATTACATCAAAAAAATTCTGATCAATATACTGCAGAGAGCGTTCTCTTAACCCAAACCCTTTAGAATGACAATTACTAAAGAAAGAATGGGAGAAAATAGAAAAGAACACATTCAATTTCTGATTTTTTCAGAGATCGATCCCCCCTCCTTCATCGTTAGTTGGTAGCATGGGATCCTTTGGTGATAATATTCTGGCCATAAATATCAACGTGGATAGTCAGAGTGAACAAGATTGTGTCCTTGCTTGTTGTAGATTCATGTAACAATTATGTAGATTCAAGTAACAATTATGTTGCAGACAATGGCAGGCCAGCGTAACAGTTTAATAAACAAATGACAAAAGGAGGAGTGGTAATGCTGACTTGGTGACGTTTCCTTTAAAATAAATTGCACAACCTGTGTTTTGACTGGATCTCTGCATTTGATTTTAACAAGGTTTCCCGTATTTTCTTCATCAATGTTTTTGGTGATACACATCAAACTCTTTAAGATTTCAACGATCTCATCTTCCCCTTGTAATTTTGACAAATTTTCATTCATTTGATGGAATGGTTGTATAATAATTCATGGCAGATTAAGGTCAATTAATAACTCGGTGGGATTTAGTGAACCAATGATCCAATTCTCCGTGATTCCATGCCACAATACGCAATTGGAAGCATCCTGCTAAACAAAAACTCATGGAGCGATTTGCTTTTAAATCCTGCACATTAATTATCATATTAGATTGAATTCCCAAGATATATATATATATGCGAAATCAAAACACCTTTCCTTCTTTTTAAGTGGCATTGTCACTAACACTTCATAGTTAATATTAACCAGAGGGAAAGCTGCAAGGCAGCTAATTCCCTGTCAATTAAAGCCGGCATCCCAGGGAAAATTGATAATAAAAAAATGACATACACCAGATCACATCAAAAAACAATTCATAAGAATTAGGACACTGTTTAAAAGGCCTTCGATGAAGTCATGCTATGAACCTTCATTGCATTACACTGTATTAAATTATGTTACAGTGGAGAATCCACAAATTGGGTGATAGTGGAGTATTAAATTATGTTGCAGTGGAGAATCCACAAACTGGGTGATAGTGGAGAATATGAGTAGCTTCATTGGGTGATAGTGGAGTATTAAATTATGTTGCAGTGGAGAATCCACAAACTGGGTGATAGTGGAGAATATGAGTAGCTTCAAGAAAGTGTTGGGAGTAGAAATGGAGAATATCGACAATTTAGACCTAGAGAACGAACTTCATAACCATAAAGTGAAACCTCATATATCATCGTGCATATCATTCACCGTACAAAGAAAGACAAAGAAAAAAAATAATGCAGACAATAAACATATGTCATAATGTTCAAAAATTTAAGGAAAAACGAGCACATAATCCATTCATGTAAAAGACAATAAACATAAACCATAATCATAAAGGACCTAACAATAAATACAATCAATTCTAATTGTTTCGTTCGTTTTGTTTATGGCTTATTACAAAGTTAATTCCATGAATTGTGACTAGAATGTCTATTGATAATAGTAGATATTAATTAAGCAGGAGAAAGAATGTGATTAAGTCTTGAACTACCCAATTTCAAATCTGAGTCATATTTATATTATAAAATAAATATGTTGATGATTTTTATCCAAATCTATATTTATATTATAGAATGAATATGTTGATGATCTTTATACAGCATCCATCCCTGATCCCTGAGTGGTTAAATGGTTAAAGCTCAAAATTCCTGCAGCCATAATCATAATGCTCAAAATTTGTAAGGAAAAACTCGCACATAATCAATTCATGTGAAAGACAATAAACATAAATCATAATGCTTAATTGTCTTGTTACAGCTGGGATAAACACGTCAGCTTGGGGTTAAAATTATTGTTGCATCTTATAAGTGGTATGAATAGTATCCAGAGGTGTGTAATATGGATTTTATATATGTACATGTAATTGCCAGAGTCTGTAATATTGAATTTATATATGTACATGTAATTGCCAGTCTGAAGGTTTTCATATCAGGAAGGAAACTCCATAAATTACTCACCAAAACATTTGTGAACTTCAATGTTCTTGAGCATAACCAACGTACCAAATCAAAATATTTGTTATAAAAGAATGTTTGTGGAAGAGGAGTATCATAAAAATCTGTATCGTCATTGTTGTCCAAGCAATTGCATGCAGGAGAAAATTTCAAGAGAACTATATTGTGCCCATGTCATTCTGATTATAGTTCTTCATATTATTTGAAATGGATACCAGGTATGTAACAATGCGTAATCTGTTTTGAATATACATGTTGGCTTCATACTATATTATATCTATGCATAATACTTTTCATTCCTTCTGTACTAATTTTGATAGCATCGTTGTATTTATATACACGTTGAAAATAAACAGTGGTAATCCCATAAAATAACACCTGGGATGGCCTCTTAACGTCTTGAGAAACAGTAGAGAGAACTCACAGCAAAAAGGAGATTTCGATGGTCCAGTAAGAAGGTCGTTCTGGGTCAGTGAAGACCACATAGCTAGAGAAGAGAACCAAGCAAATTCCACAGGAACCACATCCAAGAAAGTCCCAGTTTTGATGGGAAGGAAAAAGAATGGGAACAACATTAGAGACCATGCCACAATCTTGTAAGCTTATGAATAGCTCCTTTGCAAACTGAACTTTCTTGATTTTGACAATGAAGAGCAGATCTTGAGATTGAGAGGATGAAGGGCAGATTTGAATAGGCAATATTGTAGCAGTAGGGAGTCCATGTACAACACTAAAAAAATTCTTCCGGCTACCACACAACAAAGTCATTCGTCAAGTTGTTGGTTAAGGAGCCTCATTATTTCTGTGACAACATTTGGCTGTTATAAAACTTTGGGAAAATTTTAATAATTAATAAATTCCTCTGCGGATTCCTTTGTAGAGTGATGCCTTTCGGAGGCTTAGGATTTATGTTGCCGACCACATTCATTAAATCATCATCAGAGCAGACGATTAAGAATTAGTGTGTCCATACAGCGAAGGTCAATACTCAATAACTAGTGTGGGACACCTTTCTGAGGCTTAATAACTAATGCATAGACCCTTCAAGTTTAACAATTACAAGCACTTATGCCTTTGTTTTGAACCAATAAAAAACTAAAATATTGTATTTTAAAAATTCTTAAATTTATTTTAAAATTTTAAAATGTTTAATATTAAAATATGGTATAATTTTAAAAAACTTTGCAAAATTTAATATGAAAAAAACAAACTAATAGTATATTTTTGCCTTGATAGGAAATAATAATAATAATTAAGAGATGGATCTTAATTTCAACATAAAAAGAATAAAGAACATGCTTAACAATATTTAATATAGAGAAAAATTAAGATGTTTAAATATTGTAACTTTTTTCAATGTAAGAAAAACTGCAACTTGTTATTTTATTACAAAATTAAAGTTATAAAAGGTACAAAATCAGAATTCATAGCATCCATGTCGGGAATCAAATCTTTTCTATCATTCTAGCAGTGCCAAATGACCTAAACCCTTCATGTTGAAACCTACTGCTAACAAAAGCAAAATTCTCTACAAGGTTGATCACAAAACAACCATATGAACAAACAACTCAAAAGACTGAATAATACCCAGCATCTATGACATAATTTGTTGAGTACTCTTCAAAATATAAGATCCCAAACATAGGTCTTAAAGCCCTTTTGGAAATGTAATCCTTCAGTGCATTGAGCTCTCTAAAAACCATACACGCAGCACACATACCCTCCTTGGTTGCACCATCGAAGAAACCAGATGGAATATCCTTTATGAAGACCGGGGGGGTAATGAATCCAATCTTCTCCATTATCTTTAAAGTTGCATGATCTCCCAATGTGTAATGTCCTCTTCTACTTAACCATCAGAAGCACCTGCTAACCTATTTAATTCCCATAGGTTCGAGTGGGTATTATGGAAAAAGGGAATTGACTGAGGACATGTAATACTATGAGCAAAGTAGAGCATTCATTTAGTATTATTACGTCATCAGTATAGTAAATAAAAACCTTGTTTCTTCAGGATTAAAGTCAACGAGCAATTAGAATTGCATGCATGCAAAAAGTAAAGTGCAAACCCTAAAAGTGACATGCAACCCCTAAAAGTACATCCTAAAGCTATATAAGAAGGGTAGTTGAACTAAAAAGATCATCTATGATTACTATTATTGAGTTTGATTTCTAGAGCAATAGCAGCAGGCGTCGCGACAGCAAGTTGGGGTTGGAGACGAAGGTCTTCAGATAGCAAGTGTTTGTGGGAGTGAAATCTATCTGCGCTAATCACTTCCGGATAGATCATCCAGATCTATCATCAAGTATTCATCATATTCATTCTTGTTCAACAATCCAACAGACAAAGAGATATTTTCTTGCAGGTTCATGTTTTGCTGCTAGAGAACAGCTGGAAATCATTTGAACAATTTGTTGGGGCTCAGAATCTCAGAGTTTCTTCTGCATGTCATCACTATTCTTCTCTATAGGATAACACCACTCTACTGAGTGAATATCAGTCCAGTCCATACACTTTCAAAGCAGTTATCAGCAAAATCGTGAAGAGGGAAGACGTCACCTATCCAGAGCATATCAATTCGCTAGGTCTCCTAAAGGGGTCAAAACATCTGCATGCTCCACCCCATCTCTCTGGGGAACTCATACTCTTTTCCTGGAAGGTCCTAGCAGCATCAAACTCCTATTGCCTCAAAAACATGAAGGATAGCACTGAAGTGGGGCGTTTCCTCACCTTGGGTGTCGACTCCTGGAGGGAAACACTATCTCCTCTTTATCATTCTTGCATGGCTTGCATGCCTCCTATATTTTGAAGGACTATCAACACTAATATTATTGGTATGTATACCTTTTTTCATTGAAATTTTATTTCCTATTATCCATATCAACTATATTTTAGGGCCTTTTGGCATGACATTGTTTTGCATGCAAGTTTTTATTATCTTTCTAGCACACCTGAAGCACCGAACCCATAAACATATTTTCAAAACACAATAGAATATCAGTTGGGATATTACAATGGTTTTAGAGCATGTTCCTTTCCAGTTGTGGGCTTGAACATGAACAGTAAATGAATCCAAAAGAAACTACCTTTGTGACTTATAGAAGGAGGAAGGGAAGGTACACAGAGGATCTGGAATTTGAAGATATTAAATTAGAAGATACAGATTTAGACATGGACCCAACAGGAATACACTTTGATAGAGGAAAGGGAATAGGGGAAGTGGAAGACAGGTTGGAAATTCATATAAGCTTAGTTAGTGCATTAAATGACCTAGCTAAGGGGAAGAAAGAAGTGTTGCATGTTATAAATAGGTTGGCTCTTAATCCAGAACAAGATCAAAACAGTCTATCGATTTCACCCGGAGATAAAAGATCCACCAGTAGCAGCGGGAAACATGCATACACTAATATGCAGAACAATCCTCACATATACAATCAAACCTTCCAGGCCTACTATGGCTCACTTTCTGGAAAATGCCATTACAGGACCAATCATGCCAGCATAACCTAGTGAACCATTTGGGGCTTATCTACATGAATATAGAGATTTGGGAGATGAGTTCCATTTAACTATTTCAATCTCATACTTCTACAATATGAAAAGAAAGAGCCGACCAAGGAATTTTAATAGAGGGTTTACCCAGAACTATGAATTACAGAAAACTGTGGGCAGGTTGACCACTCCTAATTTTGAGGAATCTCGCAGTTGCTCAGCAAGAATATGGGTTCATAAGTTGGATACTTATTTCCAACTAAACCCTGCGACTGAGACAGGTGCCATTAAATTGGCTACCTTGAATCTAGACGGTGAGGCTCATGAGTGGTGGTACCATGGGTTAGTGATGTTGGGTTACAACACCATCAGTTCATATAGTAATTTTACACAGAGGCTCATGGAGAGGTTTGATAAAAGGGAACCGGAGATACATTTCAGAGAGTTAGCGCAACTCAAACAGACTGCCAGTGTCAAGGCCTTCGTATCGGAGTTTCAAAGAGTAGCAATTATGGTGATGGGTGCGTCCGAGAGCAAGTTGGTTATGTTATTTACAGAAGCCTTGACCAAACCTTTACATGGGTAGGCGAAATCCTACAAACCATTCACTCTACAGGATGTGATCAGTAGAACCCTAGATCTACAAGACTCAGTTCCCAAGAACAAGTTTTTGGTTAAGACAAATTTCCAAATAAAATACAAGGACAAGAAACCCTTCCAGCAGGAATGGCCAAAGAAAAATTGGGTGGATAACGACACCACGAAGGAACTTAGACGGAAGAAATTGTGCTTCACTTGTCAAGAACCATAGATTCCAAGTCATAGGTGCATAAGGAAAGCAAAAGCACACTATATAGAAGCTTATTCAGGTAGTGAAGAGGATGAGTTGGAACAAGAGACAACTAAGGAACTAAGAACAACGAAGAGTCACTTCAGGGAGAATCACCGGGTGGAGTTATTGCTACATTATCTAGAGTACCCAGGCTTCATACTCTTAGATTCAAGGGCGTAGTACAAGGCCACATGGTAGGTGTGTTAATTGATGGGGGGGAAACCCACAATTTCATAGATGCAGCATGGATGGCTAGGCGGGGTATTTTTACAGAGAAATTTGAAGGATTCACAGTAGTAGTAGTAGGCAATAACAGTATGGAATGTAACTACTGGATTCCCAAACTAAATTTCACACTGGAAAACTACTATATGACCAACTCATTTTATGTGGTAAATGTAGCATATACAAATGTAGTCTTAGGGGTTCAATGGATTTATTCTATAGGGAAATATACTACGGATTATAGGCCAATGGAAATGTAATTCTATAGACAGGATGCAAAATGGGTGGTCTTGAGGGGCATGAACACCTATCCCACCAAACCAGTATCATCATAGAGGATGGAGGCCATACTCAGACAGGGAGACATAGAGTGGTCAGTTGAATGTTTTTTCACTTTCCGGAAGCATCCAGATAACAACACCCAATGTCTGACAAATATGCAGGCATTACTACATAAACATGAGAAAGTATTCAGAGATATTCTAGCAGGCCGACCGCTATACAGATGGTTCACGCCCATTATTTAGTTAAAGGAGGGAACACAGGCCGTCATCACCACTTCATACATGCATCCCAAAAGGTACAAATATGAGATAGAGAAAACAATTAAGGAATTGTTGGAGTTAGGTTACATACAACTGAGTTCTAACCCCATTTGCATCATCGGTAGTATTGGTAAAAAGGAAAAATGGCACCTTACGGATGTATATCGATTACAGGGCCCTCAACAAGAAAACCATAAAAAATAGGTACCACGTTCCCAGAATTGATGAATTGCTGGATGAGTTACATGGGGAGAAATACTTCTCCAAAATTGATCTCTGACTAGGATATCGTCATATCCGAGTAAGGAATCAAGATATTTAAAAAACAACTTTATGTTGCCACTTTGGTCATTATGAGTTCTTAGTTATGCCTTTTGGACTCACCAACGCCCCGGCAAATTTTCAATCTTGCATGAACCACACCTTCAAGGCTCAGTTACGGAAATTTTTACTTGTGTTCTTTGATGACATTTTAATTTGCAGTTAAACTTGGGAGGAACATTTGAGACACCTGGATGAGGTACTGGGAATTCTAGAAGAATAATCTCTTTTCGCCAAAATGTCTAAATATGAGTTTGGTATGCAAGAAATGTTATATCTAGGGCATGCCATAAGCACCGATGGAGTACATGTTCACATGGAAAATATTAAAGCTATCTTGGATTGGCTTACACCAAAAAATGTAACAGAGTTAAAGGGATTTTTTGGCCTTTTCACTTATTATAGGAGGTACGTTAAAGGGTTTTCTCAATTGACCACACCACTCACAGATCTTACAGAGAAATGGAAATTCAACTGGACAGAATGGGCACAACATACCTTTGAAAGAATGAAAAATAATATGAGTTCATGTCTCATTTTAGCATTACCCGATTTCACGCAACCATTTATAGTAGAGTGTGATGCTTCAGGAGAGGGAATAGGGGCAGTATTGATGCAAAATCATCACTCGATTGCATTTGAAAGCATAAAACTTAAAGATTATGAATGACACTACTCTAAATATGATAAGGGAATGTTAGCAATCATACATGCCTTGACAAAATTCAGGCAGTATTTAATGGGAAGCAGGTTCAAAATTAAGACAGATCACAACAACCTCAAATACTTCTTATAACAAAAAGAGTTGAATGAACGTCAACAAAAATTGGTTAGCAAGGTAGAGGCATATGACTTTGAAATAGAATATGTTAAGGGGAAGAGCAATGTTGTAGCTGATGCATTATCAAGACGACCAGCCTCATTATCACTCATGAGTATATCTACCGACTGGAGGTCTCATCTCTTAGTTGAATATTCAAAAAATAAATATGCTTGTCAGTTGTTAGACGAACAAATACAGGATGACAGGTATAGGGTAATCGACGACATCATTTACTACAAGAATCAGATATACCTCATTCCAGAATCAGGTTTAAAGAAAAAAATTTTACAAGCATCACGTGACTCACCATTATCAGGGCATCAAGGGTTCTTAAAAACTTACAGATAGATTAGAGAGAGGTTCTCATGGAAAGGCCTCAAGGAGGATGTAATACAACATGTCCGAGAGTGCAGTATGTGTCAACAGAATAAAATTGAACACACTCATCCGGAAAGGTTACTTCAGCTATTACCTATACCAGAGCAGAAATGGGAGATCATCTCGATGAATTTCATTATGGGTTTACCCAAGGTATAGGGACGATATTGCTTATACGTGGTGGTAGATCAGTTGAAAAAACTTGCTCACTTCTTTTCCATTTCTTCAAATTATTCTATATCACATGTAACAAACTTGTTTTTCTGAGAATTTTTCAGACTACATGGACTACCTAAGACCATTGCCAGTGATCATGATGGTAAATTCACTAGTTCCTTCTAGCATGGGCTCTTTAGATTAGTAGGAATAGAATGAGCTAGTATCACAAGTTATCATCCTTGGATCGATGGGGAGACCGAGATAGTCAACAAATGGATTGAGGGATATGTAAGAAATTATGTAGCAGGGAAACAGAGGACATGGATTAAATGGCTACACCAACCACTCACCATATGTATATTATGATGACTTCTTTCAAAGCTTTATATGGCTATGAGGCACTAAACTTTGCATATTTAATCTTCGGAGATAGAAGAGAACCTAAGGAAAAAGATTGGGTACAGGACAATTACGATATTCTCAAAGTGCTAAAATAGAATCTACAGGTAGCTCAAAACCACCAGAAATTATATGCGGACAGACACAGAGTCGAGCGTAGTTTTGAGGTAGGAGACTTGGTATATTTACGGCTACAACCTTACAAAAAATATTCACTCAAGAGAAAAGGGGTGGAGAAGCTAAAACCCCGCTTCTATGGTCCTTACAGAGTAGTCAGAAAGGTTGGAGAGGTGGATTATGAACTAGAGCTTCCAAAGAAAAGTAACATTCATAATGTATTGCATGTATCGAATCTCCAGAAAAAAGTAGGGCAACACATTTCTCCATCCACAAAATTGCCTCCCTTAGATGATGAAGGAATTTTAGTAGTGATTCCAGAAAGAATTCTACAGGTTAGAGAGAGGAAACTAAGAAATAGGGTTATTCGGGAATACTTGGTAAAATGGAAATAGCTACCTATTGAAGATACCACATGGGAAGGAGAACAGGTATTGCAGCATCCTAGGTTACAGTTGCTTGAGAACAAGCAATTTTAAATGGGGAGGACTGTAATGTCTTCTTCTACTTAAGCATCAAAAGCACCCGCTAACCTACTTAATTCCCATAGGTTCGAGCAAGTATTATGGAAAAAGGAAATTGATTGGGGACAGGTAATACCAGGAGCAGAGTAGCTCATTCATTTAGTATTATTAAGTCATCAATATAGTAAATAAAAGCCTTGTTTCTTCTGGCTTAAAGTCAACAAGAAATTAGAATTGCATGCATGCAAAAAGTAAAGTGCAAACCCTAAAAGTGACATGCAAACCCTAAAAGTGCATTCTAAATCTATATAACAAGGGTAGTTGGACCAAAAATATCATCCATGATTATTATTATTGAGTTTGGTTTCTAGAGCAGCAACAGCAGACGTTGCGACAGTAATTTAGGGTTGGAGACGACGGTATTCAGCTAGCAAGTGTTTTCGACGGTGAAATATATCTTCCCTAATCACTTTCGGGTAAATCATCCAGATCTATCATCAATTATTCATCATATTCATTCTTGTTTAACAATCCAACATACAGAGAGAGATTTTCTTGTAGGTTCATGTTTTGCTAATGGGGAACAACTGGAAATCCTTTCAACAATTTGTTGGGGCTCAGAACCTCAGATTTTCTTCCGCATGTTATCGCTATTCTTCTCCGTAGGATCACATCACTCCACTGAGTGAATATCAATCCAATCTGTACACTTCCGTAGAAGTTATCAGCAGAATCATGAAGAGAGAAGACGTCACCTATCTAGAGCATATAAATTTGCTAGGTATCCTGAAGGGCCCAAAACCTATGCATGCTCCACCCCATCTCTCCAGGGAACTCATATTACTGTTCCTGGAAGGTCTCAGCAACATCGTACACCTATTGCCTCAAAAACATGAAGGATAACGTTGAAGTGGGGTGTTTCCTCAGCTTAGGCGTCAACTCTTGGAGGGAAGCATTATCTCCTCTTTATCATTCTTGCATGGATTGAATGTCTCCTATATTCTAAAGGACTGACAACACTATTATTATTGGTATGTGTACCTTCTCTCACTGAAATTTTATTTCCTATTATTTCTCCAGATCAGCTATATTTAGGGCCTTTTGGCATGGCACTGTTTTGCACGCAAATTTTCATTATATTTCTAGCACAACTGAAGCACCGAACCCACAAACATATTATCAAAACAAAATAGAATATCAGTTTTTATATTACACAATTCTCTGAGAACTCGAATAATAAGAATATCATATGATGGGTTAATATCTTCAAAATTGCAATGATTCCTAGATTTCCATAACTCCCAGCTTAGCAACATCGGCAAATTCTTAAACCTTGGATGGGCTTGAAGCCAATTAAACAAACTATCCATGAAATTCAAGTTGCCCCACTCATTCGAAAGTTTCAACTTCCGCTTAAGCTTTTGCAAAATATCTCGGGTAAATGAACAGCTGCAAAACAAATGATTTATATCCTCATCCTCCATTAACCCTAAAACAAATCTACCTTGTCCATGAAAACTGCAATGAAGAAGGTTCTCACAAGTAAGGATCCTATTGTGAATGCACATCCAAATGAAGCATCAAATATTAAGGACGATATTTAAGTTCAATAAAGATCGATTCCAGCGTATCTTAACTACTCTAGCTTCCATATCCAGGATGGCATCGTAGGAAATTTTCATCGTCAATTTATCATTCTCCCTACCCCATTCCAAACTAGGATGTCTTCTCTCTTTGAATGCATGATCTTCATCCCTTTTAGTGCCAGAATGAATTTGTCCCATTCAGTTGTTGCATTATCATGTAAATCAATACTATTATCCTGGTAACAATATGACTCATTTCTTTCATCATAGTATTCTCTTCTCACCTGAGTTAGTACAAATATTTTCTTACTATGAAGTTGACGAATAAGCTCTTGATTCGATCCCCGCAATAGGATCAATCCCTATAAAATCATGAATATGGTTACCAATTTACCAACCAATCCAACTACCTAATAAGGGGAAACCTTGAGAAACCCCTTCCAAATAATGGATCCATAACCAGCTACTAAATTTGGCTTCCTGATCCAAGCGAATACCGATGTTCCCTTCAATTATTTTGATTGCATAGTTCTGCTCAAAAGTTTTCCTTCAAAAAAACAAATTCACACAATCTTGGCTCTTAGAGCTAGACTAAAATAATCCATCCTTTTAATGCCCCAACCCCCCCATGAGTTTAGGTTTTGCTAACTTTTCCCATGAAACCAGCTCTATCTTTGAACTATGTTCTCCTCACCAAAGAAACCGAAAGGTATTTTTATAAATATTAGTAAGGGTGCCTTTGGCACCACTGCCAAGGAAATATAATAAACCGGTAAGATTTGGACTACTAAGTTGACAAGAACAAGTTAACCACCCAGAGACAACCACCAAAAATACAATTCTTGATTCTTCTATCAACTTTATGTTCTAGCCATATCCAATCTTCCCTGTGATAGCAATTCGGTTTCAAGAAATGCCCAAGATATTTGAAACCATGGCTAAGGTCCTCCACCTTAAATGGAAAAAGATCATGAATATTCTTACAGTTTTCCTCCCCTAGATTGTTGTGCAAGAAAACTGATTTATCCATACTAACCAGCATACTAGTAGCTTTACAGATTATATCAATGATATCCTTGAAGCACTACCATTCCTCTATATTACCCATACCAAGAAAGAGCACATCATCTACAAATAATAAATAGGTAATGAAAAGGGATTTAGAGATTTTAATACCTTGAATTTTTCTCTCCTCTTTAGCTCTGTTGATTATCCTGTTCAATCCTTTAATAACCAAGAGGAATAACAAAGGAGAAAGGGGTCATCCTTGTCTAAGTCCCCGACTACTTCTAAAGTAGGAGGATGGAGATCCATTGATCAACACCGAGAAAGAAACAGAGCAAATACATGCCATAATCCAGTTGGTATATTGAACAAAAAGACCAATCTGAATCAAAATGAGTGTAATAAAAGACAAATCCACACGATTGTACACCTTAAAAAGGTCCATTTTGAAAATGAAGGCTTGGAGATGTTTATTTTTCATGGAATGTAGATAATACTGAGTAATTCCAACAACATCCAAAAAATTTCTGTTAGACATGAAACCAAATTATTCAGGAGAGATGTTCCTTTCTAGAATTGGCTTAATTATGTTAGAGATGAGCTTAGTAAAAACTTTATAGAACAGGTTATAGAGAGAAATAAGCCTGAAGTCATCAAATAATTATGGCATATCCTTCTTGGAAATCAGGGTCAAAAAGGTAGTATTGAGTTTTTATGGGATAAACTCCTTTAGTTTGGATTCTTCTATAGCCTACAGAAGGTCGTGAACAATTAAATCAAAAAAATTAAGGAAAAAATCTATGGTCCAGCCATCTAGGTCTGGACTTTTTTCCTTCATGAAGTTTTTAAGTACATCTTTGATCTCCTCTAATGTAAATTGTTTTCCAATACACCTATTGTCTTCATCACTGAAAAATATTGGATAATGCTTGAGAACATGGAGTTGAAACTACAAATTGTTTGTAGGAGCTTGTTTATAGATCTTATCAAAGTGACAAAATGCCTCCCTTTTAAGGGTCTGGTGGTTATTCGAAACCATGTCATCACCACCTCTAAGTTCCCAAATAGAATTTATATTACGTCTATGGGAAGCATATCGTTGCAAAAATTTAGTATAATTGTCACCTTCCTGTAACCATCAAGATCGGCTCTTGAGTCGCCAGGTAGACTCTTACTGCTTTAGAATCTCATCTTTACATCCTTCTAACTTCAACAACACATATTTTCTATCTGCTGAGAACATATGATCATCGACCATCAAAGCCCATTCATCCAGTTCACTTTCATTCGAGACAAGCTTCAAAAGATTAGTTGTCTTCTTGTCATGATCCCACTTAGCCACTTCAAATTTTAATAAATTTAGTTTTTTTACTAACTACACAATCGAAGAACCAGAGAATATCGGTTGATTTGATGACCACCACTTCTCAAATGGAGAATAGAAATCAGAATCTAATAACCAAGTTTTGTTAAATTTGAAGGGGTAGCATACCTTATCCTAATTAAAGTCAAGTTCCATTCAAATTTCTTTTGGTCAAAAATGCTAGTAGGCACAACCCATGATTTAAATCTACCAACATCGACTCTAAGGTCCTCCACCATAAAAAACGGTCTAAATGTTTCGCAACACCCACCATAGGAAGGACGTCCATCAATTTAGCCTCCTCAAAAAATCCTTGAAATACAATTCCAATGGATCAACATTTACCCAAGATCCCCACACTTCATCAGCTGACAATGTGAAATTTAGGTCATCAAACACTATGAGGGAGGGTTATTTGAAAATAACCATATCCTTTTCCTTATTCCAAAATGTCTTCCAATTATTGTAAGGGGCATAAATGTTGAGGATCTAGATATGCTTGTCCAAACCAATGAGATGCCCTTCTATCAGAATGCCTCCACAAGTGAGAAATGGTAAGAAGTCAATAACACCAGGGTTCCATTCCATTAAGAGTCCCCTCAACAACCCATTCACATCAACACAATATCACTTCTAGGATAGTAGAATCGTAAGGAAAAAATCCACCCCCCTTATCCTTGAAACCGTAGTTTCTTCTAGTAGAATAATGTCTGGCCCAACCTTCTCTTGTAATTTCTTAAAAGTAATTATTTTGGGATCATTATTAATCCTCGGATGTTAAAGGATAAAACAATCATTAAGGTAACCTTCAAGGGGGTGTATTTTCTCTATGAACCCCATTAGAATCATTCACTAGAGAATGTAACAACAAAGGAATGGACACCAACATAATAAACGAAACTTTCGAGTTAAGCAACTTGCCCTCCTCATTAGGGTTAGTTCTCACCTTGTTTTTGAGATTCTTACATGAGGTAACATTCTGGTACCTAATCGATGCAATAGGAATGGTGTAATCCTCGAAATCCCTATTAACAAGCATTCCCACATAAGTTTCAATAGGGATCTTAATAGGATATTCCCCACCCGACAATGTAAAATTATCTAAGGTTTGTACAAACTCATCAGATAACAAGGATGGGGTCAAGCAGATACCCAATATATTATTATCCTCAATTATCTACCCCTGCACACAAAAAACTGCATCAATATCCAAATTATCATAAGAATCCACAATGGGATCCATAGAACTATGGTAGGTATTACTTAGTGGATCCATAGTAACGAGGGGGGCATGTTAAATGAACTAGGTATAGGGTCATTTAGGACATTATTCTCCACAGATTCCATTTTATCCTTTTCACTACCCACTAGAGCCATTTCACTGAATATTCCTTTAACCGAAAGTGATTTAAGTAAAAGATGCAGGAATAGATGAAACTTACCCATGAATTGATGTGCAGACTCCCCATCCATTATCGGGAAGGTAATTTCCTCCCCAATCTCATCCACCACATCCAGATAAATTGAGTCCTCAGACCCTGAACTGCAAGACCTGGAACATTTGTATCCTAAATGTCTCATTTTGTGGTACCTAAAGCAAAGGAAGGGATTTCGCTAGTAGTTCAGCTTATGAGAAAAGGTAGCACCATCCCATATAATGTCTATACTCGAAATAATACCCTCAAACATATCCACCTCGACCAAAATACAAGGCATACGTCTGTCATTTTCCAATAGAGTCCCTTCCTCAACCATAATAAACTTCTTGATATAATTACCCAACGTCATAAAAGCCTTGAACATCCAAAAATTTAAGGATTCCCTAAATATATCCTTTGAAGTTCCAACAATGTAAGGATTCCCTAAATATACTTTTTTTACTTTGAAATAACCAAAAGTATGTGTTATTCAATGTAAATATCTTACCACGTAATTTTTCTTTGATTAATGGCATGCTCATATTTGTTAGCCTCTTACTGTAGATAACAATACATATGTAGAAAGATGGCTTTAAATGGAACACCTACAACATTCCTTGGATTATTAGCATGAAGCCCCATGCACTATGAGAAAGGTGCCATGGGACCCCCCTTGACCAACTATCCCACATACATCTTCGCAAAATGGCTTGCATCAACTAGGATCCACAATTATAGAAGACGTACAAACAAGAAGGAGATAGGTTTGTGAGAGGCATGAGAATGACTTGAGATGCCACCCCTAGTCCATATTATAATGAAAAAAATATGTAGCATTGTCCCTTTCTATTTCCAAGGGCCCAATCCCTTGGATCTATTGGAAATGGGAAAATCCTAGTATATCTTGTCCATGTTATCCCTCCTATTTCAAGTTAGGGCCTACCCTATATGACCATGACTATCCTCCTCCTATGTGGTGGTTAATTTTAGTGGTTATGTTCTCAAGTATATGCCTTTCTTTGCTTTATGTTATTATGTTTTGAACAACATGAATCTTTATAAGTGGTTCTTTTGTTTCCATCTCATACTTTTTAACCTTAAGACTTGCATGTGGAGGATATTTCCATGGCCCTATTTTTTGTATTAAATACCTATATATACTACTTTTCTTGATAGTTAAAATGAATCTTTACTCATAAAAAATATACCTATCCACTATGGATGCTCCATGTGTTATAACACTTGCCAATATGTATCAATACATATGAACCCATTCAATAATCAATTATTGAGAACTATAGCACCTTTAAGGTGTTTGTATTCAATTACCTTAAGGACTCAACTTCTCTATAGCTTCTTATTTCTAATATTAGGTTCATATCCAACCTCAAGTTCAAATGCAAGAAAAATATAATATTAATATGCCACACTCAATTCGTCCTCACTCTCAAACATAACCTTACTTGAATGATAGATGTTTCTATCAGTGACAATGGTCCTAACCCAATCAATAATTTTTCTATAAAACCCATATGATAGGTATTCCACTTTGAAGAGTTCGTTAGATCTTGCTTAACTTCCTTCCCTATAATTTATACCCATCACAAAGGAACCCATAATATCCAGCGTACCTTAGGTAAACATGTCCAAGGGTAGTTGATTTGGTTATTGAGCTAGAGAATGCTTGCAATGGTTTCTCAAGCATGAAAATACAAGATGTACTAAAGCTTCTTACTCACAGAGAAGTGAATTGTGTGTGTGTTTCTATGTAATCTCTCTCTCCATTTACTAATGCTTATATGTCTTTCTCCTTTAATGGGGAGGAGGCCAAAAGAGAAGGCATGGTAGAGAATGATGAATAGAGGACCCATGGAGAGTGAGGTGATGGTTTCCATTGCAAATCAATATAGGAATGCATCAATTATGGAGTTAAGGATGCATATTGTTGTTAGATTCATTGTGGTAGGTGGTGGATCTAAAGAGCACATACCAACGGGATTGAGTACACAAGCATAATTCCAAGGTGAGTCATGCATTATGCAACATTCCCTAGTAGTCTTGTTAATTAAAAAGGTTGCTTATCAAATTGTTGCAAATTGTTAAGGGTGTCTACAACCCACATGAGGGTGGAGGTGACCAGTGAACATGCCATCATTTGGACCCAAACCCTTGTCATTCTAAAGAAGAATGTAGAACCACATGAAGCTCCTATTTTGGCAGTTCTTCCATCAAATTGACATTATCTCCTTCAATAACAATACTAGGGAATAAATTTACCATTCTTACCACTAGGAAGGTTGTTGAATCTTGAGGTGCTAGGGTTTCTTATTCTTCATGTGCATTCTTATCTAAGTACAAGTTGAGTCCAATTGGACCCTATTTTGTTAGTTCCAAGCCCATGTCTACATTTTAAAATTTTGTCTTCAATCCCTAATTGGATCTTTGGTTTTGGCTAGGGATTTCATGGTATCCCTAGGGAGGTGAATACTCGATGTTAGTTTGACATATCCTCCACTTTTTTTTCACCAGTGCAATTCTAGATGTCTCTTTTTGGATGTTTAGTCTATATTATGGCTCCTTTTCAAACGTCTATTTTCAAATGTCAAGACAACATCATGTCTATAAAGCGAACGACTCTTTTTGGACATTCCAACGACATTAAAAATGTGTTGGTTGACAGTTGATACCATAACTCCAACGTAGATTAAGTAGAGAATACTCGACATTAGTTCAATGGACGGTCCACTATTTTTTTTATCAATGGATTTTGGACGTTTATTTTTCTATGTTCTACTAACGTTACCCCAATTTGCAGTTGGTGATTTACCGTGTAATGCCAACAACATCCAAGATTTTTCTGTTAGCCATGAAACTAAATTGTTCAGGAGAGATATTCCTTTCTAGAATTGGCATAATTATGTCATAGATGATCTTAGTAATAACTTTATAGAATACGTTGTAGAGAGAAATAGGCCTGAAGTCATAAAATGATTCTAGAATATCCTTCTTGGAAATCAGGGTCAGAAAGGTAGTATTGAGTTTTTCCAGGATAAACTCCTTTAGTTTGGAATCTTCTATAGCCCACAGAAGGTCTTGACCAATCAACTCAAAAAATTAAGGAAAAATTCTATAGTCCAGCCACCTGGGCCTGGACTTTTTTCCTTCATGATTTCTTTAAGTGCATATTTGATCTCCTCCAATGTAAACAGTTTGCCAATAAACTTGTTGTCTTCATCACTGAAAAATATTGGATAATGCTTGAGAACATGGAGCTGAACCTCCAAATTGTTTGTGGGATCCTGTTTATAGATATTAGCAAAGTGACATCTTGCCTCCCTTTTAAGGGTCTGATGGTTATTCAAAACCATGCCATCACCGCCTCTGAGTTCCCAAATAGAATTTATATTAAATATATCGGAAGCATATCGTTGCAAAAATTTAGTATAATTGCCAGCTTCTTGTAACCATCGATCTCAACTCTTGAGCTGACAGGTAGACTCTTACTGGTTCAGAATCTCATATTTACATCCTTCTAACTTCAATAGAACATATTCTCTATCCACTGAGAACATATGATCATCGACCATTAAATCCCATAAATCCAGTTCACTTTCAATCGAGACAAGCTCCAGACGATTAGTCGTCTTCGTGTCATGATCCCACTTAGCCACTCCAAATTTTAGTAAATTTAGTTTTTTGACTAACTACATAATCGGGGAACCAGAGAATCTCGGCTGATGTGAGGACCACCACTCCTCAACTAGAGAACAAAAATCAGAATCTAATGACCATTTTTTTGTTAAATTTGAAGGGGTGGCATACCTTATCCTCATTAAAGTCAAGTTTCATTCAAAAAAAAAAATTGGTCAGAAACGCCAATAGGCACATCCCATGATCAAAATATACCAACATCAACTCTAAGGTCCTCCACCATCGAAAAACGGTCTAAATGTTTCGCAACACCCCCTGTCCCTAAGCAGCCATTCGACCATGTGGGAACAAGAACCGTAGGTAGGACGTTCATCAATTTAGACTCAAAAAAATCCTTGAAATACAGTTCCAATGGATCAACATTTTCCCAAGATCCCCACACTTCATCCGCTAACAATTTAAAATTTAGGTCCCTAAACACTAGGAGGGAGAGTTATTTGAACAGACCCATGTCCTTTTCCTTATCCCAAAATGTCTTCTAGTTATTGTAAGGGGCGTAAATGTTGAGGATTTGGATATACTTGTCCAAACCATTGAGATGCCCTTCTATCAGGATGCCTCCACAAGTGAGAAATGGGGAGAATTCAATTACATCAAGGTTCATTATCATTAAGAGTCCCTTCGAGAACCCTTTCACATCAACACAACAACACTTCTAGGATGGTATAATCTTAAGGAAAAAATCCACCGCCACGATCTCTGAAACCATAGTTTCTTCTAGTAGAATAATGTTTGGTCCAACCTTCTCTAGTAATTTATTAAAAGTAGTTCTTTTGGGATCACTGTTAATCCCCCAGATGTTAAAGTATAAAACAATCATTAAGGTAACCCTTGAGGGGGTGTATTTTCTATAAGAACCCCATTAGAATCAGAAACCAGATAATGTAATAACAAAGCAGTGGACACAAACATAATAAATGGAACTTTCTAGTTAAGCCACTTACCCTCCTCATTAGGGTTAGTTCTCACCCTGTTTTTAAGCTTTTTACATGAGGTAACATTATGGTACCTAATCGATGCAATAGGAATGGTGTAATCCTCATAATCCCTATTAACATGCATTCCCACAAGTTTCAATAGGGATCTTAATAGGATCTTCCCCACCCCGAAATGTCAAATTCTCGGGGGTTTGTACAAACTCATAATATAACGAGGATGGGGTCAAGAAGATACCCAATATAGTATTATCCTCGATTGTCTACCCCTACACACAAAAAACTGGACCAATATCCAAGTTATCATAAGAATCCACAATGGGAGACATAGAACTAGGGTAGGTATTACTTAGTGGATGCATAGCAATGGGGGGGCTAAATGAACTAGGTATAGGGCCATTTAGGATGCTCTTCTCCACATATTCTAGTTTATCCATGTCCCTACCCACTAGTGCCATTTCATCGAATATTTCGTCAACCGAAAGTTATTTAAGTAAAAGATGCAGGAATAGATGAAACTTACCCATAAATCGATGCGTAGAATCCATGTTCAATTGCACCAAGAAGTTGATGTCCTCCCTAATCTCATTCACCGCATCCAGATAAATTGAGTCCTCAGACCCTGAACTGCAAGACTTAGAACATTTATAGCTTAAATGTCTCATTTTGTGGTACCTAAAGGAACGGAAGGGAATTCGCTAGTAGTTCATCTTATGAGAAAAGGTACCACCATCCCATCTAATGTCTATACTCAAAAGAATACCCTCGGTCATATCCACCTCAACCAAAATATGAGGCATGCATTTGTCATTTTCCAATAAAGTCCCTTCCTCAACCATAATAAACTTCTTGATAGAATTACCCAATGCCATAAAAGGCTTGAAGTTCCAACAATGTGAGGATTCCCTAAATATATCCTTTGAAGTTCCAACAATGTAAGGATTCCATAAATATACTTTTTTTACTTTGAAAGAACCAAAATTATGTGTTATTCAATGCAAATGTCTTACCACATCATTTTTATTTGATTGATGGCATGCTCATATGTGTTAGCCTCTTAATGTAGATAACAATACATATGTAGAAAGATGGCTTGAAATGGAACACCTACAACCTTCCTTGGATTATTAGCATGAAGTCCCATGCACCATGAGAAAGGTGCTATCGACAACCCTTGACCAAATGGCCCACATACATATTAGAAAAATGGCTTGCATCAACTAGGATCCACAATTATAGAAGACTCGGGCAAGACCAAGAAGGATATAGGTTTGTTAGAGGCATGAGAATGACTTGAGATGCCACCCCTAGTCCATATTATAATGAAAAAAATATGTAGCATTGTCCCTTTATATTTCTGAGGGCTTGATCCCTTAGATCTATTGGAAATGGGAAAATCCTAGTCTTTTTTTTCCATGTTATCCCTCATATTTCAAGTTAGGGCCTACCCTATATGACCATGACTATCCTCCTCCTATGATTGTGGTGGTTAAATTCAGTGGTTATGTTCTCAAGTGTATGCCTTTCTTTGCTTTATATTATGATGTTTTGAACAATATCAATCTTTATAAGTGGTTCTTTTGGATGTTTCCATCTCATACTTTTTAACCTTAAGACTTGCATGTGGAGGATACTTCCATGGCCCTATTTTTTGTATTAAATGCCTATATATACTACATTTCTTGATAGTTAAAATGAATATTTACTCATAAGAAATATACCTATCCACTATGGATGCTCCATGTGTTAGAACACATTCCAATATGTATCAATACATATGAACCCATTCAATAATCAATTATTGAGAACTATACCACATTTAAGGTGTTTGTATTCAATTACCGTAAGGACTCAACTCCTCTATAGGTTCTTAGTTCTAATATTAGGTTCATATCCAACCTCAAGTTCAAACTCAAGAAAAATATAATATTACTATTCCACACTCAATTCGTCGTCACTCTCAAACATAACCTTACTTGAATGACATATGTTTCTTTCAACACAATGGTCCTAACCCAATCAATAAATTTTCTATAATACCTATATGATAGGTATTCCACTTTGAGGAGCTCATTAGATCTTGCTTAACTTCCTTCCCCATAATTTATACCCATTTTAAAGGCACCCATAATATCCAACGTACCTTAGGTAAACTTGTCCAATGATAGTTGATTTGGTTATTGAGCTAGAAAATGCTTACGATGGTTTCTCAAGCATGCAAATACAAGATGTGCTCAATATTCTTACTCATGGAGAAGTGAATTGTGTGTGTGTTTGTTTAATCTCTCTCTCCATTTACTAATGCATATATTTATTTTTCCTTTTATGGGGAGGAGGACAAAAGAGAAGGCATGGTAGAGGATGATGAATAGAGGACCCATGGAGAGTGAGATGATGGTTTCCATTGCAAATCAATATAGGCATGCATCAATTATGGAGTTAAGGATGCATATTGTTGTTACATTCATTGTGGTGGGTGGTGGATATAGAAACAACATACCAACAGGATTGAGTAGACAAGCGTAATTCCAAGGCGATTCATGCATTATGCAACATTGCATAGTAGTATTGTTAATTAAAAAGGTTGGTTATCCAATTGTTGCAAATTGTTAAGGGTATATACAACCCACATGAGGGTGGAGGTGACCAGTGAACATGCCATCTGATTTGGACCCAAACCCTTGTCATTCTAAAAAAGAATGTAAAACCACATGAAGCTCCTATTTTGACAGTTCTTCCATCAAATTGACATTATCTCCTTCAATAACAATACTGGGTAATAAATTTATCATTCTTACCGATAGGAAGGTTGTTGAATCTTGAGGTTCTAGGGTTCTTATTATTCCTATGCATTCTTATCTGAGTACAAGTTGAGTACAATTGGACCCTATTTTGTTGGTTCCAATCCCAAGTCTACAATTTAAATTTTTGTCTCCAATCCCAAGTCTACAATTTAAATTTTTGTCTTCAATCCCTAATTGGATCTTTGGTTTTGGCTAGGGATTTCATGGTATCCCTGGGGAGGTGAATACTCGATGTTAGTTCAACATATCCTCCACTTTTCTTTTTTTTCGTCAGTGCAATTCTAGACGTCTCTTTTTATATGTTTAGCCGATATTATGGCTCCTTTGCAAATGTCTCTTTTCATATGTTAAGACAATGTCATGTCTACAAAGCGAACGAATATTTTTGGACATTGCAACGACATTAAAATGGTGTCGGTTGATTGTTGATACCATAACTCCAACGTAGATTAAGCAGAGAATACTCGGTGTTAGTTCAACGGATGGTCCACTATTTTTTTTATCAATTATTTTGGACGTTTCTTTTTCGATGTTTTGCTAACGTTACCCCAATTTGCAGCCGTTGCTTTTTGAATGCATGGCTAATTTTTTATGTACTTTACCCATGTCACTATGTCGACGTGTCAATGACATGTGGGCCTACACTTCATTGGAAGCATTTGATCTAAGGAAGAAGGAATACGTTTCATTTAAGAGACTCTAAAACACGTCGCTTAAGCAATGTCAATACACCTACGTGTATAAGCATCATTTTCTAACGCTGAGAGTTCAATAAAGAGACCTCATTTTGTAGTGTACGAGTACGATCCCCACCCCAATTGTCAATTTCCCTAGAATAAGAAAAGAACACTAATTAGCATTCCACATCAAGGGTATATATTATCATTTCACTTATTCATGGAAAGGATTGTGAAAATATTTGAAACGGTGACCCTCTACAACTTTAGTAATATGTCAAGTTCTTGTAGACATGGAAATTCCCATCTTTAATGGACCATCAACTTTAGAATTCCTCCCTTTATATACATGTGGCAGAGAGATATGGTGTTAAAAGCACCAACTAGTTTCCTAACCTCCTCTAGTAATGATTGTAAACTAAAATTGGAGAAATTATAATCACCTTTGAGCCATTTTATCACCAACGTTGAGTCACCAAACAACTACAGTCTATTAGTACCCTTCTCAATAGGCATATTTAAAAGTGACTTAAGAGCAAAAAAAAATTGCATAGTTGTTTGTACTTGATCCAATCCTAGCTCTAAACTTGAGGCAATGGTATCTATTGGCATATAAAACCCTCCCAACTTCACATGTTCTAGGATCATTGTGTGTAGCACAGTAAAAAAATCCCTCAAATAATTATATCAACGACCTCAACTACCACCTGCCTAATAGTAACATCATCTTGAGTTTGAGGGAGATTATTTAGGATTCTTAAACTCTATGTTGCACACTACACTAGAATTTATAAATCATCTTCAAACATAGTGGAGTTTCTAACCAACCATACAACCAAGTAGAATATCAAAGGAAATGCTTGATAGTCCTTTACCAATGAATTTGCACACCAATGTTTTAAATTGTTTTTCATTGCAAAGCCATTCCAAACATTCCAAAAACTTGTTATAAATTAAATTTCCTTCCAAACCTACACGCTATATAGACACATTGCCAAATGGAAGTTTGTTGCCTTGTTGCATTTACATAGGGAGCACCTTTCTTGACCAAATTTATTTGTTGCCTAAAGAACAACCCACATTAAATCCTTGTTGTGTAGTAAGAACCACATAAAAAAAACATGCTTTCATGAAACTTCCATACTACCCTCCACAACCATCTTACATCAACCTAATCTCCTATTTTCACCAAATATAAATATCTTTCTTTTTTAGTCTATACTTCTGAAGGGTTATTCCATTAAATCAAAAATCCTCAATATCCTAAAGTCTTACATCACTAATCCTCAAATTTTCAATAAAATGCCTCAAATTCAAAGTACCTTCCCCTCAAAAATATTGGATATCCACGCTATACCATCCTCGTCCACGTATGGTAGTAGTGACTGGATCACAAGTTTGAGAAAGATAAAAATAGCCCCTAATTCTCAAATTGGGTATCAATGAATCAACAATTTTGTAATTCACACCACTTCCCACCCAAGGGTCCTCCCCAATTCAAACTCTGGTTACATTCCCAACTTTCCAAAAAATACGATTACCAACCAAAGGAAAGGAAAAGACAAATTTCCACATCATAGAGACATTTAACACATACTTTTGAGGCTTATGAATGCAATCTTTGACAATTTGAAGTGTAATATATTTTTGTTGGAAAACTTCTACCCAAATACCTAAACTAGTAATTAGCCTCCAAATACTCTTTGTAACAAGATCCTCAGATAAGAGAAACATATTGAACCAACTCACCCAACCATAATATTTTGAGAGATCTATTTTAACCACAAGTGTGTTCATCTTTTTATATTTAATAGATTCCATCCCTTCCTAATCCACCCCCACAGCCTCATGTATTTTCCTACCTTCCAAAATATCAAAGTGTTCCTCAAACACAGATATTGACAATAGCTTCTTAACCCTTCTTGCTATCAATTTTGACAGATTTTACAAATGAAATTACATAGATAAATTGGCCTAAAATCGTGGAAAGAAGAAGGATTATCTTTCTTGGGATTAAGAACAATGAAAGTAGTGTTAAAAGAATATAATATCTTCCCAAAAGTTATGGTTTCTTCCACCACTCATAGTAGTTCATCCTCCAATATCCTCCACACGGATGGTGAGGTGATAAAAAATATGTTGGTCCAACAATCAGGACCTGGGCTCTTGTCTTTTTTATGTTGTGCATAACGACCGAAAACGCGTCCTTAGTGACCTTAGCCATTAAATCAATATTATCTTATTCATTAACAAAACTTGGAAAGATCCGCGAGATGTAGAACAATTGGTGGTGGGGTATGGTTAAGACGCCCCGTAAGCTGGAAAGTCACCGGTTCTAATCCCGTCGGATACCAAAAATCCAACCATGTTAAGGGTGTTTGTTGCTCTAAGAACCCCAACCAAGGATAATTGTTTACATGCAACCATCTCACAAGTTGCTTTTTCTTGGGATTTCAAAATGTGTGATTTCCAACCTCTTCCCCCAAAATTAAACCTCCTGAGATTTTTCTCAAGACCCCAATAAAACCTAGGAGTATCCTCCTCATGGCCTCCTTTATGATACGTCATATTATATTTGGCATTATTGTCCTCAAGAGCCTTTGGGGACAACCTGTCCCTCCTAGAGGTCGATTCATTCAAAGGTTCAAGATTTAAACCTAAGGATTCTAGAGCTCCTATAACCCCAGCTAAAGGAGGGATATCACTGGAATTACTTCCCCAATCCACTTCCTTTAGGGATAAATATAATCCTTTGAAAGAACCACATGAATACTCACTAGTAGACCAATACCCAAAAGTCAAATTCTATGAGGGGAAGGAATATAGTTTAAAGAGAGCAAATCATTTACTAACATACCTTTTTCGCTCACCAAAGCAGGAGGACCAGAAAACAACCCATCCATGCCTCCAACTTGGTCTCGAGGATCATTTTCAATGGTGAGTAAATTGATCATCAGCTTAGGATCCCCCTCGTGCTTGTACATCTTAGATCCAAACCATCGAGTTTCCTTCTTCCCCTTCTTTCCCACCGTACAGATTGGAAGTTGGAGAATCCTTCACAGTTTTTCCTTTATGATCACATGATTGCTTACTAGCCTCTATCCCATGCACCTTGAAGTTCTGAGAATCATATTTTATTTTCTATACCCGGCAGTGAAAGGGAAGAGAACAGTGTGCCACAACATGTCCATAGGTGTGAGGATGATTACACCTAAAAAGAACCCCAAGTAGACTAGAATATGCTTGTAAAAATTGTTCTTGAGCTCAATAGAATCTGCAAAATTCTCTCTTAAATCCATACTAACCATAATTATTTCCACCTTCATCATACCTGAGTCTACAAAACACATATCCACCTCTAGAAATTTTCGCAAGAATTTCCAATTGCTTTGAACACCGCAATAGTCTAGAAGTCAAGAAGGAGGTTTGGCATCTTAATTCAAACCTAAATCCATTCAAATATTACTCACCTTGCAGCGAAAATACAACTCCATCACTTCAACAGCAGGTTATTAGACTCCCAACTCCAAGATCCGCTAAGAATTTAGGAAGCATATGTTGCTTATCGAAATTGAAAAGCAATTCATCCCTACTTTAGAATCATAACAGTATCCCATAGTATTTTTCCAAGATTACATCACCAATTTAGATAAGCCTTGATTTCTCACTCGGCGTCCTAGAAATCAACCGAACAATGTTGGTTTCCCTATCACAAGGAATTCCTTCCTCTTAATGCACTTCTTGTATTGCTTGAGATATGAACCCTAGCCTTCTTGAACCCATTCTTCTATGCTAGAACCATTGTGGCTCTCCGGAAGATTCTCATCTCCCAACTAGAGGAGAAACAATTTTGAGAAACAAAGAGACGGTCCAATGAAACGTGTCTCACAAACCCTATTACCTTCTCGAACATTCACTAGCATAGGTCAATCCTCCAATTCTTGTGTCAAAGACACAATGTAGGGTTAAATAAAAACCACGTGGTGGCAATATCCTCTACATTACTAGCTTTGCGGCTAGCTATGAGGAAGAATTTTTTACAATTGTTAGAATTAATTTTACACTTATTGTGAATCCAACCTATTAACGCTTTACTTGGTACACCATGCTAAGCACTTGACAAACATATCAATTCTCAACTCGTGGAGCAATGATATAACCATATATTATGTTAAGAGATCCTTGCCTTTGTTCCGTCAAATAATGATCAAACCATGAATTCATGCTCGATTGTTACTATCACTTGAGTAATGTCGACCTTGGAGCATTCTATAATAACAAGATGTTACACTCTCAACTTGTTCATATAACAAATGGGAGTTTCAAATCGACAGCTCTATGGTTATATGATGTCTGACAAATTCTTGAAATCCGGTGGTTGCATAACAATAGAACAACAGCTTCAGCAGAGACGATATACTTAGCATTAACGTTGGCACTTAGTGGCAGTTCATAGATGTCGTCGACCTCAATTCATATACACACGATAATTATTATTATGTCCAACGTATCACCGAATTTCGTAGAAACCAATTCCATCGAATTGTACGGATACACTGGTTTTATATTTCCGCAGGTGATTATTTCGTTGACGATATTTTTGGAGGCGTCAGATTGCATATACCATCGGTGGTTTTTCTGCCTTCAAATTCAGACACATTCAACCGTGGAATATTGACCCCTAGTTTTAAAATTCTAGAGCATCTCAATTTTCGCACTGGCGAGTATTGAATATGAAAATATATGTTTGGATTAATTTAATATGATATTAATTTGTAACCCTGTCGAATTCCCAAAGGACGAAGCTACACCCTTGCGCTAATCCTGTGTAGCTGCATGGAGCGTCATCCAGACTGTTGCGTGCAGCATCCTCCAGTTCTCTGCTCTGGCCCGAAGACACGCCACCATTTTCCTGACAGCATTAAAAAAACCCTGTGCTGTTGGGAACAAACACCTTCAAAGCAGCCTCTTAATTGAAAAGTTGTGCTAGTATTACATCTTTTCAAAATTAAAAATCACAACTTGTTTAAAAATGTGACCTTAACAACCAATAATGTTGTGTCGGAAGGTGTTGGAACCATTGGTGAGGAATGAGGCATTTTTCAGTAGTGGGCCAGGTTCAGTTCAATTCTCGTGAGGAAGTTCCCTAGACCCATAGGGTTACCTTGAGGTAGTGGTCAAATGCATGGTTGGAGCCAAAGAGATGGTATTAAATGATCATGTGACTCTTGGGCACATAAGTGTATCAAATATCACGCCATATCATTAATATTTTTGAATGGGTAGAAGGAGTAGGGGAGGAATCTTCTATTCTATCCGTAATGGAATTTTGGAAGTAATTTTTTCTTTGGGACTAGGTATAACATCAAATAATTAGGCTGAATTATATGCCCTAACGTATGGATCCATTCTTCTTCAATCTTTTAAAGTCAAGTGGGTTCTGATTATAGGTGAATCCCTTCTTATTTTGCAAAAGGTAAGACATAAAATGGTGAAAGTAGGAACCTTACATCGTAGAAACTTCTAGTGTCTCTTCACAAACCTAGATTCCTTGGAAGAGTATAAAGTCTTTGATGTCTTTGATGTAAGAATATCAAACAATAAGGCGACTAATTAGAAGGAAAACAAGACTATCAACCTAGATAAAGGAGTTCTAATAAATAATGGGATTCCTTCATAGAGGTTTTGGCTCCCTTGAATTCAATATGATTCATTCTAATGAACACAAACTTATAATATTTGTTAGAATTATTATTAATCCTCCCTTTGACCACATAAGTCTATTTGTTTATTTCCCTAGCTTAGGAGGTCTTCATCACTTCACTAGAGTATGGGGGACATACCCAGGAGTCACCTAAACATTTAAGAGTTTTGGTGCCACCATGAGTTTTGGCGCCACGGGTGTTATTGGTGCCACATGTGCCAATCCCTACATTTTAGGACCTTCTCTGAGTGCCACCATTAGTCTCTTTCATTTAATTGTGGTAGGTATTCAGTCATGCTCAGTTATGCTCCAGTCACCATCAGTTAGATCACAGCCAATTAGCCTAGCGCCATTTTGCATGATTTAAGGAAGGTAGGACGAATTTGCTCACCTACCCTCTTCAGTTAACTAGTTGTGAACTCTTTCGGTGATACGGAGTTGCATTGGTGAGCTATAGTGGTGATTTTCCCACACTAAGTTAGCTCTTGAGTCAGTCTAGGTTGGTAGATTCCACTGTCTCTTTAGGTATTCGAATTATTCCTTGATGTTGTATTATATATTCACCCATAATGATGAATAATATTGCATGGAATATTTCTCATATTGTTCTTCAACTCATTGTGTAATAGCAATTATTCTTCTCTATATTTTTCTTGTGCAATCGATGTGAACACCATTTATGTCACAAGCTCTGCCTGTCAGAATCTAATATGATATCAAAGCCCGGTCATGCTATTCTAATCTCCCTTGGATACTTCCATTGATGCACCAGAAGCAATTGGGTTCCACATAACTCCTAGAATAATTGCATTGCTCCCTCTGGATTCTATCCAAAGAAGTCTATCCAGGTGTGCTGCACCTAGAGAATGTGCTCATTGTTGAAGTAGAGGTTGATTTGTCTTACATAAATTTTCTTTCTAATTTTGTACAGGTATTCAATTCTCTCACCAATAGCACAACAACAAAGCATGGATCTATCTAAGATAGTAACCTTGACTTCATTTAATTATCATGAATGGAAAGCTAGATTGAGATAATGTTGCGCAGCAGAGGTCTCTACAAAGTTACTATGGCCTTATAAATCGAGCCTAATGCAGTTGTGGAGAAAGCAAGGAGGCATAACAAGAGTGTTGATCTAAACAACAGGTATAAAATAATTTTGTTTCAAACTACACAACCACATGCCCTAGAATCAGTTATAAAATCATCTCTATCATACTTGTTGTGTAGCTATATTGAGGGGAGGTTCCCATAGACTAATGATATGTAGTAGAAAATTAGTTGAGAAAGAGATAAAGGACAAACTTTTGATGGATTATCATGAATATATAAGCTCCTTTGCAACATAAGAATCCCTGGGATAAATTTTCTATAGGCCAATTGTGGGTTTGTTGTTATATTTTCATCATTCACTTCTCTATAACTTATTTTTAAAATGTATGACTATTTATGACAATTTCTATAAGGAGAATAGAGCCACAAATATGCAATAAGAGGTAGTTTAATCCAATGTTAATGTTGTAATTGGAAATATGGGGTAACATAAAAATTGGAAATATGGGGTAACATAACATTGTTCACAACTCTTTGAGATATTTCTTGAATGAGATGTTGTGTTATGAAATGAAAAATTGATTTGTATGTTGTTGGAATTTATTTTTAATTGGAGCTGAAGTTTTTGTATTTTGTATTTCATTCATGTATGAACTAGTCCTTAAGCGTTTTTCTAACTTAATTTTTGTGCTTAACTCAAAATTGGTGTATGTATTTTTGTGAATTGTATATTGATAGCTTTATGGGGGTGTGACAAATTGGTATTAGATCTAGTTCATAGCTATGGACCTTTGGGTGAAGCACTAGAATATATATATATATATATATATGAGAGGCCAATATGCGCTCTACAAAAGAGTTATAGTATGCGAGGAGGAGCGAACAAGTGGCAGCAGTCTTTTAATTTTTTTCAAGTGTGAAATGTCTGCTTTAAATCACACATGTGAAGAGTCACGTCACAGACGCATCAGCTCGCAGTACACAAATTCGAGGAATACATCATGTTTCTCGACGAACTGGATTATGACGATGGCCCCCTGGACAGTCTGATCTTCTACACGTATCAAGAGGTACATTGGATGTACCTGAGGATTTCATGGAATACAAGGAGATGAGGTCACCAGGAACTATGATAACAAAAAATACTCCAGAACATGATGGGAGTGACATCACCATGACGAAACCTCAACAAGGTGAAAATCTGAGGAAAACCAAAGGGATTCAACTGAAGAAGGGTTACGCAAAGTTAATAGTGGGAAAATATATACAACTCGAACAAGTTCCAGCATACCTGATTCTGGCCCTCGTAGGTAGATTATGCGGAAAGGTTACAAGAACCTTTGAAGAGCTGGATGGAGTTCAACTGGAGTAGCTTCCTGGGCTACGCGTCAAAATTCCATGTTCTCTCGAGAGGATGGTTCTTCGTCAATATGTTAAATGAGGAGAACGTCGAAAAACTCTAGGAACTAGTGGGGGTCGTCGGATTTAATCCTGAAGAAGTGGAGGGTGGAGTTTAATGCGAGGAAGGAATCGCACTATCAACAACAGGTCCGAGTGATCTTTCCAGGCTTACCAATGGTATTTTCACATTATAAATAGATATTGGAGGCGATCGGAAAAAAAATGGGCAGATTTGTTTCCTTAGAGGACAACTGGGAGACTAAAATTGATCGAAAATTCACTGGAATTTTAGTAGAGATGGATATGAGAGAAGGATTGTTTGAAGAAATTGTAATTGTGATGCACGGGAGCTTATGGACTCAAAGACACTATTATTGGAAGCTATCATTCCGATGTTATAATTTTCGAAAGATGGGGAATCTATAGAAGGATTGCACAGTTCAAAATGGAAAGTCTCGGTTCAAAAAGTTATGGGTAAAAAAGGACAGCACTACCTCCTCTACTGGATCAATAGAAGGAGACAAAAATGTGGAAAGGTGGCGAAGGAATGGAACAATTAAGGAACGTGGAAGGATTATGCACGAAGAAGGGGGAGGCCCAGTCAATGGATGACACAATAGTCAGAATGGTGGACCAAGTAGAGGGCCAACCCAACAAAGAGGCAGAAAGTGAGTCGCCACATGCCATCTTTCCAACTTAGGAAAACAAAGGTACAAACATTGTTCCCACAACAGATAATTCCTTTATTTTAATAAAGAAAAATGAAGAATTAGACGAGGGAAAAATAACAAAGGAGAGCAAATCAACAAAGGAGCGCAGAGAAATAAGAAGAGGATTTGGTCTCCATAGGGGGTCTATCCCTCAATCCCATACAAAAATTCCAAGCCGGGAGGAAATCCATGCTCTTGAAGGCCCAAAAACAAGCTGCAATAGACATTAAACAAGGAAAGAAGGCAACAAACAATCGGGCTCTTAGAATGGAAAAGTCCCTTGGAAAGGGCTCTTAATGCTAATCCTCTCCTTTAATGCACGAGGTCTAGGGGGGCCTCCAAGAAAATTTCCCTCAAAAGAATAATAGCCTATAGGTAGCTCAAAACCGTTAGTTTTGTTAATTCAATAAACAATGATGGAAATGAAAAAAGTAGAAAAAGCAATCAGTGAATGTGTAAAAGATTGGAAAATGGAAAGCATTGATGCAGAAGGACACTCTGGAGGCATCCTCATAGTATGGAGTCCAATATTGAATCTGATATCGGTAGCATGTTATGACAGCTAGTAAATTTGGCTTCTTGATCCAAACGAATACTGATGTTCCCTTCAATTATTTTGATTGCATAGTTCTGCTCCAAAGCACCCCTTCAAACAAACACCTTCACAGAAACTTGGCTCTTAGAGCTAGACTGAAATAATCCAGCCTTCTAATGGCCCAACCCCCCCCCCTCCCCCATGAGTTTAGGTATTGTTAACTTTTCCCAAGAAACTAGATGTATCTTTGAACTATGTTATCCTCACCAAAGAAACTAAAATATCTTTCTCTAAATATTAGTAAGGACCGTCTTTGGCACCACTACCAAGGAAATCCAATAAATTGGTAAGATTTGGACTGCCGAGTTGATCAGAACAAGTATACCACCAAGAGACAACCACCGAAAATATGATTCTTCTATCAACTTTATGTTATATCCATATCCAATCTTCCCTGTGATAGCAATTCGGTTTCAAGAAATTCCTAAGATATTCGAAACCGTGGCTAAGGTCATCCACCTTAAATGGAAAAAGATCATGAATATGCTTACAGATTTTCTCCCCTAGATTGTTGTGCAAGAAAATTGATTTATCCATACTAACCAACATACCAGTATATTTACAGAATATATCAATGATATTCTTGAAGCACTACCATTCCTCTATATTACCCATACCAAGCAATAGCACATCATCTACAAATAATAGATGGGTAATGAAAAGGGAGTCAGAGATTTTGATACCTTGAATTTTTCTCTCCTCTTTAGCTCTGTTGATTATCTTGCTCAATCCTTCAATACCCAAGAGGAATAACAAAGGAGAAAGGGGTCATCCTTGTCTAAGTCCCCGACTACTTCTAAAGTAGGAGGATGGAGATCCATTGATCAACACCAAGAAAGAAACAGATCTGATACTCGCCATAATCCAGTTGTAGATCGAACAAAAAGACCATTCTAAATCAACATGAATCTAATAAAATACCAATCCACACGATCGTACGCCTTAACAAGGTCCACTTTGAGAATGAAGGCTTGGAGATGTTTATTTTTCATGGAATGTAGACATCACTGCGTAATGCCAACAACATCCAAGATTTGTCTGTTAGACATGAAACCAAATTATTCAAGAGAGATGTTCCTTTCTAAAATTGGCTTAATTATGTTAGAGATGAGCTTAGTAACAACTTTATAGAATAGGTTACAGAGAGAAATATGCCTGAAGTCATCAAATGAGTCTGGCATATCCTTCTTGGAAATCAAGGTCAAAAAGGTAGTATTGAGTTTTTATGAGATAAACTCCTTCAGTTTGTATTCTTCTATAGCTAAAGGTCTTGACCAATCAAATCAAATAAATTAAGGAAAATTTCTACGGTCCATCCATCTAGGTTTGGAATTTTTTCCTTCATGAAGTTTTTAAGTACATCTTTGATCTCCTCCAATGTAATCTAATACACCTATTGTCTTCATCACTGAAAAATATTGGATAATGCTTGAGAACATGGACATGAACCTACAAATTGTTTGTGGGAGCCTATTTATATATATTATCAAAGTGACATCTCGCCTCCCTTTTAAGTGTCTGATGGTTATTCAAAACCATGCCATCAGCACCTCTAAGTTCCCAAATAGAATTTATATTACGTATTTGGGAAGCATATCATTGCAAAATTTTAGTATAATTGTCACCGTCATGTAACCATCAGGCTCGGCTCTTGAGTTGCCAAGTAGAATATTGTTGCTTCATAATCTCATCTTTACATCCGTCTAACTTCAATAGCACATATTTTCTATCTATTGAGAACATATGGTCATCGAGCATTAAATCCCATACATCCAGTTCACTTTCAATCGAGACAAGCTCAAGAAGATTAGTCGTCTTCTTGTCATGATCCCACTTAACCACTTCAAATTTTAGTAAATTTAGTTTTTTAACTAACGACACAATTGGAGAACTAGAGAATCTTGGTTGATGTGGTGACCACCACTTCTCAACTAGAGAATAGAAATCATAGTCTAATAACCAAGCTTTGTTAAATTTGAAGGGGTAGCATACCTTATCCTCATTAAATTCAAGTTCCATTCAAATTTATTTTTGGTCAGAAATGCCAGTAGGCACATCCCATGATCAAAATGTACCAACAGCAAATCTAAGGTCCTCCAACATCAAAAAATGGTCTAAATGTTTCACAACACCCCCTGTCCCTGAGCGGTCATTCAACCATGTAGGTAAAGGTAGCGTAAGAAGGGAGTCAATCAATTTAGCCTCCTCAAAGAAATCCTTGAAATACAGTTCCAATGGATCAACATTTGCCCAATATCCCCACACTTCATCAACTTACAATGTAAAATTTAGGTCCCCAGACACTATGAGGGAGGGTGATTTGAATAAACCCATATCCTTTTCCTTATCCCAAAATGTCTTCCAGTTATTGTAAGGGGCGTAAATGTTGAGGATTTGAATATGCTTGTCCAAACCACTGAGATTCCCTTCTATTGGGATACCTCCACAAGTGAGAAATGGGGAGAAGTAAATAACATCAAGGTTCCATGTCATTAAGAGTCCCCTCTACAACCCATTCACATCAACACAACAACACTTCTAGGATGGTAGAATCTTAAGGAAAAAATCCACAACCTTGATCCCTAAAACAATAGTTTCTTCTAGTGGAATAATGTCTGGCCCAACCGTCTCTAGTAATTTCTTAAAAGCAGTTCTTTGGCGATCACTGCTAATCCCTCGAATGTTAAAGGATAAAACAATCATTAAGGTAACCCTTGAGGGGGTGTGTTTTCTCTAAGAACCCCATTAGAATCAATCACCATAGAATGTAACAACAAAGTAGTGGACACCAACATAATAAATGAAACTGTCGAGTTAAGCCACTTACCCTCCTCATTAGGGTTAGTTCTCATCTTGTTTTTGAGCTTATTACATGAGGTAACATTCTGGTACCTAATCAATGCAATAGGAATGGTGTAATCCTTGAAATCCCTATAAACATGCATTCCCACATAAGTTTCAATAAGGATCTTAATAGGATCTTCCCCACCCGACAATGTCAAATTATCTGGGGTTTGTACAAACTCATCAGATAACAAGGATGGGGTCAAGAAGATACCCAATATAGTATTATCGACAATTGTCTACCCCTCCACACAAAAAACTGCACCAATATCCAAATTATCACAAGAATCCACAATGGGAGCCATAGAACTAGGGTAGGTATTACTTAGTGGATGCATAGAAACGGGGGGGGATAAATGAACTATGTATTGGGTCATTTCGGACACTCTTCTCCACATATTCCAGTTTATCCTTATTCCTACCCACTAGCACCATCTCACTGAATATTTCATCAACCGAAAGTGATTTAAGTAAAATATGCAGGAATAGGATGAAACTTACCCATGAATTGATGCGCATAATCCCCGCCCAATCACACTGGGAATGTGATGTACTCCCCAATATCATCCATCGCATCCATATAAATTGAATCCTCGGGCCCTGAACTACAGGACCTAGAACCTTTGTAGCTTAAATGGCTTATTTTGTGGCACCTTAAGCAGCGAAAGGGATTTCACTAGTAGTTTGGCTTATGATAAAAGGTACCACCATATCATCTAACGTCTATACTCGGAAGAAGACCCTCGGTCATATCCACCTCGACCAAAATACGAGGCATACGTCTGTCATTTTCCAATAAAGTCCCTTCCTCAACCATAATAAACTTCTTGATAGAATTACTCAACGCCATAAAATCCTTGAAGTTCCAACAATGTAAGGATTCCCTAAATATATCCTTTGAAGTTCCAACAATGTAAGGATTCCCTAAATATACTTTTTTACTTTGAAAGAACCAAAATTATGTGTTATTCAATGTAAATGTCTTACCACATAATTTTTCTTTGATTGATGGCATGCTCATATGTGTTAGCCTTTTATTGAAGATAACAATACATATATAGAAATATGGCTTGAAATGGAACACCTACAACATTCCTTGGATTATTAGCATGAATCCCCATGCACCATGAGAAAGGTGACATGGTACCCCCCTTGACCAACTAGACCACATACACCTTAGCAAAATGGCTTGCATCAACTAGGATCCACAATCACAGAACACTCGAGCATGACCAAGAAGGAGATAGGTTTGTGAGAGGCATGAGAATGACTTGAGATGCCACCCCTAGTCCATATTGTAATGAAAAAAATATGTAGCATTGTCTCTTTCTATTTCCAAGGGCCCGATCCCTTGGATCTATTGGCAATGGGAAAATCCTAGTCTATATTTTCCATGTTATCCCTCCTATTTCAAGTTAGGGCCTACCCTATATGACCATTGTAACAAAATAATAATAAACTAATATTATTATTAATTTATTATTAATCAAAGACTATCTAAAGTCAATAGTCATGCCCTTTTACGATAAGGTGCATGACGGGATTATATAAATCCCAAACCTATGTAACTGTAAATAATCTATCATACATTACATTTTTACATTACTACTAAGCCACTTATGGCTTTCCTACGTTACTTATACTGGCTATTCGATTATTGAATAAATATTAATATTAATTTACTATTAATTAAAGACTATCTAAAGTCAATAGTCATGCCCTTTTACGAAAAGGTGCATGACGGTAATATATAAATCCCAAACCTATGTAACTATTAATCATCTATCATACATTCATTTTTACATTACTATTGATCCATTTATGGACCACTTACGTTACTAACATTGGGTTTTCCAGTAAAAACGGTATGTTACTATTTCAACCATGACTAGCTGCCTCCTATAATTGTGGTGGTTAATTTTAGTGGTTATGTTCTCAAGTGTATGCCTTTCTTTGATTTATGTTATTATGATATGAACAATATGAATCTTAATAAGTGGTTCGTTTGGATGTTTCCATCCCATACTTTTTAACCTTAAGACTTGCATGTGGAGGATACTTCCATGGCCATATTTTTTGTATTAGATACCTATATATACTACTTTTCTTGATATTTAAAATGAATCTTTACTCATAAAAAATATACATATCCACTATGGATGCTCCATGTGTTAGAACACTTGTCAATATATATCAATACATATGAACCCATTCAATAATCAATTATTGACAACTATACCACCTTTAAGGTGTTTGTATTCAATTAACTTAAGGACTCAACTCCTTAATAGGTTCTTATTTCTAATATTAGGTTCATATCCAACCTCAAGAAAAATATAATATTACTATGCCGCACTCAATTCGTCCTCTCTCAAACATTACCTTACTTGAATGACGGATGTTTCCATCAACACAATGGTCCTAACCCAATCAATAAATTTTCTATAATACCTATATGATAGGTATTCCACTTGGAAGACTTCGTTAGATATTGCTTAACTTCCTTCCCCATAATTTATACCCATCACAAAGGCACCCATAATGTCCAACGTATCTTAGGTAAACTTGTCCAAGATAGTTGATTTGGTTATTGAGCTAGATAATGCTTGGGATGGTTTCTCAAGAATGTAAATACAAGATGTACTCAAGATTTTTACTCACAGAGAAGTGAATTGTGTGTGTGTGTGTGTGTGAGAGAGAGAGAGAGAGAGAGAGAGATATCTCCATTTACTAATGCTTATATTTCTTTCTTCTTTTATGGGGATGAGGCCAAAAGAGAAGGCATGGTAGAGGATGATGCATAGAGGACCCATGGAGAGTGAGGGGATGGTTTCCATTGCAAATCAATATAAGCATGCATCAATTATGGAGTTAAGGATGCATATTGTTGTTAGATTCATTGTGATAGGTGGTGGATCTAAAGAGCACATACCAACAGGTTTGAGTACACAAGCGTAATTCCAAGGCGAGTCTTGCATTATGCAACATTGCATAGTAGTCTTGTTAATTAAAAAGATTGGTTATCCAATTGTTGCAAATTGTTAAGGGTATCTACAACCCACATGAGGCTGGAGGTGACCAGTGAACATGCCATCATTTCGACCCAAACCCTTTGTCATTCTAAAAAAGAATGTAGAACCACATGAAGCTCCTATTTTGACAGTGCTTCCATCAAATTGACATTATCTCCTTCAGTAACAATACTGGGGAATAAAGTTGTCATTCTTACCACTAGGAAGGTTGTTGAATCTTGAGGTGCTCGGGTTTCTTATTCTTCCTGTGTATTCTTTTCTGAGTACAAGTTGAGTCCAATTGGACCCTATTTTGTTAGTTCCAAGCCTAAGTCTACATTTTAAAATTTTGGATTCAAGCCCTAATTGGATCTTTGGTTTCGGCTAGGGATTTCATGGTATCCCTAGGGATGTGAATACTCGATGTTAGTTCGACATATCCTCCAATTTTTTTTCGTTAGTGCAATTCTAGATGTAGCATCCCCGACCCTCCGACCGGCGAAGAGGACGCTACCATGGCCTTAACCATCCGGGCAACCAGCCCCATGAGCATGTGGATTCATAAAATACTGAAACAAAATGCATTGAAGTAGAACATACACGAATACATAATTATTTATCATACATAGCGAAAGCAACATTCATTCATACAAGCATTCAACATGTTCATCATATTCATTAACAGTAATATGATTGCAGAAGTAAAATAGACAAGATTACTTATCTCATAAAGAACTCATTCCGCAACCAGCTATGTCACTGCAACGTTCCACCCAACCATAGGCTAGCATGCTCCTAAATCTCTCAGCAATGCTGCCACCCCCCAGCTGGGCATGTTTCCCCAAGGAACAAGGAACAAGCAGGCTTACACATATCGAAGGGTACACAAAAACACAACCAAGCCAACACAGTTGGGTTTATCAGGCCATCAACAAGATAGACAAGCCAACATGGTCAGGTTTATCAGGCCATCAAGGAGCTGGGAAAGGCTAAATGCTAACCTGGTGAGCCCATTACAGGGCTAGGAACACCTACACTAGAACTAGCCTGACTTCTAAGACACCCACACACACCCAACAGAAGGAATCAATCCCTTCTCTGCTACACAATCCCTCAAGCCCTAACTTCCCTTCCAATGCTATTCAGGGGTTGTGGAGAAAAAAGCCAGCCCTCTAGCTCTGTCTGTGTGGTTTCCAAACACACCAGGTTTATCAAGCAAACCAAGCCCCCATCCCTACTCCCAACACAGTCCGAAGACCAACCACTGCATACACATAGTCACACAAGCGATTCATAGCTTGGTTAAGGAAAACAACTCCTGAGTTGTTCTTGGCCCTATCGTGGCCAAAACGACTCCAAAACAACCTACAGTCGTCCCCAAAATGTATTAGCAACACAGTTCACAATGTGGGGAAAACAACAGTCCATCCTGGACAACAAAGCCACCGGGGAGAACTTACACAGACCACACTGGGGAAGAAAATACAGACTCCCAACCTATGCGTGAGGGAAATTTTTATCAGACCTCTGGAATTCGGATGGAAAACATGCTAGATACCACTCTGTGGGAACGTGAATGACATCCGAACTGCTCCCCCCTCCTGGCTACATGAGACCAACCGAAAAAGAAGCTTGTGCGTGGGAATTCTCAGACTACCGTCCCCGCGTGAGGATGAACAGGCACGGGAAAGAATGGTGTAGTGGAGAGAGTGGAATGAGGGGCATAGTCATTCTTCTGCCCATCGTGACGTTCAATCTGCTGGTGGAGTGTGCGTGTGGGCAAGGACTGACAGTCCTGCCACACTCCACTCCCAGCCATAACTGCCTCAACTACTCAGCAAAATATTAAAGTGGTAGTTGGATAAGACAAGGAAAGATGGGCAAATCAAACAGGGTGGTGACACATGGATTTTCCCCCCCATAGCCCAAAGTTTGACATTCCCCACCCTTATCCTTATGAGAATCATGCCCCTTCTCAACTTAGTTGCCACGAACATAGCTGGTTGGGTTATTTAATTAAAGATGCATATTTACATGATGCTAAAACTAATATGTGTCGTATATCACGATATACCATCGGCAACGTTTTCAATTGTCGAACATTACACAGACAAATCGATGGTGGGGCTTTTTCCTTTAGCTCCGCACCATGATTAATTACAATATATACATCATGTATATTTAATGCAACGAGGTCAAAACTGAGGTGTTACATTAGACGTCTCTTTCTATATGTTTAAGCGATATTGTGGATCCTTTGCAAACATCTCTTTTCAAATGTTAAGACGACGTCAGGTCTACAAAGTGAACAACTCTTTTTGGGCATTCCAATGACATTAGAATGGTGCCAGTTGACCATCGATACCATAACTCCAACGTTAATTAAGAAGAGAATACTCAATGTTAGTTCAACGGATGGCCCATTATTTTTTTATCAATGGATTTTGGTTGTTGCTTATTCGATGTTTTGCTAACGTTACCCCAATTTGCAGTCATTGATTTTTGGATGCATGGCTAATTTTTTATCTACTTTACACATGTCGCTATGTCGACGTGTCAACGACATGTGGGCCTACGCTTCACTGGAAGAATTTGATCTAAGGAAGAAGTGTCGCTTAAGAGACTCTAAAACACATTGCTTAAGCGACGTCAGTACAACTACATGTAGAAACATCCTTTTCTAACGCTTAAAATTGTCGATGAGAAGTCGAGAAAGGGACTTCGTTTTGTAGTGGACGAGTACGAGCCCCACCCCAATTGTCAATTCCCCTAGAATAAGAAAAGAATTGTAACTAGAATTTCACGTCAAGGGTATATATTAGCATTGCCCTTATTCATGGAAAGGATTATGTAAATATTTGAAATGGTGACCCTCTACAACTTTAGTAATATTCCAAGTGCTTGTAGAAATGGAAATTCCCATCTTTGATGGACCATCAACTTCAGAATTCCTCTCTTTATATACATGTGGCAGAAAGATATGGTGTTAAAAGCACCAACTATTTTCCTAACCTCCTTTAGTAAGGATTGTAAACTAAAATTGGAGAAATTATAATCACCTTTGAGCCTTTTTATCACCAACGTTGAGTCACCAAACAACTACAGTATATTAGTACCCTTCTCAATAGCTATATTTAAAAGCAACTTAAGAGACAAAAGTTTGGCATAGTTGTTTGTACTTGATCCAAGCCTAGATCTAAACTTGAGGCAATGATATCTATTGGCATATAAAACCCTCCCAACTTCACATGTTCTAGGATCACCATGTGTTGCACCATAAAAAAATCCCTCAAATAATTATATCAACGACCTCAACTACCACCTGCCTAATAGTAACATCATCTTGAGTTTGAGGGAAATTATTTAGGATTCTTAAACTCTATGTTGCACGCTACACTAGAATTTATAACTCATCTTCAAACAGGGTGGAGTTTCTAACCAACCATATAACCAAATAGATTATCAAAAGAAATGCTTGATAGTCCTTTACCAATGAATTTGCACACCAATGTTTTAAATTGTTTTCCATTGCAAAGTCATTCCAAACATTCCAAAAACTTGTTATAAATTAAATTTCCTTCCAAACCTACACACTATATAGACACGTTGCCAAATGGAAGTTTGTTACCTTGTTGCAATTACATAGGGAGCACCTTCCTGGACCAAATTTATTTCTTGCCTAAAGAACAACCCACATTAAATCCTTGTTGCGCAGTAAGGGCCACATAAAAAAAATTGTGCTTTATTGAAACTTAAATACTACCCTCCACAACCATATTACATCAACCTAATCTCCTATTTTCACGAGATATAAATATCTTGATTTTTTAGTCTATACTTTTGAAGGGTTATTCATTTAAATCAAAAAAACCTCAATATCCTAAAGTCTTACATGATTGATCCTCAAACTTTCAATAAAATGCCTCAAAGTCAAAGTACCTTTCCCTTAAAAATCTTGGATATCCATGTTATACCATCCTTGACCCCTTCATAAAAATAAAAATAAAAAATAAAATAAAAGCAGCTCACCCTCCTTGACCCCTTCATCCAAGATGGATGACTTCTTAGCATTCACTAGCATACCCATAGAAACACAATACAGGTCAATAATCTTAGCTAACTTCTTGAGATCCCTCCTAGATCTATCACAAAATATTAAAATTCCATTAACAAATATAAGGTGAGTAAGCCTAAAGTGACCTCCAATTTTTATCCCCTTAAAAGCACTAGTCCATTGAGAATCCAGAATGGATCTACTTAAACCGTCGGTCACAATTAAAAAAAAAAAAAAGGAGAAAATGGACATCCCTATATAAAACATCTACTAGGATGAAAAAAAATATAAAGCAACACCATTGATTAGGACCAAGAAAAACTGAGGTTAAACAAGTCATTATCCAATTAATGAAAGGCATGCCAAAGTCGAGGTGAGTCAATATCGTCCTTGTGTACAACCAACTCACCCAATCACAGTATTTTGAGAGATCTATTTTAACCACAAGTGTGTTCATATTTTTATATTTAATGGAGTGCATCCCTTCCTAATCCACCCCCACAACCTCATGGATTTTCCTACCTTCCAAAATATCAAATTGTTCCTCAAGCACAGATATTGACAATAGCTTCTTAACCCTTCTTGCTATCAATTTTGTCAAATTTTACAAATGAAAATACATAGATAAATTGGCCTAAAATCATGGAAAGAAGAAGGATTGTCTTTCTTGGGATTAAGAACGATGAAAGTAGTGTTAAAAGAATCTAATATCTTCCCAAAATTTATGGATTCTTCCACCACACGTAGTAGTTCATCCCCCAATATCCTCCACATGGATGGTGAGGTGATCAAAAATATGTTGGTCCAACCATCAAGACCTAGTCTCTTGTCTTTTTTTATGTTGTGCATAACGACCTGAAGCTCATCCTTAGTGACCTTAGCCATTAAATCAAGATTATCTTATTCATTAACAAAACTTGGAAAGAATTGAACATTTCTAACCACGTCAACAATCGTGACTCTTTCTTATACCTTGAAAAGGTTATCGAAGTGAGAAACCCCTACATTTGCAATATCATAAAACATTTTTACCACCTCACCATTTAAAATTTGTATTTTCCATATAGTATTTCTATTCTTTTATTTATTAGTGTGTTGACGATTTTTTTTTGAGTTATAGCCGCCTTTGGACAACCAAATACCCCTATCCTTTAGTATTCACACCACCTCTTTATTGTCCAATTTCCCTTTATTATGTTCCAAGGAAGCAATGGATTTCTTAGACTCCTCTAATATATAACTAAAACCCTTAAACTCATACTTTTTACTTAACTCTAACTCAATATGTGTAAGTTCAATTTCATCTTTAATTCTCTTTGCATGAGCCCATTTGATAGTTACATGTTTGATTCTCTTCAATTAGTGGCAAACTAAAGAGAGTTCAATTCCTATTTATAGCCATCATAGAGAACCTAAGTATCCTTAACCAACAGTATATAATATTTTGTTGTAAGCCAATTTGGGTTGAATTTGAAGGGACTGGATTTTGTCTCCTAAGCTAGTTATCTCAAACAAAATAGGAAGGCAATCCAAATCCCCTACAATACTAACCCATTGTTGCATTCTAATAGAATCCACCATTAGATCCTTGAAAATTAATAAATTATCCAATATCTTAGCCACCCACTCAGTGCTCATCCTTTTATATCACCAAGTAGGATTCAGTTTGATAGGTTCAACATCAATCAAACCTGCTTCCTCCAATTTTAATGTAAGGAAAATGTAGAGGTTTTCTAACTAAGCTAAGAGACCCCATACCTATAATAATCCCAAAGAGAAGTTTAAATCCCTTCCCAAAAAAATATTATTCTTTGACGGAAATTATTTTGAGAACAAATATTCCCAAAAAGGAACACTGCCTGAGTATGGACCATAGATATTCAAGAGTATAAAATATCTTCCCTACTCTTGCGAGAATAGCTCCAGTCCCAAACCTCAATCAAATAACCACAAATTAATAAAATCTAAAAACATCTTATGCCAACACCATATCAATCCCACCCATCTACCCTTGGTATCCATAAAACAAAACTCCCATCCCCCAAAATATTCCCCAAGTCCTCCATGACTCGGCTATCCTCACACACCACCTCTTGCAAAATAAGATATATGGATTATGTGACTCCACACAGTGCTTGATGGATAGCTTCTTTGAGGTGCTAGCAAAGCCCCTGCAATTTAAGGAAAGATAGATCATGGCAAAATCCCATCAAGGGTGTTTGTTGCTCTAAGAACCCCAAACAAGGATAATTGTTTACATGCAACCATGTCACAAGTCACTTTTTCTGGGATTTCAAAATGTGTGATTTCCATCCTCTTCCCTCAAAATTAAACCTCCCAAGATTTTTCCCAAGACCCTAATAAAACCTAGGAGTATCCTCCTCATGGGCTCCTTTATGATACAACATATCATATTTGGAATTCCTATCCTCAAGATCCTTTGGGGACAACTTGTCCCTCCTAGGGGTCGGTTCATTCAAAGGATCAAGATTTAAACCTAAGGATTCTAGAGCTCCTATAACCCCAGCTAAAGGAGGGATATCACTGGAATTACTTCCCAATTCACTTCCTTTAGGATAAATATAATCCCTTGAAAGAACCACATGAATCCTCACTAGTAGACCTATACCCAAAACTCAAATTCTATGAGGTGAAGGACTATAGTTTAAAGAGAGAAAATAATTTACTGACATGCCTTTTTCGCTCACCAAAGCAGGAGGACCAGAAAACAACGCACCCATGCCTCCAACTTGGTCTCGAGGATCATCTTCATTGGTGAGTAACTTGATCCCCATCTTAGGATCCCCCTCATGCTTGTCCATCTCAGATCCAAACCCATGAATCAAGTTTCCTTCAATCCCCTTCTTTCCCACCATACAGATTGGAAGTTGGAGAATCCTTCGCAGTTTTTCCTTTATAATCACAATATTTTTTACTAGCCTCTATCTCATGCACCTTGAAGTCCTGAGAATTGTATTTTATTTTCTAGACACTACAATGAAAGGGAAGAGAACAGTCTGCCACAACATGTTCATAGGTGTGACAATGATTACACCTAAAAAGAACCCCAAGTAGTCTAGAATATGCTTGTAAAAACCGTCCTTGAGCTCAATAGAATCTGCAAAATGCTCTCTTAAACCCATACTAATCATAATTCTTCCACCTTCATCATACCTGAGTCTACAAAACCATTAGAGAGAATTTGAGGTCAAAAATGGGCCTCAAAAGGACCAAAATGTACTATAAAAATCAACCAATTACATTCTAGTAGATGACATCATCCCCCATGGTTGAGGTGGCATTGCATGAGTTAAGAATGTTTATTTGTCACATTTTCTATGGTGGATGAAAACCCATAGTTAACCAAGGTAGTGGTACAAGTACTTTTAAGTCATAAAGTGAAGTACTCACAATAAAAGTCATTTCACACTTTCTCATAAAATAATATTATTGTTATTTTCAAGTAAAGTACTCATAATTCATAAAAATGTCTTTTCACATTTTTTTATAAAATAATATATTGTCATTTTCATCTTTTTTAATTTTAAATTATATATTTACTCAATTGTATTTAATATCATAATGTCAAACTAATATATATATAATCTTGTACTTTTAAAATAAATTAAATTCATGAATGATATTTATATGAAAAAAATATGTTAGTTATGCATATAAATTAAATTCATTTTTGTTTAATTTTATTTACAAGTTCAAGACAAATAAATGTTAAAGGACAATAAACTTTTGGGAATTTACAATGAATCTTATTCACATCATTCTAGAGTTATTTTATTAATTTTATTTATAGTCAATTTAGAAAAGTAACTCAACCATGGTTATTTATATTGTGCATAAAAAGTAGTGTAGAAGGTGAGTTGTCATATATACCTACCCCATAAAACCCCTAACTCATAATATTTTAATATATCTTATATTTTTGTAGTACATCTCTTAGGAGGCCCATTTTTTACCTCAAATTCTCTCTAATGACATATCGACCTCTAGGAATTGCTGCAAGAGTTTCCAATTGCTTTGAACACCTCAATAGTCTAGATGTCAAGAAGGAGGTTTGGCATCTTAATCCAAACCTAATCCATTCAAATATTACTCACCTTGCGTCGAAAATACAAGTCCATCACTTCAACAGCGGGTTATTAGACTCCCAACTCCAAGATCCACTAAGAATTTAGGAAGCATAAGTTGCTTATCTAAATTGAAAAGCAATTCATCCCTACTTTAGAATCATAACAATATCCCCAGTATTTTTCCAAGATTCCATCACCCATTTAGATAAGCCTTGATTGCTCACTCGGCGTCCTAGAAATAAACCCAACAACGTCGTTTTCCCTATCACCCAAAACTAAATTCACGGGGAATTCCTTACTCTTAATGCACTTCTTGTATTGCTTGAGATACGAACCCTAGCTTTCTTGAACCCATTCTTTTGTGCTAGAACCATTCTGTCTCTCTAGAAGATACCCATCTCCCAACTAGAGGGGAAACAATTTTGAGAAACCGAGAGACGATCCAATGAAACCTGTCTCCCAAACCCTATTACCTTCTCGACTATTCAGTAGCATAGGTCAATCCTCCAATTCTTGTGCCAAATACACAATGTAGGGTTCAATAAAAACCATGTGGTAGCAATATCCTCTACATTGTCACCAGCTTTGCTGCTAGCTATGAAAAAGAGTTTTTTAATTGTTAGAATTGTTTTTTTACACTTAGTATGAAAGCCAACTAATAATAGTTTATAGGTTAAAATCCAACTATTAACGCTTCACTTGGTCCACCCTGCTAACTGCTAAGCACCTACAAACATATCAATTCTCAACTCGTGGAGCAATGATATAACGATATATTATGTTAAGAGATCCTTGGCTTTGTTCCGTCGAATAATGATCAAACCATGAATTCACGCTCGATTGTTACTATCACATGAGTAATGGCGACCTTGGAGCATTCTATAATAACAAGAACGACAAATTCTTAAAACCCGGTGAGAGCTCTATGGTTATATGATGTGTGACAAATTCTTGAAACCCGGTGCTGGCATAGCAATAGAACGACAGCTTCAACAGAGACGATATACTTAGCATCAACATTGCCACTTAGTGGCAGTTTATAGATGTCATCGACCTCAATTCATACACACGATAATTATTATTATGTCCAACTTATCACCGAATTCCTAATTTCCATCGAATTGTACGCAGAGTGGTTGTATATTTCCGCAGGTGATTATTTCGTTAACTAGAGTAAATTGCATATACCATCAGTGGTTTTTCTGCCTACAAAATCACACACATTCAACCGTAGAATATTGACCCATATTATTAATTTGTAACCCTGTTGAATTCCAAGGGAGGAAGCTACACCCTGCGCTAATCCTATGTAGCTGCATGGAGCATCCTCCAGACTGTTGCGTGGAGCATCCTCGAGTTCTCTGCTTTGGCCTAAGACACCACCATTTTCCTGACAGCATTAAAAAACCATGTAATGATGTGAACGAACACCTTAAAATCAGTCAATTATTGAAAAGTTGTGGTACTTGTATTACATCTTTTCAAAACTAAAATCACAACTTGTTTAAAAAGGTGACCTTAACAACCAATAATGGTGTGTCTAAACGTGTTGGATTCATTAGTGAGGAATAAGGAATTTTTCACTAGTGGGCTAGTTTCAGTTCAATTCTTGTGAGGAAGTTTCCTAGAGCTATGGGGTTACCTTGAGGTAGTGGTCAAATACATGGTTGGACCCAAAGAGATGGTATTAAATGATCATGCGACTGGTGGACACATAAGTGTATCAAATCCCACCCCATGTTGTTCATATTTTTGAATGGGTGGAAGGAGTAGGGAGGAATCTTCTATCCGTAATGGAATTATCGAAGTAATTTTTTCTTTGGGACTAGGTATAGTATCAAATAATTAGGCTGAATTATATGCCCTAATGTATGGATCCATTCTTCTTCAATCTTTTAAAGTCAAGCGGGTTAATTATAGGTGACTCTCATCTTATTTTGCAAAAAGTAAGACATAAAATGGTGAAAGAAGGAACCTTACATGGTAGAAACTTCTAGTGTCTCTTAGAAACCTAGATTAAGAATATAAAGTCTTCCATGTAAGAATATCAAACAATAAGGCAACTAATTAGAAGGAAAACAAGACTATCAACTTAGACAAAGGAGTTCTAATAAATGATGGGATTCCTTCATAGAGGTTTTGGCACCCTTGAATTCAATATGATTCATTCTAATGAACACAAACTTATAATATTTGTTAGGATTATTATTAATCCTCCTTTTGATCACATAAGTCTATTTGTTTATTTCTCTAGTTGAGGAGGTTTTCATCACCTCACTAGAGTATGGGGACATACCCAAGAGTAACCTAAGCATTTAAGAGTTTTGGTGCCACAAGTGCCATTGGCTCCACAGGTGCCAATCCCTACATTTTAGGACCCTCTCAGAGTGCCACCAATAGTCTCTTTCAATTGATTGTGGTAAGTATTCAGTCATGCTGCTCAGCTATGCTCCAGTCACCATCAGTTAGATCAGAGTTAGAATCAGTTAACCTAGTGCCAGTTTGCATGATTTAAGGGAGGTAGAGCGAATTTGCTCACCTACCCTCTTCACTTAACTAGTTGTGAACTCTTTCAGTGATATGGAGTTGCATTAGAGAGCTCTAGTGGTGATTTTCCCACACTGAGTTAGCTCTTGAGTCAGTCTGGCTTGGTAGATTCAACTGCCTCTTTAGGTTTTCGAATTATTCATTGATGTTGTATTCTATATTCATCCATAATGATGAATAATATTGCATGGAAGATTTCTCATATTGACCTTCAACATATTGTGTAATAGCAATTATTCTTCTCTATATTTGTTTTGTGCAATCTATGTGAAGACTATTTATGTCCCAAGATCTGTCTGTCGGAATCTAATATGATATCATAGCCTAGTGAGGCTATTCTAATCTTTCCACATAATTCTTAGAATAATTGCATTGCTCTCTTTGGATTATGTCCAGAGAATTCTATCCATGTGTGATGCACCCAGAGAATGTGTTTATTGTCAAAGTAGAAGTTGATTTGTCTTGCATAAATTTTATTTCTAGTTTTGTGCAAGTATTCAACTCTCACCTATACCTCAACAACAAAGCATGGATCTATCTAAGATAGTAACCTTGACTTCCTTCAATTATCATGAATGGAAAGCTAGATTAAAATACTATTGGGCAGCAAAGGTCTCTACAAAGTTACTACAGCCTTAGAAATCAAGCCTAATGCAGTTGTTGAGAAAGCAAGGTGAGATAACGTGAAGGATGAAGCTTATGGCTTGCTTTGTCTATCTCTCTGAGGAACTTCTTTTCCATTTTGATGACTTAACATACCCAAATGAAATGTCAATCAAACTTGAATCCCTTTTCAAAAAACAAGATAAACTTAGAGAATATCAATTAGAAAATGAGTTAATTTCATTGAAACCAAGTGAATTCGAAACCATTGAAAAATCCATCACCAACTTTAAGTCACTAGTGATTTTGTTCAAACAACGTGGGATTGAGAAGAAAGAAGAGCAATTAATCATCTCCATCCTATCAAAGCTGGGTCCAGAATACTCAATAGAACGATAGCTTATACTTAGCATCAACGTTGGCGCTTAGTGGTAGTTTATAGATGTCGTCGAGTTCAATTCATAGACAGACGATAATTATTATTATGTCCAACGTATCACCGAATTTCCTAGAAAAAAATTCCATCGAATTGTACGCAGACAGTGGTTGTATATTTCTGTAGGTGATTATATCGTTAACGATATTTTTGGAAGCGTCATATACCATTAGTGGTTTTTCTGCCTTCAAATTCACACACATTCAACCGTGGAATATTGACCCGTAATTTTAAAATTCCACAGCATCTTCAATTTGCGCATTGACGAGTATTGAATATGCAAATATATGTTTAGATGCATTTAATATGATATTAATTTGTAAGCCCGTCGGATTCTCAAGGGAGGAAGCTACACCGCTGCGTTAATCCTATGTAGCTGCATGGAGCATCCTCCAGACTGTTGCGTGGAGCATCTTCCAGTTTTCTGCTCTGGCCCGAAGACACGCCACCATTTTCCCGACAGCCTTAAAAAAAAATCTGTAATGTTGTGAACAAACACTTTAAAATCAGCTTTTGAATTGAAAAGTTCTGTTATCAATATCATTACATTTTTTCAAAATTAAATTCACAATTTGTTTTAAAATGTGGCTTTAACAACCAATAATGTTGTGCCAAAGGTATTGGATCCATTGGTGAGGAATGAGGCATTTTTTTTTAGTAATGAACGAGATTACCCTATGAGGGATTTCTTGAAGCTATGGGTTCACCTTGAGGTAGTCCCACCCCATGTCATTCATATTTTTGAATGGATGGAAGGAGTAGGGAAGGAATCTTCTATCCCTAATGGAATTATGGAAGTAATTTTTTCTTTGGAAATAGGTATAGCATTAAATATTTAGGCTGAATTATATGCCCTAATGTATGGATCCATTCTTCTTTAATCTTCTAAAGTCAAGCTGGTTTTGATTATAGGTGACTCCCATCTTATTTTGCAAGAGGTAAGACATAAATGGTGAAAGAAGAACCTTATATCATAGAAACTTCAAGTGTCTCTTCACAAACCTAGATTCCTTGGAAGAGTATAAAGTCTTCCATGTAAAAATATCAAACAATAAGGCAACTAATTAGAAGGAAAACAAGACTATCAACTTAAACAAAGGAGTTCTAATAAATAATGGGATTCTTTCATAGAGATTTTGGTTCCCTTGAATTCAATATGATTCATTCTAATGAACACAAACTTATAATATAAACCAAGGTTTATCTAATTAATCAAACCATTAACATATAATAAACCCAAGCACAAGACAAATGCAATACTACAATGCTTGATTGATTCCCTTAGGTAAATCACTTTATTAAGAATGAAGAATATTCACATGATTGATTAATTACAAATGATAGTTGTGTGTATATATATATGCACATCTCAAGAGGTATGGTGTTTTCCCCAATAAGGGGTTATGAGTCTACATGTACAAAGTTGACCTTATAAATATAATATTGATTACAATATAAGATTGGCCATAATCAAAAGTGAATCTTACACCATTTTCAACATACACCTTTAAGTTCAACAAAGGGCCACACAGAAAAATCATGAGTCCAAATGAGAGTGGGTGTATAAATACCCAACTCAATATAAGCTTGGTCATGGCCAAAATACATAGGGGGTGGTGTATAGATACCCAACTCAATATAAGCTTGGTGAATCAAAAAAGGCGTGTGACACTTTTTGGCAAGAGAGGAGAGAGAAAATGGTGTGAAAAGACCTTCAATCAAGGTATTTTTCTATCCCTCAATTAAGGTTTTAAGGTCAAGGGAAATGAATATATCTTGGGTGGAGGGATTGTGTTGAGTTCAACCAAGGTCAATCAAGTGTTAAATTAACCCTCGATCGAAGATTTTAAAAATTCCTTATGACCATTGTTTATTATGTTATTTCATTGTAGTAATTTTCTAAGATAATGATATATGCAAGAATGATATATTCATAGCTTGCAATTGCATTCCTCTTGGCAATTATATTCACCAAAACACACATAAAATTTTCTCATGTTAACAATATTCTCTCTCTCTCTCTCTCTCTCTCTCTCTCTCTCTCTCTCTCTCTCTATATATATATATATATATATATATATATATATATAGAGAGAGAGAGAGAGAGAGAGAGAGAGAGAGAGAGTTACTACCAATCCCAAAATTGTAGTTCCTTATGCATTCCTTATCCCTCTTGTACTCTAATCTTAGCTCTATAGAGTGTTAATTCCAAAATTGTTTAAATCAATTTATTTCACAATATTAGAAGAAACTATAAAACCGTGAGGAAAGAATTTCATGTAGATTATTTGAGCTATGAAACCAATACTTATGGATAAACACAATTCTTTGTTCTATGTAGTGTCCTATGTATTAGGGTGAGCATCACCTCCTCTTATTATTGCCCCCTCTCTCTCTCTAGAATCAGAACAAAATTAAGAACAATCATAACCTTGATTGCCTCTAAGAGTGTATATCGTGCAGGATTTACATTAATTATTATCACGTGTGAGATTCGAATGAAACCAAAAACACAAAAGCTTTACTCGATAAAGTATTTATCAAATCTTTCTTCTCTCCTATTTTTCTATCATTGTGTACTAACTCCTCTCCCTCTAACCATTTGTTCTTAAAAGAAATGCATCATATATAAATGTACTAATTTGCATAGTTTTATATAATATAATTGGCTTACATCAATGTAGAAATCACTATTTCTCATTTCTCTTTCCTATTTTTTTATTATCATGTAATAAATCCTCTCCTTTTAAGAGTTTGTTCTTTAAAAAAAACATCATATTTAAATCTATTAATTTGCATGGTTTTATATAATAAAATTGGCTTATATCATTGTAGAAGACACTAAAAAGTAATTATGCCAAAATAAGAGGATTACTGAAAGAATAACAAGCACAGCATAACAAAAGAGAACATGGAGAAAATTCTTCATGTTGTTACAAAATGGAATTTAAGTTGAAATCTGCAAAGGATGTAATAATATGTGGTTAATGGATTGCACACTGAAATTCAAATTTCATTTTTATGTGATTTAAATCTTTAGAATCCAAAATTGCATGTGAAAAAATGGTGCATTCCCTCAATGAATTGATTGGGCATTTGTTGGATAAGAACCTATGGTCTTGTTTGTTTGTTGGGCGTTTTATGAGCAGTTTACCATGAAAATCGTTGATCTTTGTTTTTAATGTGTTTGTTGAGCACTTTACAAATAGTTTACCAGAAAAATCATGGATCTCTATTTTTTTATGAGTTTGCTAAGCATTTTATGGGTAATTTAATATGAAAATAGCGAGTCACTAAAAGTATCTATTTTAAATTTTCTTATTGGGCATTCTAAGAATAAATCAACTATGAAAAATGTCGATTAACGAGTACCCCTATTTTTTCATGTTTTTATTGGGCATGTGAAGGTCAATTCTACCCAAAAAAATCACTATTCAAATGTGAAATGATTTCCTTTTTCTATTCAGCTCAATAAATTCCCAAATTGGATGTTTAATTACATTTCATACAAATATGGAAAGCAATGAGCATTGCCTTGTTCCATCCTCATGCATTTGCTTCCTGAATAAAGTAGAATTTACCTGCAATAAAAATCACTCTACGTTGTTTTGTTGAATCGTAGACTTTGTGGGGATTATATTTTTAGTTAAAAAAATGGTCTGTGTGGATTATTAATTCCTTTAATATCATAGGCAAGCAATTTTAATATGTAGTTGTGATCTCCTCGTTTGGGGTGTAAATATTTATGTTGTGTGGGTGAACATCTCTAAAGATCATGCTTTCCAACTTTGTTGCAAATTCTCTTCCAAAACCCAACAATAAGTTGCTATGGTAACAGGCACCTTGAGTGTGTTTATAACTCATGAGAGAAAAACTAGTTTGATTGGGAAATCTTTGTTAAAAGAGGATTTCCCCTCGACACAATCACAGCAGTTATAAACATACATTATTCATGTTGGTTTTCCTTCTTTGATTGTTCATATTTAAGATAAAATTGCGCAAATAAACATATCAATAGGAAGTATGAAATGTGGGATAATTCTAATCAAAGATGTGGCCTTAGTGTAATCATCCGAGGTTTTTTATTAGCTTTTCAACATTCGAAGTATGGAGAACCAATACTGTAATGTATATTGGTTGTATTTTTTGTTTGAATGAAGAAATGAACAATTGCATTGGTAGTCGACTGAGTGTAATAAATTTGCAAAAACTTTGATTTTATTAGGCTTCAAAATCCAAATTGTGATGAAGTTGAGAACAAGAATCATTTCAAACATCATACTACGATTAACCTATAAATTACTCAAGATGTTGCTACAAGGGTTTCAAATCTTCCCTTATGAACTTAGTTTTAATTGTCTTGAAGTGAAGTACAACCCTAGTACGCCTTTGTTTTTATACCATTTAATTGACATTTCTAACATGCAATTCTTTTATAAAAGCACTTGTTCTATAAATTTCCAATCTAGTAAATCAAAATAATGAGATGGTTGTTCAGAAGAAGATAGGCTCTAGATGAAAATGCTATCGATAGTCATCTTCCCTACATTTGTCTCTCACAATATCCTTATAGGAAACACAGAGCCTTTTTATATTTAGCAAGAATGTTAATCTAAATAACAAGTATTAGATAATTTTCTGTCAAACTACACAACCATGTGCTCTAGAATCGATTATAAAACCATCTCTAGCATACTTGTTGTGTGGCTATATTGAGGGAAGGTTCCCGTAGACTAATTATATTTAGTAGAGAATTAAATGAACGAAAGCTAAAGGATGAACTTTTGATGGGTTATCATCAAGATATAAGTTTGTTTGCAACATAAGAATTGTTGGGATAAATCCTCTATATGCCAATGTGGGTTTGTAGTCATACTTTTATTATTCATTTCTCTATAAATTATTTTGAAAATGTATGATTATTTTTAGTAATTGTATAAGATGAATAGAGCCACAAATATGCAATAAGTAGTTTGAATCTAATATTAATGTTATGTATTGGAAATAAGGGGTAAGATAACATTGTTCACAAATTCTTTGAGATATTTCTTGAATGAGATGTGTTATGGAATGCAATATTCATTTGTATGCTATTAGAATTTATTTTTTATTTGAGTTGAAGTGTTCTTTTTTTGTATTGTATTCATGCATGAACTAATTCCTGACCATTTTTCTAACATAAATTATGTGATTAACTAAAAGTTGTATATATTTTTGTGGATTGTATATTGATAGGGGTTGTAACAAAACTTTATCAAAGAATGTGAAATACTTAACTCCCCAAAAGAATGGGTAGTCATAGACCCACAAATGTCATTACAAAGCAATTCAAGAGGGTGAGAAGCACACCTTGCATCAAAATAAAATGAATTAACCACTTTAAAACCATTATCTATGTCCCTTATAACCCATCAATCTGACCAACTAATCACTTCCTCTCAACTTGACATTGTCAATAAATGGAGGGGAGGGGCCTATATGTGGATTCCACAACCATATGTGCACTATGAAATTACTCCATTAGGTTCAATAATAGCATAAAGAAGGTGGATTTGTAATGTCTTCAAAATATTTCCTTCATAGTCCCAAGAGAAAATTGCTCGCAATCTAGGCTTCTGGGCACCTCCCTTTCATCCAAGTACATCTGGGATACCCTTACAAACTTGATGCTAAGGCAATCTTCTTGTGAGGTTCTTGTTGCAAAACTCTCTAAGAAGAGAACCAGCTGGACTTTTCGCCCCCTCAACATCACTAGCCACCTTACTCCAGGACATATGCATTAAAAAGAAGTCGGCTAAATACAAGCTTAGATGGGGATATCAACCAAGTGGTCAATTCACAGTCAAAGAATCGTATATCTTCAATTCCAATCGGAGGGACTTGCCATGAGACCAAGTTTGGCTTAGGATATGGACTGGTAACCTCTATCCAAAGGTGGAAACTTTCGTTTGGCTCATGACTAACTGACGCATCCTCACTTGGGACAACTTACTCAAGCAAGCCTTCTGAGGCCATCTCAATGTCCTTTATGTAGAAGCGAATCTAAATCCACAAGCCACCTATTGGAATCCTACCATTTCACTTCCAACCTATGGGACAGAGGAGCTGAGATATTTAGAAGAACCAACCGAGAACATGGAAATCCTACTCGATCAATAGCCAACTAGGTTGTTGAACCATTCAGCAACACCATCCTCAATAGGACTTAGCAAATCTTCCCTGGGATTCTAGAGTCGAAAATTTGGAAGGAGCGAAACTACAAGATATTTTGATATCAATGTGGAACCAATCACGATGTGTGGGCTATAATTAAGACACATATACATGAGACACCCCAATTAACCCTTTCGATTGATCAATATTTTCAGTTCAATCCTCGAGAATAGAAAATTATACAGGCATGGAGCTTTGGTCCCATTTGTCCACAAAAGGCTTTCCAAACAGCTAAGCCCTTCCAATTGGAATCACTCCTCCATGTTTCATTAAGATCAACTTTGATGGGGCATCCAAAGGCAATCTTGGGTTGGAGGAAATAAGAGTCTTCAAAGATGTAGATGGAAATATTTTGTGAATCTACGCATGATACTTAGGACATGAAAGCAACAATGTAGTGAAGATTGGAGGTCTTATTCAAGGACTTAAAATTGTCGAGGAAGAAGTATTCTCCAAACCAATTGTTAAAGGGGATTCTCATATGATAATATTAATGGTCAATCACCTCCAAAATGGCACTCCAGTGTGACAAATCTCCAAGAGTTGTTGTCTAGAAAATCGAATTAAGCATCTAGCTATGCTCCTCCCTAGGATAGAATCAAATACCACCAATCATGTTAGGAGGCAAACCAACAAACTCGCTAATCATCTAGCGAATGAAGGAACTCTGGATCCATCATTTTGAAATGTTAATAGAGGGTCTATTAAAGGTTCAATGTCAAGAATGAGCCTCCAAGGATCTAAATCCCCAAATGCAGGTGGGAAACACCTATCATTTACCCTCCCCACACAAGGATAAACACCACTAGTGTGAAAGATGGGAGTTGTGTCGAACCGGTGTTATGGCACCTACTAAAGCGAGATGGACGAGAAAATATCTTCATGGTGGGAATTTGGACATTCATTGGATGATATTGAACTCCAAAAGGGAGTCAGACAAAGGGATTGTGAGGGAAAAAGAGTGATTGGATCTACGAATCTGCACACACAATGTTGGAGTCACCCTCACCAGTTGGCACTTGGGAATTTAAGGTGAAATAATCATGCCCTCCATGGCATGATCTTTGGGTTAATGCGCAAAAAGGTTGAGGGCATGTATAAAATTGGGAAGTACAGCACCAATGTAAGCAGTGACCATATTGATGTGACATTGTAGGTTAATGCTCTTGAAACCAAGTTTAATTTGGCTATATGGATGGACAAAGGAATTTGTGGTAGTAAAGAGAATGGTTCCTTCGATATTTTGAAGACCATTTGACTCTCTGCTTGACAAATTAAGTTGACAAGCCTAGATAGATTCACCCTGATTGTGCTATGGATTGATCGGTGTCTTGCTCACATGGCACCACGACATAGAGCTAGGAGTCATCGAGGGCATGGTTTCCTTGAGTTCAAACCTACAGCAGTATTTTGTAATTTATTTTCTCTTTAATATAAGGCTCTTGTTCTAGCTTTTAAAAAAAATAGTCGAGAGAGAGAGAAAGGACCAATGTCTTCTGATTAAAAAAACCCTACACTGCGTCACCTTCTATTAGGAAGGAAGAGAGTGTTGGACTTGAAGGATGGTTTAGAAAAAGTGCACTAAACTTGAAGGAGGATTTACACCCTATGAAGAGATGATTATGGTTAAAACTTGTGTAAAGGGATGATCTAAAATGCCCTAGTTCCACAATCACAAAGAATACTTAAGTGATGCCACTATCCAAAAATATTCTAAATCAACCACTGAATTGAGTGAGATTGATTCCCTGTTGAGATTCACAAGAAACATTAATATAATTGAATGGAACCAACAATAAAGAGAACAAACCAACACTAGCATACTTCAACACTAGAAGAGAAGTCAACAAAGAGAAGCACAGCCCTAACCAGAGAGTAAACCCTAGAAAAAGTACATTGAAGAGAAATAAACCCAAGCATGATATAATGTAATGCATGATAGGTGCAAGCCTTCAATGTTGGCCTAACCTAGAAATCATCACTTGGTTATGTTGGCACCACATTCAACATACTCATGATATGTTCAATCCATATAAATCATAACACCATCCTCCATAGTGTAATGCATGATAGGTGCCCTTATGCAAACCATTTTTATTATGAAATTGAGTCACATTATTGACAAATTACAAATGGAGTTTTTCAATATATACACAACTCAATGGATAGGGCACTCACCCCAAGAGGGTCATGAGCTTATGGGTACAAGGTCAATGTTGACGTAACCTTGAAATCGTCACTTGGTTATGTTGGCACCACTTTCAACCTACAAGTTTTTTATAAACTTAATACAACCCCTTCATCGTACAAAAAGGTGGCTAATGTCAAGCCTCAAAGACTGCTAGTAGCCCTAAAAAGTGCCCTGGACTACATTCAAGGCTTCTTCAAAGGAGCAACTAGGGACAATTCAACTTTGAGTGGTGCAAGAGGCCATCTAATGCTGATGGACAACTCCAACTTTTAAAATGTGTCAAGAGGAGCTCCAACACTAAAGAAAAAGTGTTAAAAAAACATCACCCTTCTTAAATAGTTGCGGAGAAGGGATTGAGAAGTCGGAAGTTTCTAATAACATCCGAGTCGTTTTCATCAGCTCAAAGGGTAAGTGCATATCTACAATATCCATTTACAATCGCTTTGAGAAAAAGGGACTTGGTAACCCATATCAACTCAGTCTCCTTATCCAATGTATTTTGAGAATTACATTATTACAAATATAGCATGGCGAAGGAAGAAGAGGAATTTGACGAGGACACTCTAGGTAAGTAATATCTTTCCAATGGATTGAGCTTCATGGATGTGATATATGACTATGAATAATAAGGCCCTTGCAATTCTTTGTGAACCAAATGCAATTTGTGGACCTTTTTTAAACTCTAAGGCCCTTTCACAAGATATGAAACCAATTTCGTTTAATGCAATGTGGGAGGAAAAGGCCGTTGGTAGATTTGGGACTCTCTTGCCTTCAAATGTTATTTTTGGGCTCATTAGAGTATTTATGACCATAGTTGTATTTATACATCATAATAAACATTTTTTCTTGGGAGACATGCACTGATGACAAAGATGTAAGTGAACATCCATCTTTTCCAATTATGGCAAAATGGACAACTTGGATTGCTAGAAATAAGGTAATCTTCCTATGTGTTGCTTTCTCCCATGTCAAGTTTCATATGATCAAATTTTCTTATGATTGTCTACCAAAAAGAGATACAAAAACATAACTCAAATGTCTTTATTGACAACAACGATCCTTGGTTGTTAAATGGATCCTTTGTAGATCACCTAGGTTCACATGGAGATGGTGGCTATCTTTACATCTTTGACACGTATTAGTGTTAATGTATAGCATCAGGAGTCATTCTCCAAACTCGTGTGGTATCAAGTCAAAAACTTGCGTTGTATCAAGTTAAGGGCTTGTGTGGTATCAAGTCAGGGACTTGTGTTGTATCAAGTCAAAAACTTGTGTGGTATCAATTCAGGGACTTGTGTTGTATCAAGTCAAAAACTTGTGTGGTATCAATTCAGGACCTTTTGTTGTATCAAGTCCTATCTATGTCATCATGTATTGAAGTGGGATGCATGTACTATGATCTTGTGTTGTATCAAGATTGGAATCTTGTGTTGTATTAAGATTAGAGTCTTGTGTTCTATCAAGACTAGTCTTGTGTTGTATCAAGATTGCAGACTTGTGTTGTATCGAGTCAAATGATTCTCATAGACAGTACCCTATGAGATGGATCTCCTTAACTGGAGATAGTCTTGTGTTGTATCAAGACTAGAGAATTGTGGTGTATCAAGTAATGAGGTTATACTATGTGATGTAATACTAACAATGGTCATTCGAGATGGATAAAGATATTAAGTCTCCTCTAGAGATTGATCACCTATATGTGAATTACTTTAACATATGACTTTATGGTCTGGGGTAATATATATGATCATCAGTATGTGTGACAATTCTTCTAAGTATAATATGATATGATAGATGATTAAACATAGACCATGCAGTAAGATAAAGAGATAAGCAATAAAGAGATTATGAGAGAGAGAGAATTCGAAATGAACTCAAGTTATAAAGCTTCAGTTAAATATTAATGCCTCAATCAATGCTTTAGTTACAGCATCAGTTGAACTATTAATGATCAACATTTAGTTAAGTAAAGAAGAACTTAGTGTTCATCAATCATCAAGATTTAGTTAATAATGGTTAACTACGTGATTAAAGAAAGATGGACTAGTTAATTAAAGTGTCTACACTTTAGTTAGAATAACAAAAGACACTTTAGTTAAGAAAGTGTGTTACATGCAACACTTGAGTTATTGCATTATGACACTTATGTTAGGTTGTTAACTAAGTGATCAATATTCAGTTAGATATTGAGTTCACTCCAATGTCAGATAACTATCAATTAATATCCATGAATGAAGGTATGGCGCATTAGTTTCCCATGATGAAGATTCAATGAATGAATTGATTATTCAAAAAAAAGGCAATTGAAAATTGTAGTGCGTGTGTGGATAATTATAAGGCAACCATTCACTAGGGTTTGCATGACAGTCTTTATGGCTTGTTATTAATATTCTAGGCATATGGCAAGTTCATAATGGTTGTTATAGTGGATCAATTGGAAATTGTAATGGATGTGTGGATAATTCTCAGGCAACCATTCACTAGGGTTTGCATGACAGTTTTTATGGCTTTTTATTAATATGATAAGCATATGGCAAGTTCATAACGGTTGTAACAGTGGATCTCTCTTCTCTATTGCTCGGTATTCTCTCTTATCGAGCAATTTGCTTATGTTGTAAAAGTCGTTATCTACAATCTATCTATTATACTCTAAATAAATGGTGGGGTTTTCCATCCTCTCTGTTATGAGGATTTTCCCCAGGGTATATCTTGTGTTGTGGATGAATCATTATGTGTGATTGAATTGTTAATTGTTACAGGTCCTCAGCATATCATTGATAAAAAAGTTTTAAAGTTCAAGCATCTCCATTATTGCTCAAAACATTAACAATTAGATCGCATTCCATTGTGGTCTGGTCATAGATACTAACAACATAGAAAAACTAGGGGAAACTTTCCCAATGCAATCAAACAAGGTATAGATGACATTTAAGTTTTGGGGATTCAAAACTAGTGGTGGAATCCATCAATGAAGGCTACAAAAGTCAAAATCTTCTCCCAATTCATGAACTCAAGACATCCTTCTCAAAGTTCTAGTTCCAACATACTTTTAGATAAAAATGTCAAAGGGTATGAGTTGGCCAAGAGAGTTCTTGAGTCTCATGAGGGGAATCTAATATTGGGAGAACATTAACGTGGCAAGGTCATTCCTCTCCCTATCAAAAATTCAAATCCAAAACCAATGCTTTTAAACCTTTTTTCTCCCATGTTGGGATCAAGTTTTGTGGATGTTTTTTTCTTTGTTACAATTTACTTGATACATTGTCATGATGTTGATAGGTAAGTGCTTAGGCTTTCTATTTTTTCCCTACAATGTCCTCTATATGAAGATGGCTTTCTATTTCTTCTTGAAATAAAAGATGCAACAAGTTTTTTTCAAGGAAAAATGCATGTGTATGTATGTTCTAGGTATGATATCCTAGGGGAAATATGCATTTGTGTATGCATGTGTTTTAGGTATGATATCGTATGGAAAACCTCTCAAGCACTTCCTCTCATTACAAGAATGGTACCCAAGGTAAACCCTAGATTCTTCAAAGCAAAATACCAAGTCACAACTCATTAAACGGATCATATATACCTCAGCATCAATCGAATCATGAAGAGCGAACATGTCACAAAGTGAAACTAACCCCAAGTGACGAGGGTAATTTTTTTCCACAATCACAAGCTACAATCAACTAACATGCATGTGTATGTATGTGTCACATGTCACCTCAACTGGTTCGATTTGCCATGCCAAACTCATAATGGCCAAGGAAGCCACAAGACTAAAACCACTTGTGTCCTTTGGGACTAGGCCAAATGTTTTTTACCTGAATGTCATTCCCAAAATGTGAAGCGCCTACAGAGTTTCCTTGAGGAATATTTTCGTGGAAATAAAGCCACAAACATTGTGACAAAGATGCAAGTAAGGCCACATCTATTAATCCACTACCTTACTTGGGTACATTAGGGTTAAACCAAATGTTATTGACATTTACCCTGAATGTCATTCACAAAATGTGAGAAAGCACCTAGAGGTTTTCATCAAGGAAGATTTCTATGGAAATAAGGCCACAAACATTGTGACAACACAACAAGGACACATCTAGTAATCGACCATGATGCACGATGCATGGTTAATCACTAGATGCGACCTTACTTGTGGTTTTGTCAGAATAATTATAGCAATCCAATGGCCAAAAAAAGTACCACCTTACACACCAACGAAAAATAGGTTGAGGTATGGATGTAAGTGTGGCCTAGTTATCAATGATCAAATATGACCTTGTTTCAAAAGGTTTTATATATATGTGGGGGAGGGGAGGAGAGGGGATAGGGAATGAGAAACCTACATTTCACCATTTTCTAAGAATTGAGAAATCCACATTTCACTTTTTGGGGGGTAAATGAAAAATGCAAGTCTAATGCAAGTCATGTTAATGGTACCCAAGGTAAACCCTAGATTCTCCAATGCTAAAGACTAAGTCACAACTCAGTAATTAGAACATATATGCCTCGTCATCAATCGAATCATGAAGAACAAACATGTCATAAAGTGAAACTGACCCCAAGTGACATAGGTTACTTTTTTCCACAATCACAAGCTACAATCAACTAACATACATGTGTATGTATGTGTCAAGTGTCACCTCAAGTGGTCTAATTTGCCATGCCAAACTCATAATGGCCAAGGAGGCCACAAGGCTAAAACCACTCATGTGCTTTGCAGCTAGGCCAAATGTTTTTTACCCAAATATCATTCCCAAAATGTGAAGCACCTAGAGAGTTTCCTTGAGGAATAATTTCGTGGAAATAAAGCAACAAACATTGTGACAAAGATGCAAGGCCACATCTATCAATCCACTACCCTACTTAGGTACATTGGGTTTAAACCATATGTTATTGAAATTTACCCTGAATGTCGTTCACAAAAAGTGAGGAAGCACCTTGAGTGTTTCCTCAAGGAAGATTTCTATGCAAATAAGGCCATAAACATTGTGACAACACAACAAAGACACATCTAGCAATCGACTATGATGCATGGCTAATCGCTAGATGCAACCTTACTTGTGGCTTTGTCACAAGCAACTCAATGGCCAAAAATGTACCACCTTGCACACCAACAAAAAGTAGCCCAGGGTATGGATGTAAGTGTGGCTTAGTTGTCAATAACCGACCTCGTTTAAGAAGGTTTTATATATGTGCGGATAGGTGGGGTGAGATATCTGCATTTCACCCTTTTCTAAGAATTGAGAAATCCACATTTCACTTTTCAAGGGAAAAATACATATGTCACCATTTATCTGCATTTAAACTCAATTCAACTATGGGTCAATTATTTGGATGTTTCTTGGGTGTTTTGATGTTTCATTGAATACTTCTTTGGGCATTTTTATGGACATTATAAAGGATGAAGTCGGGACATAAAATATGTTAAATTTAACATTTATTTTGACAATGATAGGATCCACACTAACCTAGAAAAGATTAGTGTCATTGACCTCTTCATATTGTCTAAATTGCATTTTTCAAACAAAAAACACATTTATATATATTTTTAAAAATGCAAGTGAGAATGTTTTTCTTAAAATATGCTGTAATTTTAACTTTGGAAAAAGTAGTCATATATAATTTGTTTGTTTATTTAGCCTTGAACATTACAAGAACCATTGGGCACTAATTTTTTATCTGTATATCTCTTCAATTACATTATTTATTTTAATTTGGTATGCTCTTCAAAGAAAATTATACAAGAATGGGAAAATTGCACTTGCATGCAAAAAAATCTGTGGTCTATTTTATTTAATGTCTATAATTTAAGAATCATCTTGAGGGGTATTTACATCACTATAAATCAATAGAAAACAAAAGTACAATGTTGTTGGTATCAATTTCTGACAATAAATATTCCAAAAAAAACGTATCAACATGGTTCAAAATTCACTACGAATAAATATATATATTTCCAATTTTATAGTATGTGTGTGTGTGTGTGTCCATTGGATGTAATTTGGGTGGTTCAAAGGAATGATTGTTCCCCTCCCCACCAAGGTTCAATTCTTATAAGTGATATGATTCTCTTGTTGAGCCCCCATGTACAGGTCAAGTACTAATTGAGCCAATTACGTAATTTTGGCCATACCTAATTCTTCAGAATAACAGGTGTTGAGATTTCTCCTAGTGGATGTAGCCCTTCACAATGGTGAACGACCGATTAAAAGAAATTAAAAATAAAAATTATATATGTGTGTGCGGATCTTCAAGGTTGGAAAGATTGTGAGCCTCTTCCAATATAAAAAAGAAAGCTATGTAATTATACATGAAAAGAGAGGAAAGTCAACTCACAGAGATATACAAAAACAAGTGAAAATAGAAACATGTAGTCATTCATGCAAATGAAGAGCAAATGGGTGACATAGTTGTGCTAAAAATCACAACCCTTCCATTTACTAAACACCTAAAGACGAACTTCTAAAAAGAAAAGTCAAAGATGAAGGTGCACACAAACAAAAAGTAATAAATCTACCAAAGTTGAACCATATGGACTCATATGAATGCATGGTAATTCAAGCCATTTTAAATGTCACTCCACAAAGATCCATTTAGTACTCCCTTATGTTTTGAACACAACATTCTCTAGGGCCAAAGCATGTTGTATCTCAACAACAAGATCATATGTTTTGTTTTGAACACAACATTCTCTAGGGCCAAAGCATGTTGTATCTCAACAACGAGATCATATGTTTTGTAGTGTATTCTATTACAAATTGTAATGTATTATATGCTGTGTTTTGGTTCCTCTTAACGCCCCTTTTTATAACACGCCCCCATTTATAACTGAGCCTTAATTAAGTCAACATATGCTATTATCACATACAATATTTTGACAAGGGGCTTGAACAACTATGTATATGTATCCTCCTTGGAAAAGGATAAAAATATGTTTTCTTCCTTAATAGTTCTTATTTAGGTAGGGGTGGGCAACAATTATAAGCATAAGATCCACTGCACTAAATGTATGTTGAGGAAAAGGACATTGCCTTTAAAAATTTTGAATTGTTCAATAAAAGGAGCATAAAATAAGCATGCTATAAGAGATTCAATTAAATCATGTGCATATTTCTAGCAATTAATCTATAACTAAAGAAATGAAATGATTATTTAGAACTAAAAATATAAAAGAGCAAGACCAACAAAATCTACAAAGATTGGTTTATTTGATTGAATTGCCTAGAAGTGTCACCAAATCAAATTGAAAATAAATAAATAAACATTTCGAGTATCCATCGTGTCATTCTATATTTTGGGAATATGCACTAAAGCATGTTGCACCATCCATCCAATGTCAATGTCAATTGGGAAGGAAGCATTGTGCCTTTAACTTGTATCCAGCGGGAAGGGAGAATTGAGCCTTGAAACTATAACCATGGCTATTTAGTATTAGTCCATAATAGTAACGAGGGAACCTCATCAATAGATCTAATGGCAAGTGTGTCATGTAAATGTGAGCAAAAGCAGCAAAAAAACAGGAAGGTTCTAAATATCTCCATTATTTGGTTCTACCAGCATCAACACGTCGCCTCCACATAGATAAAATCCAAGCAGGCAAATGCACCACCCCATAAAAATCTACAAGCAATCAAATGATGGCAAGACAAAATACTTCAAGAACAACATCACTAAATGGTTCTTCCTGTCAAGATCATACATGAAGCATATGCACTGAATGCAAGTTCACCATGAACTCTTAATCCAAGAATCATTATGACCAAAATATTTATACCAAACCTTGGAACAGTTTCCAACACATTGTGAATTGAAAATTCAAAAAACTAAACCAGTTTTCTAGATTAATTACTGAGTTTTACATCAATTTCTGCAATATTCATACAAAACAACAAAAGATGTCCCAAGATCCAAAAATACCCAAATCCCTTTCTATATTATATTATTAAAAAATTGCACGATAAAGCTAGGCTAAATGGTGGAACTTAAGTATGAAAAAGATAAGTACCAAGATTAAAAAGCAAGGAAAGTTACATTCAGAATAGCAAGCAAAAATCATTTGCAGATCTCTATATACAGCAATAAACAAACAAAGAAACTAAATGGGGTCATGACAACCTATATGCAATTAGTAGATCCACCAACTAGTACACTTCGTCAATTTGTTTTGGATAAGTGTCTTCTCTTTATGCTATCCCAAGTTATCGAAATAAAATGTTACTCTTTAATGAAAGAGCACTTGGTTAAATATGGGCCATTAAAAGACTTCCCTAAGGCCCATCAACTTATGGAGTTATGCAACTTATTATTTTCATTGGTCTTATTCTTATCTCCATGTCTCCAATTACTAAAATCATATAAGTCAACACGTTACAAAAGAAATACTCCAAAGTCAAAGGCTTTGTAAGGACTTTCTTGGGGCATTAAGTACTTACCAGGTCTATGAAGTTATGTCTTCTCCTTCTTCTGTTATCCATAGTTACCAATATAATAGGAGTAATTGTCATTAAAGAACCAACACTTCACCAAATATCTGTGGACTTATGTCTTCTCTCTATGCACTTATCTACTAGTTATGAAAATTATATATGTTGATACAGTGTAAAAAAACAATACTTTGATCAATGTTCTTTCTATGGTGTTTTTTAGAAGGACAAGGGATCCTCCATGATTTTCCTTGAAAAAAAATTCACCTCATCGAGACCCTAGAGAATGAATTTTGGATCAATTTATTAAGGCAATAAAGCTCATGTTTTAACTTGGCAATGAATTCGACTTGTGTTTCCGTTGAAAATAAGATTGAATTATATTGTTGCTATTATAAAATCCAACAACCAGGTCTATGGATTTATGTCTTCTCCTGTTATCCATAGTTACCAATATCATTGGAGTAAATGTCATTAAAGAAGCAACACTTCACCAAATATCTTTGGAGTAACCCCTATTTTAACTAAATTTTGGGCAATAAGGGGCACGTCCTACCTTCTAAATGATAATGGCCAATTTGAGCTTCATGATAAAGAGTGAATCAAAGAAAGACCTGTCAAACCTCGAGACAACCTAACAAGGCAATCAACAACAATGTCCTTTGTAGTCTTTCACAAATTAAAACCAACTTTGGCCAAAGTTGGTCGAAGTAAGTGCCGTACTAAATGAGACTTTTAGACTCAAAAGGGCCCATACTAAAATAAAAATTACATTGGTCTTCAATCTCTAAATGCAATTTTCGATATCCCTGTGTTAGGATGTACGAGTGTTACATGTAAGGGAAAGAATTCAATTGAAAAACCTCTATCAAACAAGAGATGAAGCGTAATAGGATATTGAAGATCAAGAGGCAATAAATACAATACATGATTTGGGAAGTTGAGAGAGAGATTTCTCATGCACACAATGTCTCACCAAGGATATCACTAAACTCACATTATTTCTCATCTGTATTTCTGAAAACTTATTCCCATATACTATGCATGTATGGAAGCATTGATTTAAGAACTACATGGAGAAGGACACAACCTTGTCGTGAATCTATTTCTTCCCTTATTGTCAGCCCACTCCATCTTATACTGTTTAAGGTGGATTATCATTCCGTGTCACTAATATGTATAGCCTCATCTTTGAATTCACCCTATGTCCAATGATCTTGCCCCAAGTTTTTGTCCCCTAAAATAGAAATATTTATTGTGCATTCATATATTGTCCATCTTTTGGAAATATCCCGATACAATGACAACCTATCCAACAATGTGATCATTGCTTTCTTGTCATTTGGGAAAGAATGAAATTGGCATCCCCTCCTGGTATCAAATGAATTGTTATGCACTCCTATTCTCTTTTTGTTTTTCCCTCTCATAGCTTCTAGAATGTACGGCATCTTTGCTTTCCATTCTTATCAAATAGGATATAAACAGAGCATTGTATGTTCAGAGTTGTACTCTATCCAAGTTATTAACCATCGAAATGCCCTTTTGAACTCTGTTGCTATGCATAACACTCGTATTCTCTTCCTACCTCTATGATCCTTATAATACTCATTTGAATGATATAATGTCTACCCTCGCCTTGAGTAAGGAAGGGTAGGAAAAAATAATTTAATGATACTAGTTTGAGTGAGATCTTATCTCCCCATGTAGCTTCCTAACCTTGGCTAAGGCTAGAAAAGAGAATAATGCAAAAGAAAAATAAAAAATAATGCAAGGGTTCCTTTTAGCACCTTCCATAGAGGTGTAAATCAAACTACTCTACATTTTTTTAGAGCATTAAGGAAGGGTTGGAAAAAATAATGTAAAGATACTCATTTGAATGAGATCATATCTCCCCGTGTAACTTCCTAACCTTGGATAAGTTAGGCTAGGAAAAAGAACAATGCAAAAGAAAAGAAAAATAATGCAAAGGTTCCTTTTCGCACCTTTCGTAGGTGTAAATCAAACTACTCTACATTTTTTTAGTCATGCTCCATGTTTTTATGGTCTTTTGTGTGCACATAAACAAGAGAAATGGGCACATGCACCCACTTCTTATGACGGAAGGCCTAAATCACAAGCAACATTGTGACTAAATATGTTGGAATGCTTGGTGACTAAACATATGTAGAGAGTGAAATTGAGTGGATATGGGGGCCATGTCTCTTTGCATAATGAAGGTTCTACCTTAGTTGGCGAATCGTCTTGCCCCTCTTCTCATCATGCATTTCACAGATATGGAAATCGAATCTCTACCTACCCCCTAGTGACAATGGCTTGGATCATCTCACAACAAATCGAGAGGCCACTCTCCCTTTTGTGATCCATAACTTTCCCAAAAATAGTTGAGTTCCTCCCCTCTTCGTATTTTGAGTGGAAGAACCCTCCAAATTAAATATAACTTTCAAGGATGAAACCAACACCTTGGATCCAGTAAGCCATGTTCAAAACCCGAAATCATTTCCTCCCTATTGTCTTGAAGGCTACTAAAAACATTATTATCCTTGTGGCAAGAAGCTTTGGAGCATACATAGTTTTACTTAAAACCATGCCCTGATACATTGCCTCAATGGATTTTAACCACCATTGGTAGACTTAAACAAGTGGGTTTCTATTCTTTGGAAACCCTTGCTAAAAGGAAGAAGCCTACATTTGCCTCAATGGATTTTAACCATCACTGGTAGACTTACACAAGTGGGTTTCTATTCTTTGGAAACCCCTGCTAAAAGGAAGAAACCTACATTTGCCCACCTGTGATTCAACCAATTGCAGGAATCTCGTTCTTCATAGTACCTAGGTCTGGGGATGCTCAAGCCTCTACATGAATCCATGGTTCCCCACTTTTAACCCTTAGATTCTCTCTCCTCTGCGCCAATATGCACTAAGCTTCCCAACCTACCCTATCAATTCTGATCATTGGATTCTCCAAAGGGAAATCAAGAACAATGTAAATATTATTTTTGTTGCCAAAAATCTGGGAAAAGGCATATTACTATCTATGCAAGGGTATGCATGGAAATTGATCTTTCAAGAGCACTACTGAATAGCTTTCATTAGATCCCAAAGATTATGTGTGGAGGCTAGATTATGAACAAGGCCTTCGCAGCAAAGATCGAGAATTGAAGTAGGGCATGCAAGAGTGTCTCTCCGTGAGCACAAACTTGTAATTTTTATGGAATTTAGGAACCATGTTGATGTTCATGCCAAAAAGCAGATCAGCCGTAGGCTTACTTGGTGAATTGAGGCCGCCACACAACACCATCTGGTGGAAATCATGACTCCTACACAGGTGGTCCCTACAGAAGAAGAGAATGATATCGCTTCGAGTTCTAGGATGAAGGATCCTTATATGGGGAAGTACCCATAGATGATATCACAAGCTCTTGGAATTGGTGAGGATAAAAGAAACAGTGAAGATTCAGTGTAGATTCCATGAAGGACCCTAACTATCCAATGAGGAAGCAACCAAAAATGATATTAGGATCTAACACTTTCAAAATTGGTAAGGAGAAAGCAGCAAAGGCTGAAGAAGTAATACGCCTGCCTGTGGAAAAAGTTGTGTCACAAGAAACATAACATTAATGGACCTAGGAGGACAGTAAGAAAACTAAAAAATTGCAAAAGCTCGTTTCTGAATTTATGGCAAAATCTTGGAAAAGAGAAGGGTTGATACAAAGACATCTAGATTCAACCCTACTTGTAAGCCAGGCACCCAACCAATCATGGCAACAAAAGGAACTGTGTAGGAAACACAAAAAGATTTATACCCTTCCATATTAGAAGCACTTTTGAATGCTCAAAAGTGGATCTGGATTTAGCCAAAGATGCTTGTACACATGCCCTACAGATCAAACCACCACATTTAGCTATTAATTTGAACTTCTAAGTAACCATTAGTGCTAAAAATACATATGCATGTGGCAAAAATATTACCAATATATGTGAATGCAACCTTAAACAAATAGTGCTTTGCCAAGGATGGCCTAGGATTCCGGGGTTAATAATGAATTATTCAACACAGTTGAAGATCAATAACCTCTTAATTCCTATCAATAAAAATTTGTCTACAGTTCAACAGTAAAATTCTGCTACCCCTCAATTCAGGTGAATAGAGGACACGACATGGAGGGGTCACAATCTCAATACATGGAGGCCCCTCTATTACGACAATAATATATACCATTTCTAAACATCAAATTCTCAAAATAAAATTCAGGATAAAAAGATTTTAAACTAAAGTGACCTGTAGGATAAAAAGACCTTGGATGTGGTTCTATATTAAAAATGTGACCATTCTCCATAACACAAATAAACTAAAAAGTCCAAACTCATCTGCCTTCAGACCTCTCCTAAACCCTAATATCCTTCCCAATAGCATAGTTTGAAGAAATCACAAAAAGAGAAGACACTATAAAATGGATACGGAATAACTTATAACAGAAATTTCATTTAGTATGATTTTCAAATTTATCTAGATACATGTCAACAGAAAAAAACGATCTCATCTAAACGTATATACTCAGGATAGATGCATCATGCATCAGTACCTTATACACAAACAGAAAATACTAAAAGTCGCGTACACTATATATTCATGACAGTCCAATCAGACCACATCAAAGATTACTCCATGAATGCAATTCAGAACTCACAAATCACCTTTAAAACTAGATTTCCATTTCACCTGTTCCTCAAGATTAACTTGCTCTCAAATCATGGTCGTCTAACCTAAACAGGATTATAACTTGAAGGTGCAAATAGTTTTGAAAATAATCACAAAAATATCGATGTAAATGTGTTATGTAAGAACAAAACAGGTTTTTCAATAACTGACGCAGTGCTGAACCTATAGCAGTGCATAAAATGTAAGGCTCCACAAGAATGGCACAAGGGTGGTAAATTAGTACAGAAAGAGAGACAACTAATACTCAAAATACCAGTTATTTTTCAAAATTTCTAAGTTCCCATCTAAGAATGCAATTGCTTCTATCAATACAATTTGGATGCAGATAAAATTTAAGCATCCACTCTCTGGCCCAACATGTGGGAACATATATAACAAGAACATGTAAAATTGCACTAAATAAGACCCCTGAAAGAATTCATCTTTGCTGTCAACCATTTTAATGTCAGACATTTTATCAAGGGCATATATAAATTAATAATCAGAAGATAAATTATCACCCATCTTCTTAGATCAGAGCTAACCTCAGATATAAGAAATCTATTAAATATGCCGTACAAAATGGAAGACATGCCCTCACGTCGAAGTGCCCAGAAGAAACTTTATAAAGCAGGTGAATTTGAAAAAGATACAAGTCCCCAGTTTCTAGATCACTTTTTTGAAATGGAAAATACCAGCAGAACAGATTGATTTGCTGCTGATTTATGAATATAAGATAACGATGACAAAAAAATGCTCCAGTTTCGAGCACATAATTACAAGCACCCTATAAAACACAGATATCAATTCATCACTGTCTGACCAAACAATAGGAATACAACTTTCATTCTAACCAAGAAAACTCCCAAGAGCTACTACTGATAAATTAAAAAACCAATATTATCAGCAAACAAACATGGGATGAGAACAATAATTACCTTGATGAAAATTATGGACTTTCTGATCTTTCTAATCTGATTTGTGATCCGGCTTGCCATCTGCAACTACTGTGTCTCCATCCGATTGAGATGTGTCGGCTGAACTTGATTGAGCAGAAGTCTTAGACTCATCAAATTCCAACAACTGGCCAATACAACCCAGATATTAGCTTTCTTTGTCAAATGTGTGCTATATAAAGGAAGATTTCAAATGGCAACAACTGACCAATACAACCCAGATATTAGCTTTCTTTGTCAAATGTGTGCTATATAAAGGAAGATTTCAAATGGAGACAACTGTCTTGTTAAACTCATTGTGCACTTACTGGCTTGACTTCCCCATTCCAAATGCAATGCACTGCTAAAAATCCGATTACACCAGGAACAATATACAGAAGGGCAGGCTGCAAAGTGACAAAAAAAATCCTGAGTATAATACAACCAAATAATAACAATTGATATGATGCAGGAAATACGTCTCAAAATATGAAATTCTAAGAACCAACAAAATTCCCCAGATCTGCAGAAAGACAAGTGCTGAAAAAATTAATGCAAATACATTATTTTCTAAACTTACTTGTGCTGNAATCACGCCTACTGAGTAGCCAATGAATGCACTCCTAAAGTATCGTTCTCCCTTTTCTCTTGAGACATCAAATCGTAAAGCTAAAGCCACAAAAATGCCTGCATAGAAGAAATCCAAAGAAAATATCATTTTTCAACCTTAATTAAAACATTGAAAAACTTGCTTACAGGCAATAACAGCATCAAAGAATCAAGGTACACATACTGGCAACAAAGAATCAAGGTACACATACTGGCACATGTTATAGACCATTTTAACACAATTATTATAACAGCAACATCCCAGTCTCTGTTTTGGGATTACTTGCTCATCTAAAAAATATGACTACCTAAATTGGATGAGTAACAAATGAAGCAACCTTAATGGGAATCTAAATTGACTGAGAAAGGAAGCAACAATCTTCCCAGTTTGGAGCACAGTAGTGGGAAACAGATCATTTCCCAACCAGGAACAAAATTTCCGAGCAACAAATGACAAAGTGAACTCCACAGCCTACAAAGGAATAATTATTTAAGCAAAAAAACATAAAAGTTGGGGATAATAGGTTTATTGCTTCCACTCATACTGATCTTTACACTCATCGCAGTTATTATGTTATAGGAAACATTTCTGATTACTGATTTCCACAACAACTACTTTAGTCTTAATCAATTGAGTCCAATGCAGTTGGTTGAGAAGAGAAATCATTATCCTCTCCACCAGGGTTAAAATCCCGCTTGTGACATGTTCCAACTTCGTGAGTCAATTGTTGATTGGGGTCTTTGTGAGCCAATTGTTGATGGGGGCTGATTTTTACACTCATTGCAGTTATTATGTTATAGGAAACATTTCTGATTACTGATTTCCACAACTATTTTGGTCTTAATCAATTGGGCAATGCAGTTGGTTGAGAAGAGAAATCATTATCCTCTCCACCAGGGTTCAGATCCCGCTTGTGACATGTTCCAACCTAGTGAGTCAATTGTTGATTGGGGTCTGGCAAGGTACCAGCAATCTCATCCTTGCTTACAGGCTTGAGGATAGGATGAATTATATTCCAGGAGGAAAAAAAAGTTAAAACTATTTTGGTCTTTGAAACTATTTTGAGGACTTTTTCTCTTAGAAGCAGAGTTTGAGAACTGATTTTCAAGGAGCAGAAATGGTTTTCAGTATTTCTGAGGCAAAGAGCATATTTTACTTGAACGAGATTTCTGAACTGAGCAATATTTTGTATGTTATTTGGACTCTGGAGCATTCAGAGCAGGTTCAATAATTATTTAAAATATTATAGAAGATATATATACACATGTAAACATAGATGCCGCAGCATCTATATAAATATTATATATCTAAATATCTGTATAAGTTTATGTATCCATGCCCATATCATCATCACTAAAATAGTATTGTACAATGCATCAAATAAATTGTTTCCATATCTCAATCAGGACTATTGAAGTAAATTTGCTTCCAACTTGTTTATCTTTCCCTAAAAAATCAACTTATCAAGGTCTCCATCTTGGATTGGACCATTCTTCCTTTCAATATCTCCAATCTGGAATGCCTTGTAGTCTTGGAAATTAGTAACCAGTACTTTATAGTGAAGAGACATTTCACTTATAGTTAAATCTAACCAAGCGTAAGTGAAAGAATGAGAACTAGAAACTGAAGGACCTTGTCAAGAAAAACAATAACTCAATTTGGATCAAGCAAAAGTTGAGATTAATCATGTCGCAAGGAACTGAAATAAATTAGCTGATCAAAAGTGGCTGATTAAGAAAAATTATTAAACTTCAAGTCAACGACTTTCTTATAGCTGAAAAAAGAACGCAGTTACTTAAAAATTATAAAAGGGTCGCACTTTGTTATCACAACTGAAGGTGAACAATATGTTAGTGGCTTATGTGATTCAACTAGGTCTCAAAGGATAAGAGCAAGACCATTTAACAACCTTGTCAAATCATGGTATAGGTCTCAAGATTCAAGAGGACCAACAAGGTTTCAAGTTCTGAATCCATGATGCAGTTGGACAACTATGAAACCACTCCATGTTTCTAGCAAATTTCACAGCTTTAGGAACAAGGTGGACAATACGAGCTCCAGGAAAACAAGGTCACAGTCAACAAAATCAAATCCTACCTGACAACATTTAGCAACAAAGATGCTAATGGATTTTAGTAATTCATCTGGAGGCTAACTTTGAAGATAACTACAATAATATTACTAAGAGATGAAAGGGAATTAGTTGTCACCTTTAATTTGGTTAAGGCTTTAAATACCACAATAAGTTATGTGTTGAAAGCAACAAAAGAACCCACTGAAACCAAATTTCACCTAAATTCTGAAATAGCCTCCTCACAAGTGCACTAAAGAAAAACTTAAGTGCAAAACCAAAGCACAACCGCAAAAAAGCAGAAAGATACAAGTGTGCCTAAGAGAAAGATGCCAATCACAAGAGAACGCCAAAGTTAAGTGTCATTACGCTCTTAACACTTCTTATTTCAGATCAAGAAGTTCATAAGATGAGATGATATAAGTGGGATCTTGAGTTATGTATCTATACACAACTCAAATGAGGTACCTAATCAAGAGGGGAAGGTGTAAATTCGAGAGAAGATTATGGACCTACAAAACAAGGGTAAACACCCAAAGGAGGTCATTGGGTCTACATATCAAGTTTGACTCAGGCAGCCTTAACCATACCTAGTAATACAATAAAAGAGTATGGCATTAGCCATAAATACAAATAATAATGATTCATAAGCAGTGTTACACAGGGACTCGTCCCCCAGGGTCAGGGACGCGCCCCCCTCGCTCCCTGCGCCTCGGGGGCTTGGGGGTTCCTGAAGAAACGTTTCCCAGCGTCCCCAAAATCAAGAAACTCTCGGAAACTCACAAGGGGACGCGTCCCCCTGTTCTGCAGTGCGCTCCAGTGAAGGGGGTCTCCCACACGCCCCCTCCAGAAACTGGGGGGCTCCTAGACGCACCCCACGATTTTCCCAATTTAAGTTTAAAAAAACAAAATTTTAATTTTAATTGTTGTTTAGTCTCTATTTCAGGCTGTCTTTAGTAATTTACTATTTCACTATTTTAGCATGCAATACCATTGATTCAAGTTTTCAATTACAATGACTGAAATTAGAAATATGAATATCAAGATTCAAATGACAAATTTGAAAATTATCATGATGAATTGTATAACGTGTTTGTATTATTAATTTGCTATATTCTGATTTACATTGCACAATGATAAACTTAGTATTTACTATTTATTATTTACTTTTAGTAGTTTACATGGGATGAATCATTGAATTGTTATTGCTAGGAATTAATAATTTATAATATTAATTTTTATTAAGACCTGGAAGCAGGGTTGGCTTAATGCTCGGGACATTGGGGTGGCAGGAGAAGAGACCCAGCTGTGGGGTTCCTACTTGAACGATCTTAAAAAGGCACATATAAAGACATCTGGTAATCCAGATGAGTTTGTTTTTTAGATAATGAATAAAGCAAGGGGGAACTACTCAGCAAAATTAGGTTATACTGCTCTTCAGGGGCCACCCCCTGAAGACAGAAAATGGTGGTGGGGGGATCTCTGGAAAGTCAAGGCCCCTCTTAAGGGGATGTTATCCATGTTGTTAGCCTTAAATAATACGGTTCTAACTTGGGAACTGATGGGAAAAAGAAACAAAGTTGGGCCTGGGATTTGTATACTTTGCAGAAATAATGAGAACACATCGCACCTTTTCTTAGACTGTGGAGGAGTGGTTGGGTTGCTAAATTTGTGGAGCAAACCTGCCATAGAAGACTGTCTGAAGGATCGGTATACCAGAAGGGACCAGAAGCAGATTAGGGCAGTAACTCTGTCAGTGGTATGGGGCATTTGGTTGGCCAGCTTTTAAGGAATAGTTACTCCATCCTTCCGGATTATCACTCAGGTACACTCAATACTTCAGTTCTACAAATAAGTTCCAAAGCTAAAACCTGTTAGGTGCTTGGAGGAGGTGATCATTGACAAATCCATGGCATGGGAATTCTTTGGTTGGGCACGCCAAGGCCCTGGCCAGATATGTAGTGCTGGGTGCATCCACCACATTTCAAATGCTCATTACTTACAGATCAAGAAAAACTTGGTGAGAGGAACAAACAATGTGGAGGAATTGACAGCACTATTACTTTTGAATCTTGATCAAAACTGCTAGAAACAGAGGCATATTTCAGATACATATACATTGTACATGGAGACTCTCTCAGAACTATTAATTGGATGAAGGATCAGTTGCAGATGCAAGACATCTCTTGACACGCTCTAGCAGGGCAGCTGGAGTCAATCTCTGGGGTCTTTCAGAAGATTACTTCAAAGCATGTGTTTATAGAATTAAACATGCTAGCTGATACCCTTTTTACGTATGGTCTCCATCTCCAGAAAAATCAGGTGAACCTGGTAGAGTACCATGATGAACAGTTAGTGGAGGTCAGACAGACCTCTATGGAGTACTGATTTTTCACACAAGAACAGATCTGCATTCTGATGAAATCTGGACTGTTTTTAGACCCTATTTTTTTATGTAAAGGATTTTAACTCCTAGAAGCTTGCTTCTACCTCTGAAAGATTATGCTTGTAGCTTACGGATATACACTGACAAGTAGGAGACACCTCTCTTTGAGAACTGTGACCTGGTCACCTGATGAGTTCTAGCAGTTTTCTGTGGTTTCTTTAGAAATTGAAATTTATATCAACATCCACCAAAGACGAAACAGGGTCACTCATTTAAAGAATTCTGGAATAGAAATTTATGTTTCATGCAAACAGTCATTTGAGGATGCTTATAAAAGTCCCTGAATTACTAATCATCAAGTTCTACATCTTGTTTAAAAAATAAAAGAGAAACCAGTTTTGCACCACTTTACCTGGAATAACAATATCACCAAGCCCAAGCATAGAATAAGGCCGGGCTGCATCTGCTGTGGGAAATAGTAGCTGCAACAAAGTTCCAAAAATAAAACTAAAAGATTAAATCAGAAGAGATTTCAAAGCTTACAAAAACATTACATGATGCTCTCTCTACCCAAAATTAAATTTATACCAAAACCAATAAGCAAGGCAAGAAAAACATGGAAACTAAGAGAATATGAACTAACCTTAATGGGAGCGTCAAAGGACTTGGCTACACTAACCATTACAGGTGTGAAGAAGACCCAGAAAATATCATATACAAAGAGTCCTGCCTAAAAAATACACACAAACAACAGCTAAGTCATCACATAAGGGCGACATGGAAAAGTGTTTAAAGCTAATATCATTTTCTAACCTCGCTACCACAAGCTGCACTTCACAGCTTTGTAGTGTAGCTGTCACAACAGTATTTCAATTAGGTACCACAGATTAGGTACCACAGATTGTTGGACCAATATTATTAATTAAAGCTTTGAAAAGTCATTAAATCACAGTCGTGGAAAATGATCATTTTATGAATTCTGCAGATAGTTTTGAAATTATCACTACTTACAAGTTACAAAAGTTTTTTATATCATTTTTCCTTTTCAGGTGTGCAACCACCCTGGCAACTATTGTAATATTCAATTTCGTGTTCAAATAAAAACATCACTAAAGATTAAATGCCAAAAAGTTAAATGGCGATCACTAAAAGTGATGAACAATATAGGATTAAAGAAGTTACCAAGAGGATAGCACCAGTTTTGAAGGATCCAAGAGACAACATCTCAATACCCTGCACAAAATAGGAACACAGCATAATCATGAATCTCTGAAACAATTTAGTCAAGTTTCCGTAGAGCAAACAGTCAAGACAGGTTTCATTCAGCAAGGCAGCCCGAGATCAAAACCCGCTGCTCCTAAGAAGTGACATCTAAATCCAACCATGTTAAGGGTTGGTGCAACCCAGGCCGGGTGCGATCCCCGGGTGATTTCGACGGCTTAGATGCACCTGGGTTGTGGTTTCTCAGACCAAAAGCTGGCCCAGCAAGTCAAAGGGCATTAGCAGCAAACAAAAAAAAAGAATTTCTGAAACAATTTCAAAATAAAAATTCAAAAGCTACTAAGGAAGAAAGGTACTAAAGCTTGCCAGTTGCCACTATAATAATGCAGGCATGCTCAGAAATTGTCATTTAAAATTGTGTTATTCAGTGATCTATGTATAATTCACCCAATTGATTATGATGCTTTAATTTTCACTCACCCAAAAGACTGATACAGTAACTAAGAAAACCAACTTTACAGCAGCAGCTGAGGGGGGTCGAAATATCATCAAGCAAGGACTCAGGAAGCACCCAACAACCTGTGGTGAGAATAATAAAGCCAGCCAAAATAGCATTATTATCCTGACCACCTATCTATTTTATGTGTCAAGAATCAGCCCAAGTGGTTTGACTTGCCATGCCGAAGCCATCTTGGCCAAGGAGGTCACAACGTTGAATCCACCTGGGTCCCTCAAGGCTAGGCATACATGTTGTATACTGGTGGCATTAACCCCAGGCACCATTCATGAAATGTGAATAAGTGCCTAGAAGGTTTCTCCAAGGAAGTTTTCCAATATATATATATATATTGCCAGCACATCTTCACAGATACTTGTTCTCACTGCATAGATTTTACAATAGTACTGAATCTACAAACTAAACACATTATATTGCTTCCAACCATTGACCATATTTGAATTAAATATCATCTCTCAAGTATTAACTTGCTAAATCCTGTTATGAATGAAATTAGACACCCTAAATTAAATCATGAAAAATTCACACCATTTTTAATACCAACATTCACATAAGCGTTGTTTAAACATGCTGTGCTATACAAACCTGTATACAAAATGCCAATCCCAAAACGTTGTTTGCTAACCAGTGTTTCTTCAATGCATACCACGTGCAAAAAAATGTCCCAGGAATAGCAGCCACAAGCTGTGATTTGGTGAACTCCACCTCCACAGCTGTGAGAACCAGCATTAAACAGGATATTAGCTGGCTAAAAACTATATGCAACATACATATTACAAACAGCAAACATGCCACAACTTCATCATTGTTACAAGAAAAAAAGATTCTACTTATTACTTTGAATTCAACATTATAAAGAGCAAAATAATTGATGAAATCAGCAATTAAGGTCCCACCTCACTCTCTTGTATTTACAATCAAAGCAGCACATTTCATAAAAGAATGAATCAAAGCAGCACATTTCATAAAAGAATGAATCCAATGTAGGACCAAATAATTTGGCTCGATAATTAGACTCTTTTACAATATACAAGTTTCTGACAGTTCCATAAATACCAAGCATCCCTATGCTCTGTGCCAGAGTTGGCACAGATGGGTGTTCGACTGCATTTTGTGATATTCAAGAACTTTAGATGTAGAAACATATTGACTACTGGTCATTGTCAATGTTTTTACTATTTAGAGCCTGTATATCTCGGCTTTTAGCCTTTTTAACCACATCCTGCTACCATGCATACAACTCATACAATATCAAAGCATTATATCAATGTGATTAGTTACCATCCTAGATCCATCTTAACCAAGATCTATCAAGCACTGACAGGGATCAACTCAGTAGAACTTAGAACTCAGAACGTAAGGAAATCTAGAAATGATTATAGTTAAGAGATTTCTATTTGCATTGTGACAATTTTCTATGTAAATCTCACATAATGATATACATAGTTTCTCTCTATATTAGTATATGGTAGTATTTCTATTTATATAGAAATCTGCTGTATCTCTCTTTTTATCTTCATTTAGCAGTTTTTATTTATGTGTAAATCTCATCTCTTTCAATAGAGAGATAGATAACTTAATTATATTTGTATTGTGTATATATTTGCCATCACATAGCCCCAAGGGTTAGCTCAAGCAGTCATGAGCCAGACGTGAGATCTCTTCACCCAAGTTGGGGAGGTCACCGGTTCGACTCTCTTGATCCCCTTGGGGTTAGGCTCATGATAGAAACCATGTGGAAACATTGCAATCCTAAAATCTTGAAAACTGTTAGGTCTGTTGAATTTTAAATGGGATCTAAAAATCTACTTTTTGCATCCAATAAGGCTGGAACCACTCCAACATCTTGAAACACCCTCGACTATCAAACTTAGAAGCTCTTGACGTCGCTAGATGCATCTTCATCTCTCCCTCACGTTCTTGACAGGTTTTTGAGTTGTTTGAGTCGTCCAGCTTCAGACAAACCCACTTTGTGTCTTGCATCCCGTCCCTTTGACAACTTTATACAAGGTTATGACTCATGAGGATGTACTGTTGCTTGTATCTTTCTTTATTTTATTTTATCTTAGTTTTGGCACTTTCTAAAATTTGCGTTTGCACTCCCACATTGTACTCATACTGGATATATCATCTAGTCCCATTGACCTACTTTTGTGGTCATTTGTTGGACAATAATAAAATTATCTTATCTCATCTTATCTGGGTGATCATGTGAGGGGATATCTATTTAAAATTATGTTCTTTGCATATATGCCCTCTAAAATAATTTTCAACATAGTTGTAGCAAAGTCCAAAGCATTGACATTCAACCATCGTGTTTGGAGACAACTTCTGGATTCTTAAAGGTGGCATGTTGGAGGTGATGGGAGTAGGATCCATGGGAAGTGCAAGTAGGAAATGAAGGTCTTTTGGTTTGGGCGTTTATCACATCTTGGCTTCTCTAGCTCTATCACACAAGCTTCCAACCATGTTGTGGGGCGCTGCATTATGACATGTGCACAAATTACCTCTTTATATTTTATAGAATCATGGAGTCATTAGAAATTTGGAGGGAACTTTTATCTGCTCCTAAAGCCTGTACAACTCACCCCTTGTTCTAAATAGTAAATATTTAAGCAACATGGCTGACCCCAAGAAAAGTAAAAACATAGTTGAAAGAGGATCAAGGAAATAGACAGTGTTGCAACAAGGGCCTTGATATTTTTCGTAAGTTTTCCCTAGAAATCAAAGAAGCCTCATGTAGATTTGAATCATAGAATATGTTCCCTTATCCATATAATATTTCTCATAGAGGTCATCATCAGCCACAAGGGTTAGCTCAATTGGTTGAACCATCAATCCAAGGCTCAAATCCACTCAAGTCACTCAAGATTACCAGCCATTATTGTGGCTGGCAATGGAGCAGCCATTCATCCGGATATTTTAGGGAAGAAGGGGATCATGCAAGGTTTTCCTTGGAAAAATAATAGGAGTTGTAGTGTGTACCAAAAATGGGGAAGCAAAGAGATAAGACAACAAGACAATTAGAATACAGTTGTTTATAGTATATACTAGTCAGTTAGAAATGTTATTATTCCATTGCTTTCACGATATTGAAATGCTACCATAGTAACTTAGGAGAATAAACAGCTTCCTATGTTATAAATATTAAATACTGAAACATGGTGCAACAGACACCCCTTTACAAAATTATTGCATTTGGGCAGATAATCATCAAGGAAGAGAGTAATAAGGAATGTGACATGTGGATCTGAATACGTTCTTACATTTGAAATATGGAAGGTGACAGTTTATCGGGATCTCATTCCACTTTTTTGGCAGAAAGCGCTCTATAGCAGGTAACAATGTGGCTCTGTACATGAGAAATCAACATTAAACCTTAGCGTAATACTGAAATATAATGTTCCATTAGATCAATACAATTGTCAATGCCACTAACTAATAGCTGAAGGAAATGCATAGTATAAAATGTGGACAATACAATAATGCAATCATTCTTAACACACAAAAAACACATGAAATCGGCATTGATGGAGTCTCTTGGCAAGCGTTAAACAGGAAAATTAGCCACAGAAGTACATTACTTCTGCAATTGACTATAAGGTTTAAAAACGTACGATAATGCAATTATTCCAAGAACGAAAAAGTAACTCGTGAGAATTGCATTGACCAAGTCTTTTGATAAGAACTTGAACAGCAAAAATAGTGAAACAAGTACAACACTTCCGATCAGAGGAAAGCGCATTGCATGCTCCTTTGACATGGTCTCCTGTGCAACAAGCAACACATCAATTGCAGAAAATCAAACAAATAAATGAACCCATTTATTCTGCCAGATTACATATTTAAAACAAAAGATGAGGAAAGAAACAAAGAACATCAATGGTCAATTTGTATAATCACTTACAGAAGGAGGTGCAGGCTTCACTGAACGATAGCAACCAACATACACAGTAAGGCATGCTGTCAAGACTACATTCAAGTTTGGATTCACCTTTACAACAAGGGGTGCCAGTGATAAAACTGCAATATCACATTAACAAAATAAATTAATTTCTGTGGGTGCAAATTAAGAAAAAATCTGCATTAGCTTAGAACCAAACTGAGAAGATACATTCAAACTTCAAAGCATAGCTACCAGGCTCAGGAGATACAGAAGATAGAAGAGATTAAACTTTCGGACAAACACACAAACAACATTTTCAGTACCAAAATATACAAGGAAGTGCACTCTTACAAGTGACAAAAAGAACTGGTCAACATAAGATTCAAAAATGAACGAGAGTATTTCACTTGAGTTCTCTCAACAATGAAAGCTAATTATTCTTAAAGTTTTACCTAACAAATATATTCTACAATTTATTTATATTTTCTTTCCTGACGACTCATCCGAAGTCTGTATTTCGTTTAAAAATTTGTCTTATAAATTAATTTGCCTTTCCAAAAGACATTCCTGAACTTGAATTTTCCTTTAACCAGAATTGCCAGATACCAATTTCTCACTAAAATTGCATTCCTAACTAATCTCACAATAAAATTTGTGAAGAAATTTGATATCAGAGAATTATACATTAAAAAAATGAATATTTTCCTAACAGATTAATAAACATAAATAAATATCACTACATATAAAATACACAGCTCAATATAACAAGGTTACAGACAAGCAGATATATGGGTGCCTTCTCAAAAACCTGGAGTAGTTTGTGACTACGATCTAAAGTTTGGAAGGTCCAGTTCTTAACCCATTAAGAAACACAAAAACCCAAAGTGCATATATTTTCTGTTTCAGTAGATTGTTAGCAGCATATTATACTACAACGTAAAACCTAATAAACTCTGGGATATAGACAAAAAATTGCAACAGATTCAATGAGAAGCTTGATCCAAAACCAAAGCTGACTCTGGGTTACACCATCTGAATTAAATACGAATGCTGCCAATAATATCTTTATAGCAAAATTGCTTAGATAGCCAATACCATGTCAAGGTGCAAAAACACTATCTGATAGAAAGCATGCAATGACTACATTCATTTTGGTGACTCCTATCTAAAGGCATAAGGTCCAATTGTTAACCAATGGCAATTACTAAACACAAAAGCCCAACATGTATATATTTTCTGTTTCACTAGATTGTTAGCAGTATAATATACTATAGGGTTAGAGAAATTTGATTGCTGCAAATTCACTGAGAATATTAATCCAAAGCCAAGGCTGATTATGGGTTACACCACCTGAATTAAATACAAATGCTGCCAAAAAGATCATTATAGCAAAATCGCTTAAATAGCCAACAGCATGTCATTTGAAATGCAAAAACAAACTATCTGATAAGAAGCATTTAATAAGAAAATTCATTAAGAACAAAAATACATGCTTAAAAATAGCACAAGAGAAGGGTGTCAAAATTAAATTCAAAAGTTGGGGGGGGATATCCAATCAAAATAAGAACAGTGAATCAAACTAATACGTAGAAACCAAACAGACAAAGAAATAAAAGAACATACAAATACTTTTGCATGCATGCAGATGTAATTGATATTTTCACTGATTTGCAAGTTTTGCCATAGTCACCTATGTTTCTTTTAGATAATCTGATTATTATTTCTTAATATTTCTTATTTGCAAGTTTTGCCAGTCACCTGTGTTTCTTTTAGATAATCTGATTATTATTGCTTAATATTTCTTTCGCATTTTTTTAGGTCACCTGAGGTGGGGCCTAGATGTACACTGCCTACATGAAAGTTGAAACAATATATTCTTTTGGCGTTTAAACTCCCATTTCATTTTCATCTTTAAGTCCTTTCCATGAAAACACTGCTATGTTAAGATACTTTAGTTTAAAAAAAACTGTCAAACAGTTTTGTAAAGAGTGAAACTATAATGTTTTATGCAACTTGTACACTGAGAACTTAGAAAGCAATTCACAGGAAACAAAGACAGCATAGGTTACCCGGTGATTGCAATCCAGATCACCCACATGTGCTGTTATATGTAAGACAGGTTATTTAACTTTCAGGGCTAAAGCCGAGACTGAAATGGGACAAATATTCGAACAAAAAAATAAACCAACAAGCTTTAATTCACAATTTTGGAAGAGCAAAGGGAAATCAAGGTGGGTATATGAAAAGGAGATAACCTACACATCATACACAAGTTACAACACGTGTGGTGAAAAGCATTTCACCATATGTATCTTCATCTCAGCTAGAAAGCTCAAGGATTCAAGCCTAAATTTAGAAGGGCACAATCTAAAAACGTAAAAAATATATGATGCACCCCAAGCTTTAATAAACAATTTAACACAGCATTTGTTACTAAACAGACTGACTATCAAATTAAGCCTTGTCTCTATAAGGATGGGCACTGAGGTTGGGAAGCAAGGCCCAAAGGCTTGGAAAAAAGGAATTGATGGTTGGAGACGACCAATAATTGTCAATGAATATCCCTCCATCCATACTATATGAACAAGCCTGAGGAAGAGAAATTACAAAAATAGGTTCATCTCCATGCAGGGTGAGAGTTCATATATTATTTATGACGATATTCCAAGCAGAAAACCTTTGATATCTGCACTAAAGATTATCAAAATTTCCCTGATAACAGTATTACAGAATTGAGCATGGTGCATGCATAATCCTTATTCGTATCGAATACATAATGGAGAATAATTTAGTCTCTACCCATAATAGCAGTAATACATTGTCTGATTAAGGAGCGAAGGGTGCATGACTACCACACGTTCAATTAATAACACAATCACACAAATAACAGAAACCATCTCTTAAATGTTTCTATGCACTAAGTAATTATGATTCCGAAATGAACAGAATAACAAAATCAACTAAAAGGAGTTATCAGAACTGTGTCAATGACGTGTATGTTACCCTCCCATCCGAGTTCAAATCCTTCTTTGTGACATGGTTGCTCTTAATGAGCTGATTGTTGATGATCTATATATGATCTATTCACAAATTATTGACCTGGCCTTGTGCCCTGAACAGTCTAGGGTTATATATAATCTATTCACAAATTATTGGCATGGCCTTGTGCCCTGAACAATCTAGGGTTTACACAGAATGGCCCTTTGCCATGAAGAATCTATGGTTTACAGAATGTACCATTCTCGACATGAGGAGAAGTGCCCGGGAACTTTCCCAGGGATATATTACCTGGATAAAAATCACGCAGAACTGCGGATGAAACAGAAAAATACACAGAAGATAAACAACCAAAATGCAGTAAAAGCGAGAATAAACTGTCGCTGAAAAGCCACAGTACAATGGCAGTCTAATATAATGGCTTTCGCCCATTGTGTAAGAACGCATTATATAAAATGCTGGTGCTTCAAAGCACAAATATACGCAATCTTTAAAATTTGCAGTAGTCATTAGAATTGGCCTCAAATACGGGATAATAGACAAATGGGTCCACGCTTTGTGAAACTTAACCATTCCAATTGACATGCAAAGCAACGACATACCATAACTTGCCCTACTACTAGACTTATCTTGCATGCACAATTTAGCACTCCCATCAAAAATAAGGATTTCACTTTTGATAAATTACACAGTAAATTGGGAAAATGAACTCGAAATTACAGATGAAACGAAACCCTTAGTAGGGAATTTACAGAAGCCAGACATAAACAGGATCAGGCAAGCCATCATGAACCAAAAACTCCTGCCAGATCGAGCTGCGAAAAGTCCTTAAAATTACTGTATCAGACACCCAAAACCCCAAGAAAAAAACAATAAAAAAGCCTAGAAAAATCAATCAACATGAAATAGAAAGATCCGTAAACCCATCTGAAAAGCCTCAAAAACCCAGGGAGACCTGCAAATTCTTTCTAAAGAAGCATGCAGCAGAGTCGTAATTAGAGCACCCACCACATAGATCTGACCCCAGTTATCACCATTTGACCATGGAGGATGAAATAAATACCTGCTAGAGCAGCGCTGGCGACCTTCTCATTGATCCTCATGGCTGGCAGTACTCCCAGAATACCAGTTCTCAGTAATCCAGAATTCAGAATTCACCTCAATTGGATTTGATATGAAAAACACAAAATGCGATTTATGTGCAAAAGAAGCAAAAGCAGACGAGCGTGAGAACCTCGTCAATAAGAGCAGATTCAACGCTTTCAACCCTCCTACACGGAATAGACAATACCTTTATACCCTAAGAGCTTGCCCTCACTACATTTAAACGTAAATTTATTTTTCCGTAAAACAATAGATACGGATATCATATTTTTTCAGTAACCGTGGTTTGGAATATGACTAGATGACAGTCAAAGATTTTCGTTATATCCAACACTTCTGATGTGATGTTTTTAGTTTGGATGATCTTAAATCAAGTTGATAAGCATCATTATCTTCAGAGGTTTATTCAAAATCATTTTCAAAAAGAGAAATAACGATTTAATAAAATGGATTATGAATTCTTCTAGTTTTATTTTGAAATAATCAAACAAATTATTTTTATTTTTATTTAATAAAATATAAATATAAAAAATTACTCAAAAATATAATTGAAGTTATATTGATATATAATTAATATTTTTAATACAAAGACCAAATTAGCCAGCTTCTTATTGTGGATAAGTTAAAATCCTAATACGCTTGTTATGTGTTTACCTCTTCACGTATGACCACGAGTCTTTATGTGGCAATTACTTACCAACTTCCATTTATTTGAAGTCCACTTTGTTAGCAGATAGTCTTTCTTGAATGAGTTTTCCATGTTTTGTTGTGTAAAGTCTTTCTTAAAAGCAATTTTATTAACTTTTATTTAATGATAAAAAGTTTTTATGAAGTTTTTTTATATGATAACATATTGATTTATGTGATGATCTTTTTGGAAATTATATTGTAGTTTTAAATTATCTAAATAAATATGTGTGATTCTTGAGTTATGAATTGTTTTTGGCACTTTCGCTACATGATCACTTTGATGGTCATTGGTTGACACAAACAAATGTAGCAGTACGTTGGTTAGTGGAACAAGTTGGTTTGGGTTTCTTTGCTCGATGGCAAGGTGCGTCAGAGATTTACCGAGCATCTTTGCACGACAAGAGAGCACATCATAGACAATTGGGCAACATCACACAACGAATGAACATGCCAAGGGAAGCTTAATGGAGAGATTGGCTAAGGCAGGAAAAGTTGGGGTTTCTTACAAGTGACCCCACCTAAATTGGCAAAGAGACTTTGTTGGCCTTATAGACTTGGGTGCCTTAGGTAACATGTGGATGGAAGGAGATGAGTGCTCCATTACCTAGGGTTGCAATCGATGGACGCAATCGGTGTAAGAAACCAGTGGACGCGTGGGCATGGAGGCACCATTAGGCATAGACAATGAGCAAACAAGTCACCTTTGGGCACATGCAATTAGAATTGGTGAACATATGGCACATTGGGTCCACTTGGCATGGAGTGGGTTGTAAGGCACCTTGCATTGAGGAATAACTAAGGCATTGACTCTTATATCAAGAGGATGCCTCAAAGTGTTAAAGATTCATTCAAGCTCGGTCATTCATACGAGAGTGCATAATGAGTTATAAGATTGTGCTAAGCATGGGATTGGCACAATAGGATGAATTGGGCACTAGCTAAGTCAATAGTAGAAGAGTCAAGACCTATAAGAGGTAGGCCTACAAATGCTTCAGGAGTTGGGTTGTGCAACTATATTGGGCAGTAAGTAGTAGGCAATATTTTCTTATTTAGATTTATTGTACATATGTAATATGGTTGTAGGTAATATTGATGGGCCCCTAAAATGGCACGTTGTTTGGCCCACCTTGATTACACCTAAGGATATAAAAGGGATTTATTTGTGTTATTCATGATGAACTTATGATAAGCTTGATTAAAGCCTATGCATGATTGTTTCATGAATATTTTGACATTTGATTAGCAATGTATGCTTAATTTGCTTATTCATTTGATTTATTTAATGAGACAATGGGCTAATATTTGTAAAATCATTATTCATTTGTGATGGAACTATAGGTGGAGGTTATCTAAAAGCTAAATGAAGGAGATCAACTCACAAAAATCAGCTCAACCTCTCTCAATGAGTTCATTAATCAAACTAGAGTTTGGTGGAGAGATTTAAGGGATTATGTTCCCTCTTGATTCTCGTTAGCTTCTTGCACATAAAGAAGGACTCAATATCATCCAAAGACAAAATCATGGAGGCCAAGTCGAATTCCTAAGAGGGGGAATCAATCCCACAAAATTAACATGCATATTTCTAGTTAATTACGGGACAATTTCCTTAAATAAAGGAGTTGATTGCATGGACAGTTTTCCCAAATGCTGATTATTCTCATGAGTTGCCACCACTTAAAGGATTCAATGATCATCAAAAGTCGAAATGGCAAGTCCAAGGTAGAATTCCAAAATAGGGAATCAATCCCGCTGTAATAAAACTAAATAGTTTAGTAGTTTGTTATTTATTAATTAGCGGCATTAGGACACACCTTTCAAATGTGTATTTATTGCCGAGCATTCTCTTGTAAAATCATCAATTCAATAAATAAAACATATCTTTTTGGAAAATACATTCCAAGTTGGTATCAGAGCCATCGAGCCTTCTATTTCATGTGTTGTCTCCATCTCTTCATTCCCATTTTCTTCACTCCTACGACCTCTTCTTCTTCACTCTCCATTGTTTCACACACCTCGCTTCTTACATTCACACCCATCACCTTCTATCCACACCACAACATGTTGCCTCCCCTCATCCCATCGTGTTGCTCCACTCCTGCCAATCACTCCACACACTACTCCACTCCCATCGCTTTGCTCCCTCCACGCGCTACTCCACTCCCATCGCCCTACTCCCTCCCATTGTTGCTCCCTCCGATCATGTTGCTCCCTCCAATTGCTCTGTTGATCATACTTCGTCGCTACTCCCTCCCATTGCTACCTGCCATCCACTACACCGCTCTCCATCCAACTTCCGCTCCCTGCCCACTTGTAATATCCCAAATCCTGATATTTTCTATTTCTAAGCAAAAAGGCTGATACAACTGGGCATGCAAACTGCCATGCAAAAATCCTTATTTAATAGGAAAAATTAGGGTTAGGGTTTGTGAGATAGAATGAACACTTACCACTGATAAACTGGCTAGACTGCTCCAGAGAAAGTATGCAAGCACTGAGAGCTGGATTAGAGATGAACTGATCTCCTCTGCTTACGGTGAACCCCCAGCAGCAAGACGCCCAGTCAGAAAAGGGTGACGCCCTCAGGGAAGGAGGTGTCCGATGGAGCTGCGAATTTGCGGGGCTGATAGCCTTTCCGTGCCGGAGATAATGCTTGATACAAGAGTGATTTCTGAGTCCTCTAGGCAAGATAGCGACTTGCTTCTGAGAGACAGCTGCTCACGCCCCTGGAATCCCGAAACTGCTGATAACTGTTCCGGATGAGCACGAATGGATCTGATAATCACCGGGTACCGGAGTATGATGCTGATGATGAGAATGGTGCCTGAGTTTCGGAAGGAAACTGAGATCTTAAGGCCCCACAGCTGATTAGGGCTTTCCAGCTGAAACCCCCCCCCCCCTTTACGGCTGCACACGTGTCCCTGCAACGATCTATACCATATGCTAGATAACTGATGAATGAATGAAGAACAAGTGGTGAACCAGTATGGCTTACCCTGAATAAGACTAGGGCAGATGTTTCACTGCCGAAATCCTGTTAGCTGAAGACTCTGTCTCCAACCCCAACTGTTGTGCTACACGATGTGCTGTTATCCAAGAGCTCCCAAAATAATCATAATCCAAAAAGTGAAGTCTCCTCTCGCTTTATCCTCTATTTATAAAGTTCAACTGCGCAAAACCTAATCTTTGACCTAATTAGGTCACTTTATCTTCTAATTTGTCGTTGACTTGCATGCATGCGAATGGAGACTTAAAGAGTGCATGCATCATTGAATAATGCTTGGATGGCATGCACGAAGGTGGCCTTTGGCCCTGGTGGCCCTTCTTGACCAAATGATGATGCCCTAGATCTTCTATGGATGGCATCAGTCCTCAGCTGATTCCCTAGCTATCAGTAACCGCTCGAACCCACAGGAATCACATAGGTTAGCGGTTTTGGGCCTCAAGGCCTGATTGGAAGAGGACATTACACCACTTCTCACCTCTACGCTATATTCCAATAGTTTCTTTTTGTTTTAAAACATTTATAATATTAAAATAATAATATTAATACTTTTCAAACCTTTAAAAAAAAAAATTTGTTTCATATAATAATATTATTAGTAATTTAATAATTATTATTATTATTGTAATTAAAAAAAATTAACCTATCCCCAATCCAACAATTAGCAACATGAATACACGAAATACGGAGAGAAACCCTCCAAAGAACAAGGATGCATCCATAAGGTCAGAAGCTGATCCATTTCAAAAGATAATGGCAAAGCTTGAGCAAAAAGATGAGGGCTTTCGCGACCTAAAGCTCGAAATTCTCTCACTGAGAGACTAAGTTAAAGGAGGCAATAACTCACATACAGGCCCAACCCACAACATCGTTCACAAGGTCAAGATCGACTTACCAAGGTTCAATGGCGAAAATAATCGAGACGGGATTCGATGGATCAACAAATTTTTATTTTTTTTAAATGTACAATATCTATGGTGACGACGACAAATTGAATGTTACGGAAATGCACATGGATAAAATTGCTTGTGACTGGTTCTTATGGTGGGACTCGGCAATGAAGGGAGAATGACTAGTTAGAGACTGGGACACCTTCAGGAAAAAAAAATTTAAACAATTTCAAGACATGGAAGAAGCTGAAATATACAACAAGCTCACTCGTTTACAACAAGAAGGAACTATGACTGAACATTTTAGCAATATATTGGTTTTGTCCACTCGTGTCCAAGATATAACTGAAGAACGACTCCTGCAAATTGCCATTAGTGGTATAAGATAGAGTATCCAAAGCAAGATAAAATTATTAGACGTCAACGACATAGAACAAGCCCGTAAAAGAGAAAAAATAATTGAAGAAAAGCATAAATCACAACGTTCGCCGGTTTATATATCACCCCACTTAAGAGCAAATGGGAAAAAGGATGACAATCCATGTCGTAAGTGTAATGCCCCTAATTAGCATCTAGGACATAGGTGCAAAAACAAGAATCTATTCATGTGCGAAAAAAGTAATACGGATGACTATAATGATGTAGAATCAAGTGACGCACCTTCCTCCGACACAGAGTCAGATTGCGATGAGACTGGAAAAGAGGAGGCTAACATCACACCAACGCTCTTAGTGGCTACAATGACAGGTATATCTCAACTCCAAACCCTGAAATTGTTTGGACATATAAAAAACACTAAGGTGACAGTGTTGGTCGATAGTGGGAGTACACATAACTTCGTAGACTCTAGGGTATCAAAACAATTAAACATATTCATCTACCCTACCGCCAACTTCCAAGTATCGCTACTAGGAAACAAGACCACATTGTGCGACGGTAAATGCCATAAAGTAGAACTAGCTATAAAGGACTACAAGCTAAGATCGACAATGTATGCTATGGCAATCGAAGGGGTTGACATTGTTTTAGGTGCACAATGGTTGGAAACGCTGGGGACATTCGGATTAAAATTACAAGAAAATTTTATAAAGTTCTATGAAAATGGGAGGAAAAATAATCTTTACAATATTAACTGCCCCCCCCGCCCCCTCCCCTCCCCAAATTGTCTCATCCAATAAAATGGAAAAGATGATAAAAAGGGAGCTCAAGCCTTCTTCTTACATTGTTATGCTATGGAAAGAAAAGCTGACGAAAGACAAAATACTGATCCATGTGAATTAGAACAACTCCTGGGGGAACATAGTGACATCTTCGAAAACCCTCCTCATGGTCTCCCGCCCCCACGTTCTAGGGATCACATCATCGAATTTATGCCAGGATCAACTCCAATTAGAAAAAAGTCATACAGACAATCTCATAAGAACAAATCAGAGATCGAACGTTTGGTGTAGGAACTATTAGATGCTGGAATAATCAAATGTAGTCAGAGTCATCTCTATGCACTAGTCATACGCATTAGGAAAAAAGATGGATCGTATAGACTTTGCATTAATTATCAAGCGTTAAACAAAGTCACCATCAAAAAAGATAAATTCCCCATTACCTTTATTGACGAAGTGCTTGATGAGCTACATGGTGCAAAATATTTTTCTAAACTAGACTTAAAATCAAGATATTACCAAATCCGTATTCGAGAAGAAGATGTCCCCAAAACAAATTTCTGCACCCACGAAGGTTTATATGAATTTCGAGTGATGTCGTTTGGATTATCCAACACTCCGACAACATTTCAAGCAATAATGAATGACTTGTTTTGCCCTTACCTATGGAAGTTTGTGCTGGTGTTTTTTATGACATCATTATTTATAGTAAAAATTGGAACTCACACCTCAAGCATGTATAAACAATATTGAAGCTTCTAGAAGAAAACAAATTTTATGCTAACAAATCAAAATGTAGTTTCAGGCAAAAAGATATAGAATTTTTGGGGCACATTGTTTCAATCGATGGCATTAAGGTCGATCCCAAAAAAATTATGACGATCACAGAGTGGTCGTCCCCCAAGTCAATTACATCGTTAAGAGGATTTCTAGGTATAACAAGTTACTATAGAATGTTTGTCCATAACTACGCCCAAATTGTAGCACCCCTAACATCACTATTAAAAATGGATGCTTTCAGATGGGATAAGGATGTAGAAACTTGTTTTGGACAGTTGAAAACCCTAATGACATCCACACCGATATTAGAAGCTCCTAGTTTTACAAAGACAATCATCCTTGAGTGTGATGCTTTAGGGACAGGCTTAGGAGTTGTTCTCATGCAAGATAAACATCCCATTGCTTTCAAAATCCGGAAGTTTAAACCAAGTGAGCAATCAAAATCCACATACGACAAGGAAATGTTGGCAATAATGCATGCCCTTGTTAAATGGAAGCAATATTTGTTCGAGGCAAAATTTCTTGTTAAAATAGACCACAACAACCTAAAGTATTTTCTGTCTCAAAAAAATCTCTCTATTGAACAACAGAAATGGGTAAGCAAAATCCAAGTCTTTGATTTTGACATTTTATATAAAAAGGGTAAGGAGAATAGGGTTGCAGATGGCTTATCAAGCAAACATGAGAGTGATGCCTCCCTATGTGCCATATCCACAGTTGTTCCTCAATAGATTTCAGAAGTCCAAAGTGAGAATGTGAAAGACCCAGAGACAAGGAAGCTAATTGAAGAAGTTGAAAACAACAAAGCAACAAACTCCAATATATCCATGGGAAAAAGGCATACTATGGTACAAACAAGGAATATATTTACCCAGGTCATCAAAATTCAAAACTCAGGTCTTAAAAGAGAACCATGACTCCCCAACAACAGGCCATGTTGGTTTCTTTAAAACACACCAAAATATCTACCAATCCTTCTTTTAGAAGGGAATGAAGACTGATATCCATAAATATGTGGTTGAATGTGATACTTGTCAAAGGCAGAAGTTCGAATAAATTTGATGGCATGGGGTTAATCTTAGCTTATATTATTCTTCTCTCAAACATTTTTCCATTCATTCCTTGTTGGTCAAGGCAAATTTGTAAGAAGTGACTTGTTGCCCTGCTTTTAACGGTAGATTGTTAATGAAAAAACTAGTTTTGATTTATCTTTCAATTAGTTAGTTTGGTGAGGGTTCCAAGAGCTCCCTTGGGTTGGGCACACTCAAGGGAAGGATTGTGGACCCTTGCATACCTTTCCCTTCAGTTGTGCATTTCATTTCATAGTTTTTAAATTTGGATTACAATGAATATGGAAAACTTCTACATTTTCTATACAGTAAACATAGAAGTTCCACATTTTGTAGGCATTTTTCTGTAGGAAGTTTTATTTCCATTTTTTGCACATATTTCTCTCTTTACGATTTTAGGGATATATTATATTTCATTTATGTTTTAGAAGAGATTTATTTTGTGCTTGTTATATTAAATTTCATTTATATTGTTAATGACGTTTCTTTCATATATATGATTTCACTATGGATACTTGGTCCATGCCAAACCATCTGCTTGTTATGACCACTTGCATGGAACCCGTGGCTTCTGAATGTATGTATTCAATAACTTGAAGTTCAAGTAATGGAGATATTTTACCAAAGGTTTTGAACTGAACATAGAATCGCTCGGTGCTTGTCTTTGATAGGATTGATAAGGAACCAAGTGTCGAGCAAAGAATCTGAGTCTTATGCCCTTGCTACCCTTAGTCATAGTTTATTTCAGCATTTGATTTTTAGATTATTCCATATGTCATTTATTTATGTATGAATCCATCATTTCAACTTGGTTAATGTTATCCCTTTGCTTGTTTTGATCACTTGCATGGAAACCATAACTTCCAAATGTTTGTGCATTTAGTGGCCTGAAGATAGAGCAAGGCAAAATTTCACTAAAAGCTATCACAACTGAACACGAAAGGTCACACTAAGCTTGCCCCTGAAGGAGTTGATGAGGAACTAAGTGCCAAGCGAAATGTTTGGATCTTACACTCTTGCAACCTATAGTTAGCAACCATTTAAAGTTTGTTATAGAAACTTTTTAGTTGATTAGATTATATTTCATTTCTAGTTTATTAGATTAAATTGCTTTTATGTTGTTAGAATAGATTTCACTTTTACTATTGGACAAATTATTCCTTTGCAACTGCATACAGAGTGCATGGTACCTCTTAAGTTTGTACTTACTCCCTAGCAACGACGCCAATAAGTGACGGGCCATTGAATTGCAACTATAAAACCGAATCCCTTGGCACATTACTTAAATTCAATTATAATCCTCTACAGGAAACTTGCAAATTTGAGAACCGCTTTGACATAGGTATGGTGCTCTTCTCATTACCCCTCATAGATACGAATCAAGCTCTTAACAATCTTGAGAGTGTAGGGTACGTCCTCCTCTACCTCCACATGATTTCATCAAATAATATTGAGTTTAAGGGGGGTATAAAATTTAATTACAACCCTCTAAATATTTGGAGGTCAATCTATCATAGGTTTGATATTTTCATCATCACTCCCTCATAAGTTTGATTCATGATCTGAAATTTTTATAGAGTATAGAGGACATCCTCATCTACCTATATACAAAATTTCATCACAAAAGAGTGAGTATAAGAGGGTCAAAAAATTTAAATACAGACTCTACAAGAAGAATGAGGATTTGAAGGAAAATCTGACACATGTTTGTAATTTGATTGTTAATCCTTAATGACATGGAATCAAAGATGAAAATATTTACACGATTTAGAGGGCATCTTCATCTATTACCTTGTAAAATCTCATCAAAAAATTGAGGTGTATAAAGGGATCAAATAATTCAATTATAGACATGCATGGGGACAAGCCAAAAAACAGAAATGAGAAAAAAAATGAAGAAGTTTTTCAATCTTCTAAGGGCATGTAGCAGGGTTTTTGAGGGGTGGTCATCAAGATTAGTTCAAAGAGCATCTATTTTTAATCATTTTAATGCTCATGATCAATGAAGGATGTCTGCATGCAAAAAACTCATGTACTTAAATAGGAGAGGAGGTTATGAGTACAAGGACTCCAACAACTATGTTCAAAGCACAAATTCAAGGTTTCATCAAGCGAGCCAACCACACATCATCAAGCGAGCTAGCCACATATCATCAAGTGATCCAGCAAAATGTATCAAGAGAGTTATTTTGAAACCTCCAACTCCACAAAAAGAAAAATATCAACATATCAAGTAAAAGAACATTTCCAGAAAGAAAACACAGTCAAATTCCAGCCCTTGTACCTACATGCAACATTCAAGGGTTAAGAAATGAGGTAACTTACTATCTTGTGTCAATTTATTCATCTTTCAATGCATTCTTGGCTTTAAATCCTATCCTAAGTTCAAATTAACTTTTTGATGGGGGCTTCGAAATTGAAGTTGGGGAGTAGGATGGTTTGTTACAATGTTTGGAATGCAAATATTAAATGACGTGCATAAGGTTTTAGATAATGTGATTGGAATCTTGATTCAAGAAAGATGCAATCATGTGTATTTGAGTTGTCTTCATGAGAAACATTTTGGGAATACTTTTGAATTATTCCACTTCTCTTATAAATTCCCAATGGGATTATTCCTCGAGATATTTCTACAATTTCTTTGATAAATCAAAAGGAGAAGAAAATATAGTTGCAAAGAAAGGAGGCAGAGTAAATGGATTTTCAATTAGAGATGAGAAGGAAATCAAAGGTAAAGAGAAACCCAATAGAAAGGACAAGAAAATAGAAGAACAAAGTAAGGAAGACCCCTAGAAAGGAGACACCATATGGTATAAAAAGTTAATTAACTGTCGATGGGAGACAGATTCAATATAAGGGAGACTACAAACCCTTCAAAATTGTATGATCATGAATTTGGATAGAATTTCCAGAGAACTTGCAAAAACTATGTGGTCTTGTGTTTTAACCCTTACGCTTTGATGCCTTCAAATGAGACCTTGAAATTGTTACAATGTTTAGATTAAATTATCCTTTATCTCCCCTCCAAATTTCAACAAGATATTTTGTGATTAAGTGAATCATAAAATTTAATTACAAACCACTCTAGCAACAATCCAAAAAATTTATAAAAAATGAGTGGTGTAGTGTCTCAATCCATTCTCTCTCATGCATTGGAGTTATAATCTAAATTTTTTACAAGATATAGAGGACATATTCTTATATCTTCTATAAGAATTTCATCAAAATTTATAATGTTGAAGCAGATGAAATCATTTAATTACAAACTACTACAATAACAGTCCAAGGAACTCTAAGTTGCAACCAAAGATAAAGAGGAATATGTAGAGCCTTGGCCATGCAAGCTAGTTCAAGCTGAGAGACAACCATGATAGAATAAAGGAAGGTTGGAGGTAAGATAAACATGAGCAATAAAAGAAAGACACAAAAAGAAAACAGTTGAAGTAGTAGAGGAGAAGGAAGCCTTTGTTAAAATAGGGAAAGATGAAATATTGCAACTACCTTGGTTCAAATTATTGCTCCTACAAGGAAAACAGACAATACAAAGTACTATAAGGAAGTGATGCCACAACACTAAGGAGTGGGTAAAGAAAGATTTTAAGAGGATAAAATG
>LPNX010307674.1:447995-537805 GCA_001517045.1 Pseudotsuga menziesii | reverse complement strand
TGATATAGTAAAATAAGATTCTATTAAAATGAATGAAACAGAACAAACTGTAAAATAAAAGCAGCTAGAATGGTGGTAGTTATATCTCAAAGAAGAAAGATTTGATTATCGATTGAACTCCGTCGCTAATCTGCTAGGGTTTTGAGTGCCTGCATGTGCTCGGCCTTGGTTGTAGGCGCCCATGGATCCCCCCCTAGACCCTGATCATGAGGGCTTTGATGAACGCTTACAACGAATCGTAGCTTCATCTATCCCCTTGCCCATCCAGCGATTCTGCCTCCTCACGTTTTGTTAAGAGATCCAAAGTCCCGAATGTCAAGCTTTCCTCCACGGCCTCAAAGGGGAAGGCTATTACCTTATCAGAAAAAGGGTTGATAGGTTTATTCACAGGGTTATGGCCCTCTCCCAGATTTGTCGAAGTATGGCTCAATAAAAACTGGAGAGCGCTCATCCAAGGGGAATTTCAACAAATCTTCTACGGCAAGGGGTACTTTGTCTTTATATTTGAAAAAAAAGAGGATCGAGATCTTATCATCATAAATGGGCCATATTTTATGGGGCCGAGAGGGATGTATCTTAACAAATGGGATCTCTCCTTTGACCCTGAAAAAGACATCCCTAAGGCAGTGCCGGTTTGGGTGAAGCTACTCCATCTCCCTTTACATTGTTGGAATGATGAGGATTTTCGTGCAATAGGGAATACCCTAGGGAAATACATAGACAAATCAGAGCCAAATCCCCCATGTTCTCATGCGCAAGGTTTTGTGTTGAAGATGACCTAGAGAAAGGGCTTCCTGAAGCCATCAACTTGTCAATAGATGGGTGGAATCACATGCAGACTGTGGATTATGAGCATATACGTTTTAAATGTAAGCATTGCCACGAATATGGGCATTTTGCCAAGTTTTGCCCAAAAAAACCAGAAAAAAGCCAACCCTAAGGAGAGCCCTGAAGAAGGATGGATTGCAGCAAGCAAAATAAAGGGAGCAAGAGAAGCCCCAATGCAATCACAAAATACTTCAACAAAGAAAGCAGTCAAAAACAAGTTTCAAGTGCTAGCTGATGAGGAAAAAGAAGAAGGGGAACAGGTTGTGGGGGAAGAGACAAATACCTTGCAGGAGGATGAAGCCCCAAATGAATCACCTCCTCATGATTTGGACGAGCAGTTGGTTTAGAGTCCTCCGGTTTGAACTCAATCAGAAACAAGACCTGAATCCTCTGCTAACAATGGAGGTACTTGCACTCGGTCTAAGACAAGGGCAACATCGGAAGAAGTCTCAGAAAACTCCAACGAAGAACCAGAGCCGCAATCAAAAAAGGAAGGAGATCCAATAAAACTCTCAAAGAACAGGAAGTAGCAAGGGAAAGAGCAGCAGGAAAATAGTCCAATCTATACTTTCTAGTAAGAAACCCTTAGGCTAATAAATATCTTCTTACCCCAGAAGAAGAAAAAAAGGAAAAGGAGAGGGCGCTACACCAGCATAGAAAATAATGAAGCTGGTATCTTGGAATTGTCGAGGACTTGGAGGAAATTAGAAAATAGAAGTTGTTAAAAGAATAAAATCAATGGAAACCAACTCCATCCTCCTCATCCAAGAGACAAAAAAGACTATTGAAGACAGTCTTTCATCATTAAAGAAAATTTGGCCAAAAGGCGAAGGGAAAGTTGTTAGCGCGACAGGGGCTTCAGGAGGCATACTCACTTGTGGGACAAGGACAAATTTACAATGCACACATCAATAGAAAACAAGAATTGGATCTTTGTGGAGCTCAAAGATAAGGAAAACAAGGAAACTCTCTGGGTGGGGAACATTTATGGCCCTATCATCCAGGCTCAGAAATAATCTTTATGGAACTCCCTAGAAGACCAATGTATAGGGAAAAAGAAATATCTCTGTATAATTGCAGGAGACTTCAATGTTACCATATCAGTCGAAGAGCGTAGGGGAGGCACCAAAATTATAGATCCTTTTGGTGAGAGGTTGGAGGACCTAATTTCCATTTGGGGTCTATCAGATATCAAGCCAAAAAAGGTAACTTCACTTGGAATAACAAAAGGATTGGACCAGGACACATTGCAATTAGACTTGACAGGGTGTTGGCCAGCCCTCACCTTCTAAAGAACCTGGCTATTCTATAATCAAAGCTGCTCTGCTTGGATGTCTCAGATCATAAACCAATTTGCTTCTTTCTATCTTTTGTGGGGAAGTTGGGACCTCTCCAATTTCGCTTTAATCATCTCCTGCTGGAGTCGGAGGGTGTCATTGACATCATCTACAACGCCTAGAGATATTTTATTCTGGGATCCCCGGCCTACATATGGGAGCAAAAGTTAAAGCAAGTTAAAATCTCCCTCAAGCAATGGGTTTCAAAGCATTACTAGGAGCCCTGGATCAGAAAGCTAGAACTTTTCAAGCAGATGGAAACATTACAAGGAAACATGGAGCAAAGAGAAGTAACTAAGGAATTAATGATCCAGGAAATAGAGCTTGAAAAATATTGCAAACCACTCTCAGGAAGGAGGAGGAAAGCTTGAGGTTGTGGTCTAGGAATCTTTGGTTAAATAGCGAATATCAGAATACTAAATTTTTTCAAAATCAGTGCAATGAAAGGCAATGTAGGAACACTATAAGGGAGCTAAAAAAGGATGATGGAACATCTATCACAGATCAAGCCGAGATCATCAATGACGTAAGGAATCTTTTTGAAAATATGTATAATAATGAAGAGGAAGTCTCCCAAGAGGATTTGGCTGAAATGGTGAAAGACATTCCCCATCTTGTGAATCCTAAGGATTTAGAAGTCTTAGAAGCCCCCATTTATGAATAGGAGATTAAAAAGGCCATCTGGACAAAGCCCCCAGGACAGATGGCTTCCCAATCCATTTTTAAAGAATGTGTTAGCATTTCATAAAAAAATATCTGGTCCTCCTCATTTCTTGGATGTCTAAAGGAAGGATGGGAGGGGAAACCAACTCCACCTTCCTGGCCTTAATCCCAAAAGATCCCAATCCCACTGCTATAAAACGTTTCAGGCCTATCTCCCTCTACAATGCTTCATATAAGATATTCTCCAAAGTCCTATCACTCAGGCTGAAAACAATTATCCCCTCCTTAATCTCTCCAAACCAAGGAGGCTTCATAGTCAGTCGTCACATAAGTGATAACATCCTGCTAGTTTAAGAAGTAATACACTCCAGTCTGAAAAAGAGGGAGTCTGGAATGGCTATCAAACTTGATTTGGCCAACACTTTTGACAGACTAAGACATGATTTCATCTTCCTGGTTTTGGAAAAGTTTGGATTCCCTCCCATCTTTGTCAAGCAAATTCAAGACTGCATAAACTCCCCCTGGATAGCTCCCCTAATTAACGGAAGGCCCTCTAATTTCTTCAAAGACAAAAGAGGGATTAGGCAGGGCTGCCCTCTATCCCCGTTTTTTACATTTTAGTGGTAGATTATATGAGTAGAAGACTCAACAGATTGCTTAAGGAGGGAATAATACCAGGAATCTCTTTCAATGCATGGATTTAGCCCATTAATCATGCGCTATTCGTTTATGACTCCATCTTGTTGTGGGGGGGGCATCCACTCAGATCACTAGGAGCTTCCAGCAATCTCTCAATCTTTTCCTTCTATCCTAGGGCAGGAAGATGAATATGGATAAATTCAAAATATACGGGTGGCACAGTAATATCAACACCCTCAGAGATATCTCCCAACTCCTTAACATTAAAGTCAATTTTGAATGGACACATTTCAACTACCTGGGTATACCAATCACAAAAAAAACCTTCTCTTCGGCCATGTGGAGACCAGTAATACAAAAAATAAAAAACAAAATTCTTTTTTTTCTGGGCATGCGTTGGCTCAATATTGTAGGGAAAATCACTCTCATCCAATCAATTATGTCCGCCTACCCCATTTATATCAGCTCAATGATTCTCGCCCCCAAGATGATCACAAATAGTATAAGTATGGAAATAAGAAAGTTCCTCTGGTAGGGAGGCAAAATTCAAACTAAAAAATTTCATCTCGTTAAATGGGATGTGGTTAAGGCCCCAAAACTAAATGGGGGATTGGGCATTATAGATCCGGGGCAAATGAATAAAGCTCTAGGAACTAAACTGGTATGGAGAATAGTTTCAGGTCGTAGGGATTGGTGGAAAGAGATTATTAGAAACAAATATATAAGGAAGCCACGATCCACGATTCTTTGTCATCCTTGGGATGGGCAAGGCACATCAATCTGGCAACTCTGCAAATCTTCTCTGAAGTTAATTCAAACTGACTTCTATTGGATTCATGGTAATGGTAAGAAGATCAAGGTTTGGGGCGATATAGTTCCTAGTAACCCTCCTATATATTCTCTCCTCCACATGGAGGACCTCTCCAAATGGGCAATCGACAATGGTTTAGTTACACTTTATGATCTTTCCACCTGGGATCGGAAAGGAAATTGGATTGGATGGAAATTGTTGCAACCTCCCGATCATTTAAGATATCTTATTGATCTCCTGCTTCCCCTACTCCATGGTATGGCCTCCATAAAAAAAAGCTCAAGAGACTCCATTGGGTGGGGCAGCAATGGCATTTATACTGTCAAAGAAGGGTACAAACTGCTGCAAACAAATATAGTCGTCGCTTCAGCAAATCTCTAGTAAAAGTTTTGGAACCCAGATTGCATTCCAAAAGTCAACTATTTTATATGGTTGTTAATGCATAACAAACTTCTAACTGTAGATAATCTCATCAAAAGAGGTATAGAAGGCCCCTCCAAATGCGCCCTTTGTAATGCAGATTTTGAAACTGCCACGCACCTCTTTCTCCAATGCAAAGTCACTCTTCAAGTTTGGAGGGCCATCTTGCATGAGGTATGCGTCCTTTTCAAAGCCCTAGATTCCCTCGGACAGCTCCCAATAGTATGGAACAGACTATACCCAAGAACTCTCAGGAAAAATCCCATTTTAAAGAGGCTGTGGAATGCCATTCCTAAGAACATATGTTGGCAGATTTGGTTGGCAAGGAATAGATCAATCTTCAAAGGAGAGAAGGTTGTCATAAACTGGATAGTTGCAAAGATAATTGGGACGACGTCAAAAAAATTAGCAACAAGAGGATTTGGATTCCTAGATATAGAGGACATCCCAGCACAAGTGTCTAAGTGGTGCAACATCTTCTTACATAGGAGTTCCGCTCAGTCCAAAAGCTACAACTACAGACAACCCTGGGAGATAAGGAACAATTATGATGATCTCTTGTGATGGATTAAAGAGCAAAACTCCTACTCTTTATTCTTTGATGGTGCCTCAAAAGACAATCTAGGGAAGGCAGGTGCGGGGGGGGGGGGGGGGGTTATTTTGAATTCAAGAACCAAACAATCAAATCTTTTTCCTGGGGATTGGGGAGCAAGACTAATAATGAGGCTGAGTGGATGGCTCTCCTCCAAGGATTGGAGAGGATAGACGCAAGAACCATCATAAGGCTGCTTATATTTGGGGATTCTCGCCAAGTGATTCTCAAAATGTAAATATAGGTTATCATTCAGGATCCACAAAATACAGAAGGTTGCACAGCAGGATTTCTCAGCTCCATCTCCCCGAGAGCATAGACTACTATCATATACTTAGAGCAAACAATGATAAAGCAGACATAGTGGCAAACAAGGGGGGCTCTCTCTCACAAGGTTCCATATTTTTAAATGATAATGAGGCAAGCTTCAAGCATATCCCCTAAGAATCAAAATGGGCATCATTTTCGCACGCTAGGACATGGCATGGATTACTCTTCGAAATATATGCAGAAAGCTTATGATGCTCAACCATCTCCTGGTAGGCCATGTAGATCCTTATCTCTTCAAAATAGATTCAAAAGGTTTATGTTTTTTTGCGACCCCTTAGTAGGCCCAGAAGATCGTTATGGGTCGTGTGGGCTCGCTTATACAATCCTTAACTATCTGTTCCCTCTTCTCAATATCATTCTGGTACACAAGACTCACGCATCAAATTTTCCCTACACTTGTGCAATGGTTCTAAATAGGGACAACTCTCTCTACCGTCGGCATAATATTTTACCATTGTCTAACCAGGATTGGGAGAGCTCTCCCGGAGAGGAAAATAAAGGAAAATAAATTGCAGGAGCTGAAGTTTTGTGGAGAGCTCAAGCTTAAGCCTAGCCATTGTTGCGACGTTCTTAATAGTCTGGTTTTCATGACTGAGTGGAATCTTGGTTGTTCTAGAACTACAGGGGAACTCAACCAGCAGGGTGAAGAAAGTCAGAGACCCCGCATAAATCTTAATCCAATTGGGGCTGTTAATGAGCGAGGAAGTATGGACCCGATCTGGAGGACTATTAGAGGAGGACTTGTCCGTAGGCAGGAAGATATTCAAAATCTATTGCAGTTGAATCAAGGAAACCATGTCCAGGCAAATCAACACAAGTCGTTCAGAGAATGAAGGAAGATGCAATCACCCAGCCTGTGGGGTTTTTCTAGGAAAACTTAACCAAATCAGCTTAGATCATGTTTTTATGCATAGTCCTCAATCAACAGTTTATTAGAGTTTACACTACTTCTGTAGATATAAAGAATAGGAACTACTTCAGTAGCTCTAGAAGGCCTTTCCTTTGGCCATTTTTTATTTCAGTTCCGTCTTTTCTGCTAGAACGTTTCTTCTGTTAAACTTTGTTTTGAATGGATTTGCACAACCCATTTAATATATCTCCTTCATGGTTTATGTTAATATATATATATATATCTCTCAAAGAAAAGATGCGTCGGCTACGCTCATTTGTGACAAGATGAATACAAAAGGAGGATAAAAGAGCCTATTTATCTATCATAAGTATGAGGGCAAGAACCCTAAACATCAAAAAATCTAACTCTAGAAGATGAATCGTCATAAAGTTTGCAGCCCCAATATGGTTAGTTAAACAATCAACTTCTCAAGGTCATAACGTTTACATACAATCTCCATTTAGGGATTTTGATAGTTCGTTGGAAAGATCCATCCAAGGGGCACAATAGTGGATTAGTTCCAGAAAATATCTTTTAGTTTTCCCTTGGGTTGTGGTGGACCCAATAAAACATTGTTTAGGGCCTCAAAATGACCCCCAAAGTCCAGGACTCGGAAAACAATAGAAAATTACTATAAAATTGCCAACATGGAAAATTATTTTGAGCCAGTGGAATAGGTGGGTGGCAACCTTTATCCATATGTATCACTCCTTCCTCATTAGGAAGAAATGGTCTCCATTGCATTGAATGCCTCCATCAAGCAGGGAAGCTTCTACTGAACTTGACTTCTGGTGAGCCACTTGCCTTAGTGGAGTAGTTGTCCTACTTTGACAACCTTATACAGTTGGATCTTCTGTTGGCAGGTGACCTTAACCTGTGTGTCCATGATCTGGTCTATAGTTTCTTGTTCCATGCAATCAGGGTTGAGTTCTGTAGGTGTCAACTGCTCTTCCACCTCCAATGTGTCCAACAATGGTGGAAAATATGGGTAAAGGAGCTCCACATTGAATACTGGGAGCAAGCCAAGGAATGGAAGAATTCTTAATTCAAAGGAATTCCCACCAACTACCTTGATGATGGTGTATGGCCCATATGAAAGTGGACGAAGCTTGTGATGGGGTCCTATGAGCCTCTATTTCTGTGAATGCAACCAAACCTTATCACTCACATAGAACTTGTGTGGAACTTGATATTAGTCATGTACCTGCTTGTACTTAGTTTTTGATTTTTCTAAAATATCATGGACTTATTGGTAGATGTGTTGGATTCGTTCAACAAATATGGTGGCCTTATCAACCTCTGTCTAAACATGGGAAAATTCATTTCGCATGGATGCAATGGGCAAAGCTACACCAATTGGTGCCAGTGGTTGGAACCCCAAGAACACCTTAGAAAGGTTGTGGCGGGTAGAGTTGTGAAGAGATCTGTTATAGCTATGTTGAACATATGGAAAGCTCTCATCCCATGTGCGGAGATGTTTAGAACTGTGCATTCTCATAATTACTCAATCATCTGGTTGATTACCTTTGTTTATCCATCAGTTTGGGGCTGGAAGGCAGTCGATTTGGCGAGCTTGGTATCCATCAATGACCATAGGATGGACCAAACGATGTTGAGGAACCTACTATCTTGATCTAAAATAATAGTCTATGGCATCCCAAAATGAACCCAAACACTCTTTAAGAAGAGCTTAGCAGTGGCTTCAGCTGAGATGTTTTTCTTGTAAGATATCATAATGGCCATCTTGGAGAAGTGATCCACAACCATAAAGAAACAATCATTACCATGCTTGGTTGAAGGTAGTCCTGACATGTAATCAATGGAGATGGATTCCTATGGCCTAGTGGGAGTATGAAGAGGGCTATACAATCCTTATTTCTTGATGGTAGGTTTTACAATGGTGCAAGCAGTGCAGGATCTAATATATTGGTTGGCATCTTGTAGGAGCTTGGGCCAATAAAAGTACTTCTACAATACTGCCACTATCTTTTTGGTGTCAAAGTGCCCTGCCAGCCGACTGTAATACGTTGCACAAATCATCTTCGCACGCTCGCTTGAAGGAACATAGAGATGGCCCAAGTGGCATAACAATCCTTCCTGGAGATGAAAGTATGTCACTGGTGTGACTGGACATAGGTCTTGATAGATGGAAACGAATCTAGGATCACTGTCATATAGTTGAGGCCACCTTGAGGTCTCGTGGCCACAAGAGTAGAGCACCGTGGTCAGTGATGTTACTAGAGGTCAACTGAGGCAATAGATTTTATTTCCCATCTAATATTAAATATTTAGGTGCAATTGCTACAAGTAGGTGGACCACTTTTGGTGGCGATCATTCTGTAACTTTCCTTGAGTCTGCATGAACTGTAGGGGCTTGTCATTAGTGTGGATGACCATCTCTTTTCCTAGGATGCAATGATTCCATTGGAAACATGCTTAGATAATGGAATACATTTCCTTGTCATAGGTGGGGTGCTTGTGGACTATATCTGAAAGTGTCTGACTATGATATGCCACTAGATGGCCATGTTGTGTGAGGACTACACCAACAACATAGTCCAAAGCATCTGTCTCCATCTCAAAAGGTTATTGTAGATATGGTAAGGTAAGGATGGGCGCCAAACATAAGCACTGCTTCAGCTCCTCAAATGCTTGTTGTTGTGGCTTGGACTAGACGAAATTGGACTTAGATCCCCCTTTGGTCACTTGGATAAGGGACCAAGCAATATTAGAGAATCCCAACATAAATCTATGATAGAAGTTTGCAAGGCCTAGGAATCTACAAAGCTCTATGAGATTTGTCGAGATCGACCAATCACAAATGGATTGGATCTTGTCGTATCCACATGCACACGATGTATCCCTGATCTTGAACCCTCTCCATGCTAAATGAGCACTTCTCTAGTTGGTGTATAAATTGTGTTTTTGTCGGGTGTTGAGGACCCAATGGATATGCTGCAAATGTTCTACCTATGTTCTACTATAGATGAGGATATCATCTAGATATACAAGCACACAAGAATTGGTGAATGGCAAGAGAATATCATCCATCACCTTCATGAAGGTTATTGGAGCATTAGTCAAGCCAAAAGGCATGAACAACCACTCAAAAAGGCCTTCCCAATATTTGAAAGCAATATTCCAAACATCAGTGTGCTCAATTGGAACTTGATGATATCCAGTCTTCAAATCAATTTTGCTGAAACATTTGGAACCCTTGAGTTGGTTAAGAAGTTCTTCGATACAGGGAATGAGATACCGATTCTAGATTGTGACCTTGTTTAGAGCTCGTTAGTCTATCGCCATGTCCCATATTTATTTTGTATTAACACAATTGGGCTCCCACAAGGTGAGGAGTTGGGTCAAATGTGCCCCTTTTGGATTAGTTCTTGAATCTGAAGCTTGATTTCTTCTTTCTCCATGAGGGAACGTCTGCATACTAACCCATTCGGTAATGGTGCCCCGTGGACCAAATCAATTAAATCCTTGACCTGGAAATGTAATGGCACCCTAGTAGGTGTGGTGAAAGTATCTATGCATGCTTCCACTACCTTGTCCACCTGCTTATGTTGCATGGAGAGAACCTCTATATAGGTGGCAGTTGTTGTTGTGATCTTTCGTTCCCCTCAGAATGAATCATAAAGAGGACGAATTTCCCTGTCTAGATTACCTTCTTGCACTGCTTAGTTATGTATGATAAGAGACATTACAGTAGTGGGAATTGACTCTGATATCCTATAGAGTTGATTTCCCAAAGTAATAATGACACTATGAGGTCTAGACTCATACACAACATGACATTTCCAGATATATGGGTGTCCAAAAATAACATCACAAACTTCAAGTGGGGAAACATCACACATTAGCTCGTCTTTAAAGAGCTTGGTGTTGTATGATAGGTGGCACTGTTGACTGATGCGGATGTATCGTCCTTAGCTCAGCCAACCGATGGTGTATAGCTGGGGGTGTGGAATTGTTAAAAGATTCAATATTTTGATGAAATTGGCCGATATGAGGTTCTTTTGGCTACCACTATCAATAATGAAATGTAGTGGGTTCACGTACACCCATAATTGTGAATGGAAGAGGTGCTCCCCTTCTTTTGGCTCCTCCAACTATTTTGGTTGGATTTTTATGGTTGCGATGGTGGCACTAGGTTCCACATCAACGACCTGCTTTCCCCTTTATTGTATTAAATCAAAGCTCAAGCCAGAGTCCGACTCTGGGGATTTTGTCTCAACCAACAATGATTGTTTTGAGTGGCATTCATCAGTGTTGTGCATTGAAGTTTTGTGGAATTTGCACCACTTGTTGATGTCCTTATTTGATTTCTCGTTACCCTTCTTTGCCTACAGCTTGGGATGATTGTGAGGATTTTGGCCATCTTTACTTTATCATTTGCTTTGGGAGTTAAGGTCTACTTTTCCAGGCTTCTCTTGTTGATCTACAAACCCAAACTCACATTTATTCTTATGCTTAAACGTTTGCTTGATCTTGACAGTGTACCGATAAGCATTTCCCAATGAATATTTGTCTAAGAAATCCATCATTGTCTGAATGTACCTATGCATGCCATTGTAGTGCTTTAGGTCCAAGTGTTGCTTGGAGTCTTTAATACTCAGTTTTAAGCGTAGGGTTTGGAATATGTTGGTAAAATTTAGCAATGTATGGTCTCTTTCCTGGCACAAAGTCATCCACTTGGTGTACTAGTCATCATAGTTTTTGATAAGGTAGAATTCCTATTTGACGGCATCGTTAAAAAACAACCAAATGGGTTATGTGCTTAATATTTCATTCTCCTCCCTCACATGCCTCTCATAGTACCCACCCCACCAGTTTTTGATATGGGGAAGGGATTGAAGGAGCGTGAAGGTGATCTTTTTGCTGTTGGGAAAAAATTGAATGGAGAAGTAACCCTATAACATATTTAACCATTTATTTAAAGCCTCCACATCTATTTCGCCTTCAAACAAGGGGATGCCAAAGTTAACTTGTACCTTGAAGGGAGTCGCACCTTCGAAACGATTACTCGTTTAAGGTGCATCTGCCATCATCAACAGTTGTAGAAGGATTTGGGTGAAATTATATGTCATCTTGTTCCTATGTCGCACGATGGCTTCCTCGAGCAACAACTTGGTAGGATCTCCTGCTCCACTATCTATCCTTTCTTCTCCTCCCATGTGAGGCTACTTGGGCGAACGAGAGTGGTTTTCGCCAAGCTCAACTAGTTTGAGAGCCAACTCTCGATATTCAGATATATTTGGGGACATGCACTCAGAAACCACAAGAACATATTGCTCTGATACCATTGATCTGGATTTATGTGAGAATGAAATGAAAGAGCATATATATATTCACATGGACTGATATATTGCAAGAAACACAATGATACAATAAACTCATATTCTATTAAAATGAATGAAACATAACAAATTGTAAAATAAAAGCAGCTGGAATGGTGACAACTATATCTCTGAGAAGAGACGTGGCAGCTATGCTCATTCGTGACAAGAGGAATACAAAAGGAGGCATAAAGGGGATATTTATCTTAAGTATGAGGGAAATAACCCTAAACATCCAAAAAACTAACCCTATAAGATGAACTTTCATAAATTTTACAGCCCCAAGGTGGTTAGTTGAAGAGTCAACTTCCTGGGATCATAAATTTTTCATATAATCCCCGTTTAGGGCACTCAATAGTCTGTTGGAAATATCTATCTGATGAGTATAATAGTGGATCAATGATCCATGTGGATCTCCCTAATGACTAAAATTTAAACTCGTCAAATGCTTAAGTAAAGGTTATCGTTGTATAGAGCTTGTTGAAAGACTTCCGATGATACCCATTTTGTCAAATTTGGACTTCGGATGTGGAAGTTATCACAATTTGAAATTTTGACATTTGGACTAATCACCTTTTGACACATGGCATGTGGAAGCAGGGTCTATATCCAAATTCCAAAGTCACAACCAGAAGTCAAGAGAGGAAAATACAATTTGTTGAGCCTATGTCGACTACCAACTTTCGACATCGGAACAATCGAAAGGTCAAAATCGATCAACATTAGGAAGTTGGCATTGGAACCAGTCGGTAACAGAAAGTGAGCATCAAACAGATGGGGTCGTAGTGGTTGATGATCCATCTTGCTCAACGTAAAATTAGGTCAATGGCCATGAATGAATTTGGGAATTGTTCGATGCCTTTGCCTATTATTCTTTTTAGGTTATTTTTTAGCACGAATCTTTGCATTTGATCCATAATTCATGCTTCTAAGATCATGCATTCAATTTTGTATCTCATCTTGATGGATAATTTTAACATTTAAACGAATTTCTTACCCGATGGGGTGCGTTACATATGGATCTCAACGCTACCCGCGGATCCAAAAACCAATTCATTTTGTTATTTAACCGATAGTTGGTCGACAATTTGTAGTAGAGCGAACATAACACAGAGTGCAATGGAGTGCAAGGAAGGCATAGTCGATGTGGAATCGATGAATTCGATGGACGCATAGCTTTGTTGGTTGATGTATGTGTAAGCATTGACATCTGGACGAAGGAGAGTTTGGATTTTTGGGCTTTATAAACTAGTTCATTAATTACAAGGTTGCGGACTTACAGAGTCAAGGATGGTTTATAAGCGTGCTTTGTGAAGGTTATTGTAAACTTAGAGTTTTAAACCTATTTTTTGTTAATTTTCAATTATATGTGTTGCATTTGAAATAAGTTTTGTTATATTTGTCCTAAACATTGCAAAACTATAATTGAAGACATGTTAGTCATCCTTGAGAGACTATGAGGGTAAGTGGAGTCTTTTAGAGTGATTTGAATTTTATGGGGCATATGGTATAAATTCAAATGTATAAGTCATAAAAGCATTAAATGGAGAGGCCATCCTCTTCCATTCATCATAAAAACATTAAATGGAGAGGCGACACTCTTCCATTCATCATAAAAACATTAAATGGAGAGGCCACCCTCTTCCATTCATCATAAAAACATTAAATGGAGAGGCCACCCTCTTCCATTCATCATAAAAACATTAAATGGAGAGGCCACCCTCTTCCATTCATCATACATTAAATGGAGAGGCCACCCTCTCCCATCCATGGTATTTGGTAGCCCATGGTTTTGTTCCATAGTATGGCTTCAAGACACATTGTCCATGGTATTTGGTATCCCATGGTTTTGTTCCATTGTATGGATTCAAGGAACATTGTAATGATATTATATAAAGACTTTATGCCTTCTCAATAATGCAAGCTATTATTTTTGGCATCTTACATTTGTCTTATTTTGTTGAGTTAATATTCAGTTATTGGTTTTGATTGCTTTTCTTAGTATAGTTTGAGAGGTGAGGCTCAAAGTACCCTCTTTGAAACTCACCCCTCCATGTGGCTTATTTACTCTGTGTTTCTTTGTCTAGTATTTTCACATCCCAGATCTCTCTGATGTGTCTTTCTCACAACTATTCCATTATTCGTTTAAGCTTTGAGGCCATCTCTTCTCCTCCTCTCTCGGCATTCAATCCTTTCGGGTCTCATTCCCCAAGATCCAAATAAGTGGTATCAGAGCAGGTAACCATTTCATGGGAATCAAGGTTTGAGCTTAATTTGGGTTCAAATATCTATAGGAATTCCCAACCTCCTATTGACACTATCGAAGGCCATACACTGTAAGCATAACAGTTGGTCCTTAGGAACTACACTTTTTTTTCTACATTCAGATCTTCGTTCACCATTGCAGGAGAATTATACATGGATTTCACTACATCCATTGATCTGTAGAATTTTTAGAATTTTTTTAGGGTTTCTATGCTGCAGTCGGAGGTTCCATGATTTTTAAAATAGCCCATGTTGCTGTACAAACCCTTGGAATCCTACACTCATCATTTTATGGAGGATGACACACTTCAACAAAATTTAGATAGATGATGAGATCTCTAAAAGACATTTAATGGGTCCTACCATAGCTCATTTGAAAGGTTTTTCCTTCAACTAAAATGGGTATTTCATAGTTTTTCATTTGTCTCCTTGGTTTGTGAGATATGAATGTTTGGAGCAACACATGTTTATATATAGTGCGACCACACGTACAACAAATTTAAATGGGTTCCATAGACTCTATAGAACGTATCAAAAGTTCTATGATAACTCATTTCAAAGGTCTTTCCGTCAGCTAAAATGGGTATTTCGTGGCTTTTTCAGTTGGAGTTATGGTTTGAGAGATATCGTCAATTGAAATAACATATGCATGGAAAAATAGTGCATGCACGTCCCCTGAACTTCAACAAACATTTTCTCACTCCTTGGGCCACCACAAAGAAATTATGCTATATGGATGGAAAGGTATCTTGAAGATATCAAATGGGTCTTCAACAAAATTCAATTTCATCACATGTAGCAGAAGCTATGAATGGATTTTCAGCAAGACTTCAACTGCACCAAAGATCATGAATTTTTCAATTTTGTCAATTTTATTGTAATTATGGTTATGGGTTAACCATGCAAAACCCACGATTATGGGTCAACCACATAAAACCTATGTTCATGGTTATGGTTATGGGTCAACCACACAAAACTCACGGTCATGGTTATGGGTCAACCACATAAAACCCACGGTTATGGGTCAACCGCACAAAACCCGCAGTCATGGTTATGGGTTAACCACAAAAAACCCTTCTCTTCATTGACAACTAGCACATTGTAATCATGGTTCCCTTTTAGCATGAAATGATGGGGACCATCATTTTCTAAGGGGGGAGGAATGATCCGAATATTAGGGGGCATATGGTCTAAATTCAAATGTACAAGTCATAAACACGTTAAATGGAGAGGCCATCCTCTTCCATTCATCACAAAAACATTAAATGGAGAGGCCACCCTCTTCCCTTCATCATAAAAACATTAAATGGAGAGGCCACCCTCTACCATCCATGGTATTTGGTAGCCCATGGTTTTGATCCATAGTATGGATTCAAGGCACATTGTCCATGGTATTTGGTAGCCCATGGTTTTGTTCCTTGGTATGGCTTCAAGGAAAATTGTAATGATATTATATAAAGACTTTATGCCTTCTCAATAATGAAGCACATTGTAATGATATTATATAAAGACTTTATGCCTTCTGAATAATGCAAGCTATTATTTTTGGCATCTCACATGTGTCTTATTCTATTGAGTTAATATTGATTTATTGGTTATGAGTGTTTTTCTTAGTATAATTTGAGAGGTGAGGCTTAAATAACCCTCTTTAAGCCTCACCCCTCCATGTGGCCTATTACTCTATGTTTGTTTGTCTAATATTTTCATAGGACGGATCTCTCTCCTGTTTCTTTCTCACAATGGTTTCATTGTCCACTTCAGCTTCTAGGCCAGATCTTCTCCTCCTCTCTCAACATTCAATCCTTTTGGGTCTCAGCCCCCAAGATCCGAATCATAGAGACTTCTTAGTATTCTTGGCAACGTTTAGAATTGTTTTGGTCATATTGTTGATGCCTGTAACCAACATTTGAAGATTGAATTTAAAACAATCCCCATTGGAAGCAAGGACCTAGAAACGTATACCTTTAGAATTTAAATATGTTATCAAAGTTGCATTCTTTAGTTTATGGTTGCATTGGCATTTACGTGCAGTTCATTTTACTTCTATGTTTTATTTAAAGCTGCAATTTAAAATCCTTTAGAGAAGTTTTGAAGAAGTTAAAAGTTTTGACAATTTCACACATACAATCCAGGATTAAAAGGATCCTGGAAAAATATTGTTATAAAAACAGGATCGCAGAGCAATAACAATTAAATGATTAAACAAGTTGAAATATTAAACACATTACAAGAGAGACACATATATAACATGGTTCACCCAAGATGGGCTACGTCCACACAGAAATTGCCATTCCTTTATTATTATACCATCCAACAAAATGAAGGGATACAACCTGCAACAACCCCGCTGCACTTCCTCTTCCCTCTCTCACATTCTCTCTCACGCAATCACAGAGATTGTTTTACAATGCTACAATACAATACACAGGTGTATTACAATGCTTTCCTTTTATAGGGTAATTACCATGGGATAATACTATGCGTCCACAAACTGTAGGCCAACAAACATCCCAAAAAATTCTTTCGGGGGCTTCGCCCATGGACCCCCCAGCCGAGTGGTATTTCCCCCCCCCGCACCCCCCAGCTGCGACGAGTGTACAGTAAAACTGGGGTAAAAACACAGTTGGACAATAACATCTCTGAATCTAGAAGATCAGGATCCACAACCAACAAATATCATATCAGGTGGTATCAGAGCCGGTTAACCAAAGAATTTTGAGTGTGTGAATGTTAAATATATCAAGGTTTGAGAGAGGAGAAGTGCAACTTGAGACATTCAATCCAAAAATCAAATTGAGAAGTGTTTTCCTGAAGTGGAAAATGACTTCGTTACTAGGTGAAAGTGATCCCCCATCATTAGATGAAGAATTTATCAGAGCTTGTATGTCCATGAAATATATGGTAGACGAAATGTATGTAGAACGAAAGAAATCCAAAGGAGAAGGCACATCGAGAGCTAAAGGAAAATTGGATATGCAACTCGTGGAAAAGAAAGGGTATTTGATGGTGCTCATGTAGAGCATGATAAGGATTTCCACGAGGCCTTCTACCAGATGTCAGATAAGGTATATAATTTGTTTGCAGATTACCAAGAAAGACTGTAAAATAAGGAAAAGAAGAAGGTAAAAACATAAGGTGATGTTTTAGAAAATGAAGGAATTCCTCTTGAACCTTCATCGTCATCTTCAAGTTCTAGTTGTTCTTCTTCTTCCTCCAATTTTCCTCATTATAATAAGCATAATAAAGATGTTAATACGCCTTTAGTCAAGCTTGATGTGAAATTTGATTTACCCATTTTTAACGAAGAACTTAATGCTAAGAGGTTTTATAATTGGATTAGACAAATCAAAGTTTACTGCGGAATTCAAAAACTTGCATGTCGTGATGCAAAGATCTAGTTGGCCTCACTTCGACTTGGAGACACTTCTCTCGTATGGTGGGAGAACAAAACCCAAAAGGACCTTGTCTCTAAAGGTAAAATTATTTCCTCCTAGTATGAGTTTATTTCAACATTGAAAAAACAGTTCTATCCGCTGGGCTACGTGCAACAAGCTATGATGGCCTAGTAGAATTTCAAACAAGGTATAGGTCAAAGTGTGCAAGAGTATACAAAGAGCTTAATTCTAGGTATATCTCTATATAGTCAAGAAACACTTCTTAAATACATAGGAGGATTGCATAGTTACTTAAAACATACAATTTTGATGTCCAATCTGAATAAATTGGATGAAGTGTGCGTCCAAGCCACCCATATTGAAGCCAAAAGGAAGAATACTTTTGATAACTTTTCCTCAACTGAATTCAACCATTTGAAAGAAGGCAAGGACAAAGGGAAGAGCAAGCATACACCTACCTTGAAGAAAGAGGATACAAATCTTTCATGTTTGCATTTCTAGAGATATGGGCATGATGCAAATCATTGTTGGAAGCTACATATGTATCTAAAGCCAAAATGGGATAAGCATAAGAGATATAAGAAAAATACCACCATAGTCCAAGATCTCAGATTTGGAGATGAGACAAAGGTAATAGCCATGGGTCTTAAAGGCAACATTTATGCTGCTGATTGTAGTTCATTTGCTTCTATTTCAAAGTTTGAGATGATTCCTGATAATACAAAGAGGACTAAATTATTCCACATACAAGTAATCTCCAAGCATACCAAAATAGATACACTAATTGATAGTGGATCCTAGATGAATCTCATTTCTTAACAGGTGCTTAAGATTTTGGAATTAGAAATGAAACCGCATCCTAAGCCATATCCCTTGGGTTGGGTGTGTGAAGATTCACAATTGAATGTGTCTCATATATGCAAATTGAAGTTTTCCATTACATTTGGTTTTTGTAGATGAGGTTTAATTGGATGTAGTTCCATTATCCATTTGTGCGTTTGTGCTTGGTAGTCCTTATTTATTTAATAGAAAAGTTATCTTCTTAAGGGACCATAATGTCTATCACTTCTTCAAGGACGGGATCAAATACATAGTACGATCTCATCGATTTAAGAGTAATTTTTCCATGATGACCACATGGCATATAAAATAGCTTGTGCATGCAAGTAAAAATTTGTCTTTTGTTTCTGTAAAAGTATGATTTTAAAATTGATGAATTAGTGTAGAATGAAGATTTTCCACATAAGAGCATTTAGTATCTAAGTTTGTATCCTATGAATGATCCTTTGATTGCCTATAGTCTGATAAAGAAAGTTAAGTACATTGTTGGTTTGATTTCCTTTACATCTATATGCTAAGTGATGTTACTCATTTCGTTACTAATCAGTGGATTATGGTTGGTAAAAGTAACAGTGGATGTAGATGTATAAGGCATTGAAAGGATTTTTACTTTAATCAACAATGGTTTCTTTGTATTTGCCTTTCTGGTGATGGTTATATTTTTAGGTAAAATTGGTGAAAGATACTAGGTAAGTGAGGCAACAATGCAATCACTTATTTTCGGACTAGACTTTTGGGGTCCAAAAGCTTTTAGTGGGGAGGTTTTATTTAGGTGGATCTCCCTAATAACTAAAATTCAAACTCTTTAAATGCTTAAGTAAAGGTTATAGTTGTATAGATCTTGTCGAAATCTTTCTAGTGATACCCATTTTGTCAAATTTGGACTTCATGTGTGGAAGCAGGGTCTACCTTCGACTTAGACCAATCACCTTTTGACACATGGCATGTGGAAGCAGGGTCTACCTTCAACTTCTAAAGTCGCAATTGGAGTTCAGGAGAGGAAAAGATAGTTTGTTGAGCCTGCATTGACTGCCAACTTCCAACATCACAATAGCAGGAAGGTCAAGAGGATAGTTGGGAATGTTGTGTAGCTAGTTTCGACTTCCAACGTCAAGGTCGAAACCGACTGACATTGGGAAGTCGACATCGGAACCAATTAGCAACAGAAATTCAACATCAGACAAGTTGACATCGAGCAGTCAGGGTCACAATGACCAATGGTCCAGCTTGCTCGACAACAAATTAGATCAACAACCACGAATGAATCTAGGAACTATTCAATGCCTCATCTTCGTCTTCAAGTTCTAGTTCTTCTTCTTCTTTCTTTAGTTATCATCATTCTAATAAGCATAATAAATATGATAATAAGCCTTTGGTCAAGCTTGAAGTGAAAATTGATTTACCCATTTTTAACAAATAACTTAATGCTAAGAAATTAGATAACTAAATTAAACAAATTGAAGTTTACTGCAGAATTCATAAACTTGCAGGTGATGAAGCAAATATCTAGTTGGCCTCACTTTGACTTAGAGGAACTTCTCTTGTATGGTGGGAGAACAAAACCCAAGAGGGCTTTATCTCTAAAGGCAAAATTATATTCTCATGGTATGAGTTTATTTCAACATTGAAAAAACAGTTCTATCTGTTGGGCTACATGCAATAAGCTATGATGGACTAGCATAATTTCAAACAAGGTGTAGGCCAGAGTGTACAAGAGTATACACAAGAATTTAGAAAAAGAGATTTAGTGCCAGGTATATCTCTCTATAGTCAAGAAACACTTCTTAAATACATAGGAGGATTGCATAGTTTCTTAAAACATACAATTTTGAAGTTCAATCCTAATAAATTGGATGAAGTGTGTGTCCAAGCGACCCATATTGAATCCAAAAGGAAGAATACTTCTGATAAATTTTCCTCAGTTGAATTCAGCCATTTGAAAGAAGGAAAGGACAAAGGGAAGAGAAAACATACACCTACCTTGAAGAAAGAGGATACAAAGATTTTATGTTCGCATTGCTAGACTTGATGGGAATGATGCAGAGCATTGTTGAGAGCTACATCCAGATTTGAAGCCGAAATGGGATCATCATAAGAGAGATAAGAAAAAGACCGGTATAGTCCATGATCTTGGATATAAATCCGAAGATGAGACAAAAGTAATAGCCATTGGTATTAAAGGTAACATTTCAGTTGGTGATTGTAGTTCATTTGCTTCTATTTCACAGTTTGAGATGATCCCTGATAATACAAATATGACTAAATTATGCCACATACGAGTAATCTCCAAGCATGCCAAAATAGATACAGTAATTGATAGCGGATTTTAGATGAATCTCATTTATGAGCAGGTGGTTAAGAAATTGGGATTAGAAATGAAACATCATCATAAGTCATACCCCTTGGGTTGGGTCTGTGAAGATCCATAATTAAATGTGTCTCATCAATGCAAACTGAAATTTTCCATTACAGTTGGTTTTGTAGACGGGATTGAATTGGATTTAGTCCCGTTATCCATTTGTGGGATTGTGCTTGGTAGTCCTTATTTATTTTTTGGAAAAGTTATCTTCTTCAAGGAGCATAATGTCTATCACTTCTTCAAGGACATGATCAAATTATACATAATTCGATCTCATCAATTTAAGAGTAATTTTTCCATGATGACCAAGTGGCAAATAAAACAACTTGTGAATGCAAGTAAAAATTTGTCTTTTGTTTTTGTAAAAGTATGATTTTAAAACCGATGAAGTAGTGCAAAATGAAGATTTGTCGCATAAGAACATTCAGGATCTAAGTTTGCAGCCTATGAACGTTCCTTTGATTGTCTATAGTCCAGTAAAGAAAGACAAGTACATTGTTGGTTCAATTTCCTTTACATTTATATGTTCAATGATGTTACTAATTTTGTTACTTACCAGTGGATTATGGTTGGTAAAAGTAATAGTGGATGCAGATGTAGATGGATTTGAAGGGATTTTTACTTTAATCAACAAAGGTTTCTCTATATTTTCCTTTATGGTGATGGTTATATTTTCAGGGAGGATTGGTGAAAGATACTGAGTAAGTGAGGCAACAATGCAATCAATTATTTTCAGAATAATCCCAGACTTTTGGGGACCAAAATATTCTAGTGAGGAGGTTTGATCTAGGTTGATATCCCTAATAACTAAAATTCAAATAGTTTAAATACTTAAGTAAAGGTTATAGTTGTATAGAGCTTGTTGAAAGCTTTCTGGTGATACCCATTTTGTCAAATTTAGACTTTAGATGTGGAAGTTATCACAATTTGAAATTTTGACATTTGGATCAATCACCTTTTGACACGTGGCATGCAGAAGCAGGGTCTACCTTCGAATTTTGAAGTCACAATTGAAATTTGAGAAAAGACAACTTGTTGAGCCTATGCTATCGAATTTCAACATCAGAATAGCTGAAAGGTTGGGAGTCGAGAGTCGAGAGGATAGTTGGGAAAGTTGTGAAGCTACTTCTGACTTCCAATGTTGGGGTCAAAACTGGTTGACAATGGGAAGTCATCATCAGAACCAACCGACAACGTAAAGTCAACATCAGACAATTAGGCACCAGACAAGTTGGCATCGAATAATCGGGGTCGTAGTGATCAACGATCCAGCTTTCTTAATGGCAAATTAGATCAACATCCACAAATGAATCTAGGAATTGTTCGACACCTTTGCATGTGGATTTGGTTTTTCTATTATTTTTTAGCACAAATCTTTGCACTCAATCCATAATTCATGCTTCTAAGATCATGCATTTGATATTGAAACTCGATGGATAATTTGGGCATTAAATCAGATTTCTTACTTGATGGGGTGCATTGCATACTGATCTAACGCTACCCACGGATCCAAAAACCAATTAATTATGTTATTTAACCCATAGTTGGGTGACAATATGCAGTAGAGGGGGCATAACACAGAGTGCAATGGAGTGCAAGGAAGACATAATCGATACACAATAATTGAATTTGATCGACATAGAACATTGCTAGTTGATGTATGTTTGAGCATTGACGTTTAGACAAAGGAGAGTCTAGATTTTTGGGCTTTATAAATCAATTCGTTTGATAACTAAGTTGTAGAGTTACATAGCCGAGGATGGTTTCCAAGTGTGCTTTGTGAAGGTTATTGTAAACTTAGAGTTTTAATCCTTTTTGTGTTAAACTACAATTGTATGTACTGCATTTGGAATCGGTTTTGTTATATTTGACCTGGACATTGCAAAATTGTAATTGAAGACTTGTTAGTATTCCTTGTGATACTGTGAGGGTGAGAGGAGTCTTGTAGATACTTCTTAGTCTTGTTGTCTTCTTGGCATCATTTAGAATTTGTTTTGGTCACATTGTTGATGCATGCAACCAACATTTGAAGATTGATTTTAAAATGGTGCTGATTGGAAGTAAGGACCAAGAGACATAGGCCTTTAGAGATGAAATCAGTTATCAAAGTTGCATTGGTATTTACTTGCATTTCCTTTTACTTATGTGTTTTATTTAAATTTGTGGTTTAAAATCCTTTAAAGAAGTTTTAAAGAAGTTTTGAAGAAATTAATAGTTTTGACAATTTCACACATACAATCCACAGTTACAAAGATCCTAGAAAAATATCAAATCAATCATACCCAGACAAGAGCCTACAATTATCATTTTGATTTGGGTCACGACGGACCCAAAAATACATTGTTTATGGCCTCAAAACGACCCCAAAAGTTCAAGACAATAAAAACAATAGAAAATTGCCAACATGGGAAATTGTTTTGAGCGAGTGGAATAGGTGGGTGGTGATGCAGTTGATAAGCTTTGATTCTATTCACAAGCTCAAAAAACCATCCAAACACATGAGAGTTGAAAAAATAGATATCTCTTTATTCATTCTCCATGCTAACTATTACAATGAAGGTCCAACCCTTTATAACTACTATATGAGATTTTTGAAATCTAAGATTTAGGAAAATTGCTAATTTTAGAAAATTCTTGCATGACAATAAAACTGAACACTAATTGTAAGATAAATAGAGAGACACTAGTGGTCAAATCGTTTTTCTAATTACGTTTATAAACTAAGAGATAACTGTTAATCACAAATTTAAAAAAAATCCCGCAAAACACTAAAACCTCAATTTGAGGCCTTATATGAAGGAATTTGGTCTCAGAAAAGTGTCGAATAAAACTCCGATCAAAAGGATATTACTAGTCACTACATTGAACAGTTCGAAACACAACTTAATGTTAAAGTTGAGCCCAAACGGAGAACCGAGTCAAAAGTTATGACCCCTGGAAATCCTTGCAATTTTTTTTCTTAATTCAACCTTCAGAAATCACTACATCATTCTCCTCTGGTTGAAAAGAATGCAACTCCTACGAGTTGTTGTCTTCAAATTGTTGCCATTTAACATGATCTAGATTCAACAAGCCCCCCTCTGTAATCCATGTACTCTCTGTTGGCACTAAGCCTTCCCACTAGACTAGATATCGGTTGTATTCACCTTGTTGAGTATAAAGGGTCTCCTTATCTAATATATGAGCAATCTTTTCCTTTTTCTTTCTCGAAATAACTTGTTACCAATCTACCCTTGCCTCACTATCATCACCCACACTGTCCCAATGGAATATATATAAGTCAAAAACATTAAACAGGTGGTAAATCGACCATGTAAGCATTGCCATTAATTTTCTTGAGAATCTTGCAAGGACCGATTTTCTTATACTTCAATTTGTAGTAGGTTCCTTTAGGAAACCGCTCTTTCTGTAAATAAACCATCAACAAATCACCTTCATTGAATATCTGGTGTTGTCGTTGAGCAACTTTTATAATTTTGTTTTGCTCAATACTGGCTTGCAACTTCTATCTCACTTGTTGCTGCAACTGTTGAATGTCTTCTGCAAATCCTTCCCCATCATCACTGATTATATCCCCAAGCGGTAGTTGCACCAAATCTAGGAAACCCATAGGATTTCTACCATAAACAACTTGAAATGGATACGTACCTGTATATCTATTTATGAACTATTGTAGGAAAATTCTGCTTGAGGTAAATCCAGATCCCACTGCTTGGGATTCTCTCTGACAATGTTATGTAACAGGTTTCCCAAACTCAGATTTACTACCTTAGTTTTCCCATCTGTTTGGGGGTGATAGGCACTAATGAATTGTAATTTAGTCCCTATTTTCTTCCATAAAGTCCTCCAAATATGACCCAAAGATCGAGATATCTATCAATGGTGATAGTTTTTGGAACACCATGTAATCTAAGAATCTTTGAAAAAAAAACAATTCTGCTACCTTTAATGCATCACTAGTTTTCTTACAAGCAATGAAATGAACCATTTTAAAGAACTTATTAACAACCATAAAAATAGAGTCTTTACCTCGTTGTGTGTGTGGGAGCCCCAACACAAAGTCCATGCTAAGATCTATCCATGGATCTGCAGGAATTGGTAATGGCATGTACAACCCTGTATTTTGTGAGTGTCCTTTAGCCATTTGACAAATCCTACATCATGCCACATACCGGGTTATATATTTTATCATCTTCGGCCATGAATAATTATCTACGATTAAGGCTAGGGCCTTATCCTTTCCAAAATGTCTTGCCAAGATGCTATTGTGAAGTTCTCTAATGATATTTTACCTCATAGAACCAATTGGAATGCATAGTTGTTTTCCTTCCAAGAGGTAGTCATCTTGCATAAAATATCCACTCTGAATAAGATCCATGTTCCCAACAACTGGATTCTTCAATTATTCAACAATCTTCCGAAAATCGTTATTTGTCACATAGATATCCTTCAAATTTGATTTTCCATGGTGGTCAAAAGAATAGTGCGCCAACTCAAAGCATCTGCAACCTGATTTTGCTTTCCTAATTTGTGCTTCAGAACAAAGGTGTCTCCTTGTAAAAAGGAAACCCATCTTGCATGTCTATTGTTCAATTTATTTTGGGTGTTACATATTTTAAAGCAACGTGATCAGTAAATAACACAAACTTTTTTGGCACTAGATAATGCCTCCATTGTCACAATGCTTGCACAATTGCATAAAATTCTACATCATATGTGGAGTAGTTCTCTCTTACATCATTCATTTTTTCGCTAAAAAATGCAATTGGTTTACCTGCTTGGCTAAGTACAACTCCAATGCCTACATGTGAGGAACCACAATCTACCTCAAACACTTTATCAAAATCTGCTAAGGCTAATATAGGTGCCTCAATTACCTTCTTCTTTAGAAACTTAAATGTTTCTTCAGCTTCATTGGTCCACTTGAATGTTGTGCCTTTGGTGCAATCTGTTATGGGTGCTACAATACTACTAAAATTTTGAATAAATTTTATGTAAAAGGTGGCTATCCCATGAAAACTTCTTACATCTGTTATGCTCCTAGGACTAGCCTACTCCAAAGTTGCTCTGATCTTCTCTCAATCCATCATGACTCCTTCTGTTGAGATGACAAAACCCAAAAATACCAAACATTCCTCCAGGAAACTACATTTCTTTAGGTTTGCATAAAGCTGATGTTTTCTCAAAGTATCCAATATAATCTTTAAATGTTGCAAGTGATCTTCTTTGTTTTTATTGAAAACTATAATGTCATCAAAATAAACGACAACAAACTTACCAATGTAAGGTTGAAGCACAGTATTTATCAACCACATAAAGTTACTAGGTGCATTGGAAAACCAATCACCATCCATTCATATAGTCCATCTCTAGTCTTGAAGGCAACTTTCCATTCATCTCCTTCGCGAATTCAAATTTGGTGGTATCCACTTCACAAATAAATTTTACTGAAATATTTAGCTCCAGATAGTACATCCATCATTTTGTCCAAGTGTGGTATAGGAAACCAATATTTGATGGTAATTTTATTGATTGCTTTGCTATCTATGCACATCCTCCACACATTATCTTTTTTTGGATTCAAGAATGATGGTACAACACATGGACTCATGCTTTCTCTTACCACACCATTATTTATAAGCTATGTTACTTGTTGGTTGATCCTTTCATGTTGTGTAGGACTCATTCTATAGGATGCTTGATTAGGTAAGAATAATCCTAGGATCATATCAATGTTATGTTGAATATCCCTCTTTGGTGGAAGGCAATTAGGAAGTTCATTAGGGATAACACCAACATATTCTTCTAGTAACTTGACTACTTCAGTTGGTATTGGTATGTCTTCCTCGACTCTTTTTTGCACAATTAATGCATAGCAGAATCCTGTTGACTTCATTTCTTTAACAAGCTCTTTTTATGACAACATATTCTCAGTTTTCCCTTCATCCTTAAGGGGTAATAAGACGACTTTTGTTCCATCCCTCCAAAAGGTGTAGGTATTGTTTCCTCTATCATGCATGGATTTCCTTTCAATTGCTAAGGCCTCCCCAATAACAGATGACATGCATCCATCGAATGACCACACCATTCTCCATCTTTGTAAGTCTTACCGACGAAAAACTTAATCAAACATTCTTATTAATGGTGACATCATTCCCTTTTTTGAACCATGCAATTCGATAAGGATGGGGATGTGTTTCATAACATAATTTCAACTTATCTACCATCTCTTTGGAAACCATATTCTCACAATTACCACTATCAAAAATAACTTGACCTACCTTTCCCCCAAAAGTGCACCTGGTTCGAAAAAGATTTGTCCAAAGTCATGAATATTCATTTCTGCTACTTTATCTTTGCTCTTTCTCAGGAATCACCATTGAACTTCGTATCATGATATTTTCCCCCATATCAGGTGGGACTTCAGATTCAACTCCTTCTTCTTCATTCTCAACATGGACTAAGTTTAAACTGGGTTGTTGTCCTTGATTTGACTCTTGCATGTTGTAATTTGAGCATTCAAATGCTCGATGACCCTCTACACCACACCTAAAACACCAATAAGCTCTTCCTTTTACACCACTATACCCTTTACCCCTCTGAAATCCTCTTCCCCGTGGTTGGTTTAGGTTACCTTGTCTAGTATCTTTTGCTTTTTCAGCTCCTTGGGATGATTCGCCTCTTGCATAATCAAAACCACCCTGTGAGGTAGAAAATTTGCCCCTCCTCGATCCTCTATTCCTTTGAGAAAATTGTTAGTTTTGTTTTTCTTCAACCTTTAAGGCTAACTGGTATGCCTCTTCCATGCTACGAACCCTGTGCATGTTCAATTCATTTTGAACATAAAATTTCAAAGAATTCACATACCTTGCAACCAGTTGCTCATCAGTTTCTTGGTGATCCACATAAATGGACAATTGATAAAACTCATGTGTGAATTCCTCCATGGTAGATAGGTTTTGCTTCATGTTTTGAAATCTACGAAAAAGGGTTTATGCATAGTCTAGTGGAAAAAATATTTATCGCAACTTTTTCCCCATCTTACTCAGGTCTTTATTTTGGATTTTCCTTTCTTGTTTAGTCTTTCTGCACATGATCCCACCAGATCATGGTGAACCTTCAACTTTTTGCATGCAAATTTAATCTTCTTTTCTTTTTTCATATGCTTTTGTTCAAATTTTTTTTTTAAGGAGTTCAACCATTCTATTAACTCCTCTGGTTTAAGACTCCCTACATAGTCTGAAACTTCCATTTTGATCCCATCATTTCTCCCTTCAAGAGCTTTGAGCATCCTTTCTTCAAATGGCATGCGCTCTACTTCTTCTTCTTCATGTTTCGTATGCTGATCTACACCTCCTTGGTCTGTCTCCTCATCAAACTCTTCTCTTCATATTATCCTTTGATTAGCCAACATGTTTGTAAGTTTTGCTACTTGCCTTTGGAGGTTTTGCATATATCTATGCATCTGAACAATACCTGCTCTTCCTCTTCCTCTCCCAACCATATTCCTGCTCTGATACCAGATGATGTAACCAATAAGCTTTGATTCAATTCACAAACTCTAGAAACCATGCAAACACATGAGAGTGGGAAAAATAACTATCTTTTTATTCATTCTCCATACTAACTATATTATAATGAATGTCCAACCCTTTATAACTACTATATGATATTTTCAAAATTTGAGATTTACGAACATTGCCAATTTTAGAAAATTCTCACATGACTATGAAACTAAACACTAACTATAAGCTAACTAGAGAGACACTAGTTGTCAACTCGCTTTTCTAATTAGTTTTATAACTGAGAGATAACTGCTAATTACAAATTAAAAAAAAATCCTGCAAAACACTAAAACCTCAATTTGAGGCCTTATATGAAGGAATTTGGCCTCATAAAAGTGTCGAAAAAACTTCTGATCAAAAGGATTTGATCAATAACTACATTGAACACTTTGAAACACAACTTCCTATTAATAATTGAGCCCAAACATATAACCGAGTCAAAAGTTACGACCCCCGAAAATCCCTGCATTTATTCTCTTTTTTTCTCTTTTTTTTTCTAACCTTCAGAAATCACTACATCTTTTGGCCACCTATATCCATCTAGATCACAACATGTTCAGTACTTCAGGAAAGACACTATCAACAACAAGGAACCTCCTTTCTTTTGCATGACAATGATCAAGCATTGTGGAGTTGTATTGTTGTATGAGGACATGTAAAACCTTAAAGTTTAGGGGTATGATGGGCCCCTAAAATGACACAATATTTGGCCCATATTGGTGATACCTAAGGAGATAAAAGGGATTAATTTGTGTTATTCATGATGAACTTATGATAATCTTAATTAAATCCTATGCATGATTGTTTAATAAATACTTTGACATTTGATTAGTAATGTTTAATTTTGGCTGAGAATCCGCAGTGATTGCTAATGGCATCTTGTGGAGAATCTGCGGTAAGTAAAGGTATATTGTCGACGTTTCGAGCCATCCTTGGCTCGTCTTCAGGACATTATCAATGCATGAGATGATCAATGGATCTCACTTCATATAAATATAGATCAGTCATAAGAAGCCGACAGCTAAAGTTTTAATGAAGTTTTTTATTATAAATTTATAATTTTAATTTTTGTTGTAAAATTGTAAATTTTTTAATTTGAGTTAATAAAATGTTTTTTATTTTAATTTTAATTATGGTTTATAAAATGTTTATAATATAATGTTATCAAATAATGTTATAATATAATGTTTGTAATATAATATAATGTTTTTAATTTTAATTTTAATTAAGATATTAAATTTTTAATTTTTTAATTAATGTTATAATCCTTTATTATAAAGTTTAAAAAAAAAATTAAACAATTATTATGGATCAATTGACTTTTTAATTTGATCAAATTAAAACTTTTTATTAATTTCTAATTAAATGTTTTTAAAAAAATTGTTAGGTTTAGGAACCTAAGAAAGTTATTAGAGTTATATTTAATTAATTTATAATTAAATAATTAAATGTTTTTATACCATTGTTATGTAGAGTTATACTTTGTATAAACCTTAAGTTTAGTTTTTTAATATTTTTAAGCTAGGTTTTTAAGTTTTATTAATTTTTTTGTATTTAATTAAAGTTATTAATCTTTTAACTTATTTATTTTTTAATTAAAATTTAATAAAGGTTTTTAAATTTAATTAAAGTTTTAATCAAGGTTCTAAGGTTGAATCTAAATGTTCAAAAAACTTTTTAGGTTTTGTTAATAGGGTGATTAATTAGTTTGGTTGGCTTAATTGAGAAAGGTTAGGGAGCCATAACCTGCTGATGGTTAGGCCATCATCCCTATTCAAACAGTTGGGGTGTTTTACTATTTCTATAGCCTCCCCGATCCTTCTCAAGGACCAATTATCAATGTGAGCCAACACTTTCATGTCTTCTATCCTAATTGGGTGTTTTGTGCCATGGGAGTGTTGGGCTAAAGCTGATTTCTGCGTTCTGTTCAGCCAAATGTCTGTGCAGTGTTCTTTCACTCTTGTTTTGATGGATCTCCCTGTTTCACCGATATAGGCCTTCCCGCATTCACATGGAATCATGTAAACACCCTTTTTTAGAGAAGGGTCAATAGGGTCTTTGACTGTTTTCAGGAGCTTTCTGATGTTGTTTAGGGGTGAGAACACAGAGTCGATACTCTTCTTCTTCAAGTGTTTTGCAATCCTGTCCGTCACACCTTGAATGTAAGGAAGAAAATCCTTGTGTTCACCTACCTTCTTTTCCTTGAGACGTCTAGATTTTTCGGTTTTGGAAAAAGCCCTCCTGATTTGGTCTGAGTCATAGCCATTACTTGAGAACACGTCATGCAAATGTTCTTTTTCAGCTTCAAGGTGTTCTGTATCGGAAATCTTAATGGCTTTGGTGATCAAGGTATTCATAACTCCCATTTTTTGTTGTGGATGATGATGTGAAAGAGCATGAAGGTATTGCTCAGCGTGGGTTTTCTTTTTGTACACCTTATGAGATATGCCCCCATTTTGTTTCCTGATAATTAGTGTATCAAGAAAAGGTAGGCAATTACTTTCCTCCAACTCCATTGTAAATTTAATGGAGTCAGATTGTTTATTAAGGTGATCCACAAATTTACCCAGCTCATCTCTTATGTGTGCCCAAATTAAGAATGTGTCATCCATATACCTTGACCACCACTCAAGTTTTAATTGTGCCGTGGATAGAGCTCTTTGTTCGAAGTTTTCCATAAAGAGGTTGGCTATAATTGGTGAGAGAGGAGAGCCAATGGCTACCCCGCATGTTTTTTCGTAAAGCTCTCCTTGAAAGCTGAAAAAGGTGGATTTAAGACATAAGCCTACTAACTTAGCTGTTTCATGGTCAGTAAGGTTCTCAATGACTTTGATTGCCTCGCCTATGGGAATCATTGTGAAGAGGGATACGATCTCCAGGCTTAGGAGAAGCTCGTTCTCATCCAAATGTCGGTTTTTTATTTTCTCAACAAAGAATGAGGAATCTTTGACAAAGGAACTTGTGTTCCCTACTAAGGGATTTAATTTGTTCGCAAAGTATTTGGCAAGCCTATAGGTAGGGGAGCCTATGGTGTCTACTATGGGCCAAAGAGGAACACCTAGTATGTGGATCTTGGGAAGTCCATATATCCTAGGGATCAACGGATCATAAGTAAGGAGTTTTTTCTTTATTTCATCATCTATGGATGATTTCTTAATGGTCTCCGTAACTTCTTTTGTAACACGACAGAGAGGATTCTTATGGAGTTTTTTATAGTAGCCGCTAAGATCCAAATGGGTTTTCATCTTTTCCACATAGTCTTCTTTATTGAGGATAACAGTGGCTCCACCTTTATTTTCCTTCAAGATGACAATTTTATCGTTCTTTATGAGTTCCTTGAGGGCCCTGTATTCTTCATTGGAAATGTTAGGTTTTGGTGGTTTAGCTCTCCTTAAAGTGCGAGCACAGTTCTGTCGTACCTCCTTGGCTTCATTTTCTAGAAAATGTTCAATGCTTTCTTTTATGCTACAAATGATATCTTCAACAGGAATCTTTTTGGGGGCAATAGCAAAATTGAGACCTTTCTCAAGAAGTGTTCGGGAAGAGGAATTAAATTCTGTGTTGGAAAGATTGACTACCAGCTGGTTTGGGTCTCTTGACCTATTCTTAAATTGAGTGTGTTGATGTGTGAGTTTTTTAATTTGCGCGTGTTGATGTGTGAGTTTTTTAATTTACTTATTTCATTTGATTTATTTAATGAGATAATGGACTAAAATTTGTCAAAGCATTATTCATTTGTGATGGAACTATAGGTGGAGGCTATCTAAAAGTTAAGTGAAAGAGTTAAAGTCACAAAAATCAGTTCAATCTCTCTGAATGAGTTCACTAGTCAAACTAGAGTTTGGTGGAAATATTTAAGGGATTATGTCCCCTCTTGATTCTCATGAGCTTCCAACATATAAAGAAGGACTAAAAATCATCCAAAGACAAAATCATGGACGCTGAGTCGAATTTCTAGGAGGGGGAATCAATCCCACAAAATCAACATGCATATTTCTAGTTAATTGAGGGACAATTTCCTTAAATCAAGGAGTTGATTGCATGAGTAGTTTTTCAAGTGTCAATTATTCTGATGACCTGCTGCCACTTAAAGAAGGACTCAATGATCATCCAAAGTTAGAATGAAAAAGCCAAGGTAAAATCCTAAACATGGAATCAATCCACCAACTTGCATGTAGATTTCTAGTTAACTAGGACAACTTCCACAAATCAGGGAGTTGATTGCATGGGCAGTTTTGAGTTTTTCTTGTATAAATGATAGTAAATTTGATAGCATGAGGTTAATATTAGCTTCTATTGTTCTTGTCTCGAGCATTTTTCTATTCATACCTTGTTGGTCAAAGAAAATTTGTAAGAAGCAGCTTGCTACCCTATTTTGAATGGTAGGCTGTTAATGGAAAAAACTAATTATGATTTATCTTGAATTAGTTAGCTTGGTGATGGTTCTGGGAGCTCCCTTTGGTTGGGACCACTCAAGGGAAGGACTGTGGACCCTTGCATACCTTTCCCTTCATCCATGCAGTTCATTTCGTGGTTTTTATATTCGGATTACAGAGAATGTAGAAATCTTCTACATTTTCTATACAATAAACGTAGAAGTTCTACATTATGTAGGATGTTTTATTTCCATTTTTTGGCAAAATTTTTCTTTCTTTATGATTTTAGGGGTAGATTATATTTCATTTATGTTTTAGATAGATTTATTCCATGTTTATTAGATTAAATTTCATTTTTGTTGTTACTGCCATTTCTTTTATACATATGATCTCATTATCAACACTTGGTTCATGTCAGACCCTCTTCTTGTTTTGACCACTTGTATGGAACCCGTGATTTCTGAATGTTTTTATTTAGTAACTTGAAGGTCAAGCTATGAAGAGATTTTACCAAGGTTATGAACTAAACATAGAATCGATCGGTGCTTTCCTTTGACACGATTGATAAGGAACTAAGTGCCGAGTAGAGAATTTGAGTCTTATGTCCCCACAACCCTTTGTTAGAGTTTATTTCAACATTTTCTTTTAAGATTATTCCAAATGCCATTTATTTTGTGTATGAGTTCATCATTTCAACTTGTTTAATGCTATCCCTTTGCTTGTTTTTATCACTTGCATGGAAACCACAACTTCTGAATGTATGTGCATCTAGTAACCTTAATATAGAGAAAGGGGGAATTTCACTGAAAGCTAGCGTAGCTGAACATGAAAGGTCACACTATGCTTGCCCCAGAAAGAGATAATGGGGAACTAAGTGCCAAGTGGAATGTTTGGATCTTACACTCTCTTTTTTTAACAGAAACTATAAAAGGTTTTATATAAAACAGGCTGTGCACAGCCATACATTACAGAAAATAAGCGGATACTGAGAGTTCTTGCAGTTCAAAAAAGGAGGAAACAAAATTGGTCCAAAAGGATGACCAAAGAACTCCACATAGAGTTTTTACATAACTTCTAAGGCCTGAGGTAGTGTATACCCTAATAAACTGCTGACTAAGAAACAAACAAAAAAACATGAACTATTAAAACCATTAAAGATTTCCTGGGTGCTTCATGGGTTAGACAACTGATTCCTCCTCCATAAGGTGGGATACTGCTGCTAGTGTTTCAAGAGCCTTACTACCTTGATTCATGCTTACCAAATGCTGGAGGTCTTCTTGAATTCTGTCCACCTTGCCCATGATTTACCTGAGGTTGCTTTCAGTATCATCAATCCTGGAGTCATGATTACTTATCTGATATGAGGTGTAGCTAACCACTTCCCCCATATTTTTTACCTCTTGGGAAATTTCCTTGTTGTCCATAATGCCAATGGACATCATTTCATACAAACGCCTCAGATTTTTCTTCAAGTATGCTAACCCAACATTCTCGTTTGCCTGATCCATTCTGCCTTGTTCGGGAGAGATTGCTATTTTAGAGAAATTGTTGTGGAGAGCCCGAACTGCACCTGCAAACTCTTGGGCCTGTTCGTCAACAGAGAAACCACCAAGAACCGATTTAAGAGTGTTGAGTTCCTGCAGGAGGGAGTCATGATGTTTCTTGCTTTGGCAGGAGAGAGTGCCAACTGCACCTTCTTTCCACCCTGAACAATTGCAACCCAGTATCGAGTTGTTGCCTACTATAAAGGACTAGTCGTTAATGGAGAGGTTGGGCCCAGAGCCAGAGTTCGAGAACCAAAGAGAAACACCAGCTTGTGTAGAGCATAAGTAGGTGAAGAAACCGACGAGAGCCAGCCTTTGTTTTACAAAAAATATGGTGAGAGGCAGAGACTCCCACGGGATCTCTCGCAAAATGCCCTCGTCAACCCCTGTAATAATATCCAGCAGAATGCTCTCAGGAGAAATCACATAAAGAACGGAGTGCACACCATTGCCAAGAGGAGAATGAGGGTGAGGAAGGATTCGGGGGGAAGACATATTGAGGAGACGAAAAGACCCGGAGTGTGCGAGTTGCAGGAGCAATTAAGCTGAGGGAGATGGATATTAAAACCTTCAAGGATTGAGGAGTGGCCAGTGCAGAGGGGGATCCACGTGGCAGAAGAGTGAGGGGGAATAGGATGACGCGTTAAGGTAGGATATCCTTCACGAAGATCCATGGGATTGAGGCCAGTGGTGAAAGGGGGGCACACGGTGGCAAGGTGAGGAGGAGTAGAACGACAAGGTTTAGAGCCTTCACATAAATCCTTAGAGCCTTCACATAAAACATTAGAGCCTTCAAATAAATCCTTGGAGGTGAGTTTGATGTGGTGGGGGTCTAGATTTACATCCCACAAATTCATTAAGTTATGGGTTTGGGGTGTGAGTTTTGACCGTTTAGACAATAGTGACCTTGGGGTAAGGAGGCCCTAGTATTAGCCAATGCGTCAACAACAACATTATTTGTGCGAAGAATGTGATAGAATTCATAGTGCCGAGGTAAGAGAGGAGCGATTTTGTCATGCAGATGGCGACACTTTATAGAGCCTATGGTATATCCATTGATCATTTTATATATGACGTGTTGAGAATCTCCAAGTATCACAATCCTGGTGAGATCTTTGTTCGCTAGGATTTTCATTCCTTGAAGGAGAGCCAACCACTCGGCCTCATTATTGGTCCTATAGCCAAGACCCCAAGTGAAGGTTTGTTCAACATGTCCTCTAGGATCCCCCCCGCACCTGCCACCCCTGTTTGGATCTTACACTCTTGAAACCTGTAGTTAGCAATCATTTAAAGTTTGTTATAGAATCTTTTTGGTTGATTATATTAGATTTCATTTATGGTTTATAGTATATTTCATTTCTTGTTTATTAGATTATTTTTTTTATATTGTTAGAATAGATTTCACTTTTACTACTGGATGAACTATTTCCTTGCAACTGCATACATAGTGCACGATACCTCTTAAGTTTGTATGAAGTCCCGGGTTGATAATTTAAGTAATGAGCCAAGGCATTCAATTATATAGTTACAGTTCATTGGCTCGGTAAGGAGGTGTCACTCCCTTGTCATATATTTGTAACATTATTCGTATAAATAAAGTAAGGCATCTGCTTTGGGTGCCACCTATACATGTGTGTTGTGGTCTATTTACTTGGATAAATGTTATGATCTTTGCAATGCATTATGTTGGCTAAGTACTATTGAAATATTGGCTAAGTATAAAAATATTGTTGGGATGTTTCGAGGCCAAGGTTGGACATGTGTCTATTGATTGATGAATGTGGTTGTGCTGAACTTAGTTTCCTTTAATATATTTCCACTTAAAGCGAAGTTATAAGTGACCTTAAGTGAAAAGCCATACCCTAGTTATAGTAGGTGTGGGTTCACCAAGCCCTTATGATAGAGGAAAGTTAGTGCGACACAACCTCAAGTGTTGAAATAAAGTTGGGAAACCCCAAGTTTGCAAAGAAAAAAATAGGTAGATTGTATATTTATGACAATTGGTATCAGGGCATACTCTTCAATACTTTTGAAAGGAAAGCTAGTTTCAGAGCATATTCAAGTGCTCTTCACCACATCTGGGCAGACTTGGGATTAAAAGGTTGAAGTTAGGTGTGGCAAGTGACTTGAAAACCAGATAAAGCAAATTCGTGGCTTGGTGCAACATGCAACTTGGATTGATCGATCTACACAAAAATGGTGAGTCTTCTTGCATTTTTATGATCATGCAAACCAAATGAAGCTTGTAGGAGACATTCATTTGGGTTGTTTTGAGAGACAACCACACCAAAGTGCAGTAGCGACAGAGTTGCAATATAACTCAAAGTGAAAGAAGATTTTATGGAATAGATGCTTGGTGTCATGGATTTGTAAGCCTAGAAGGCATAATTGAGTCTTGAAGACATGGGAAAATACTTTAGCCACGACTACATCGAACATGGATGGTGCATAAGAATTGTTTGTGAAGACAATAATGGAAGTCATGACCACATGGTTGGCAAAGTTGGTACAAGAGTACAGGGAGTGTCCCAACAATCCAATACACAAGCTAAAGCCTCGACACAGAGGTTGCAAGTTATGAAAAAGTTGTATCCTAGGTTGGGATTGTTTAGGAAAAAATATACCCTTGGAAGATGATGGCAACATCACAACAAGGAAGCAATCATAATTGCCTAAGTACACAGGTAAAACTATTGCTTGTTTTCATTGTGACCGGAATTATTTTTTCATTGATTTTCGAGGTTGGAAGAAATGTAAGAGATTCAAGTATAACCATTTCAACCTTGGAAACATACCAAGTGCAGTGGACATCAAAGATAATAATGGAGTTTTTGGACGCCTTAACAACAAGTTGAGGCGTGTTCGTGGTAGAAGGTAAAGAACAAAAGTTTGTTAAGACAAATCCCATGATGGGTTTTGACTAGTTTATTAATGATGTAGATGTTGGTGGTGGCATTGACAACCAATCGCCATCTTCCTTTCATTATTAAATGCCACAAGTGGCTCGCTACTGAGGAGTAAGCAATAAAGCCTAGGGTACCAGTAAAGTTGCGCAATTTAGTGAAAGGTTGGACATAGGAGTGTTCGACCAAAGAATCACATCAATAGTTACTAAATTCGTCAACTCACTTTAATTACCAACCCAACAATCATGCAAACTTATTAGGTGTTGTGCACTTTATATGCATCTACAAATGTTTAATCTAAACTACAAGAAAAATCTATGTAATTCCCAACTTTGACAATTCACTCTCCTTGACCCTTTTCACACCATTGAATTCACAATCTTCACTCTTAAACAACTTTTGCATTATGCAAAGGCAGATAGAGGTCTTAGTAATTGATTCTTAGGTGAAGGGTTAGGATATTAAGCCTAATGGATCAATGTACCTATAACCTTAGATAAATCAATCCTTGCAAGTATTAACAATTACAATAGATTCATTAGATGTACTTCAAAGGGTTAAACATTGTAAGATAAACTATTGAAAAGGAGCATGTGAAGTAAGAAAGCATAAACAATATTCAATAACGCAAAGGAAATTCATGAGCATTGTAAATTAAGGTAAACCAATTACTACTTTGTTTGACTACATAAGTGTGTTTATGAATATCCGACATGGCGTAGAATAAACGGTGAATGGGTGTACTGTTAAGGCACTCCTTACGTAAGGTCGCCGGTTCAAAACTACATGGGTGATTACTTACAAAAAAATGTGTTTATGAATAAAAAATAATTAGAATACATAAATGGAAGGAAATTGGGGTTCTTAGTCCTCTCCTTGAGTGGTCCATACTAAAGGAACCTCTTATAACCCTTGTAGACAAGTAACATTAAAAAATACAACATAGTTGTATCTTTTTTCATTAATAAATTGCCATAAAACATGAGGTAGATAATCACCTTCTCAATACAATTTGAATCACTAGCACTAAGAAATATGAATGAAAATACAAGAATGAGACTAACCATATTATCAATCAATGTTATTATTTATGCTTGAAAATGAAACCTTGCTAATATTTCGATCAATCCCTTGATTGATAGAGGTTATCCCATAATATTCTAAAAAACTGCATGTATGTTTTATGAAACCTTTGTATCTCTTGTGCAATAAAAATTGACTAAATCAACTAGGGTTTGATTTGCGTAAGGCCATCAATGCCACCCCTGAGTGCCAATAGTTTCTAGAATTGACAAAGGCACAAGATCCCTTGAGATTCTCAACAGTCCTGCATTTAGCCTTTAGAGATCACATTAGTCCTCACATGAAATATATGCATATATAATAAAAACATCCATGCAAGCACAAGTGCATGACATTCATACTTAGTAATTAAGCAACTTATGCATAAATAGATAAGCAAGCGTCACAATATCCTCAATGATCATTAAAAAGCATAAATGTTCACATCACATTCTAGGATTAGGGAAAAATACGTCAAATGTATAAATGTGATGAGCCAAATAAAGGACAATTTGGAGGTCCATCATCACCCCGAAACTAGAGATTTTGAATGCCCATGTGCAATAAAATAGGTCATAAAAAAACAAATATTTATCTTGCTTAATCTTCGTATTCTGACTATTATTCCTTGTATCTTCCCACTTTGAAGTCATAGGCTACAATCTAGGTGAATGCATCCTTGTTGTGATATCCTTCTCGTAGCTCAATGTCACCCCATATGTTTTTCTCTTCTTCTTCAACCTCTCATGTATATTTCCAAGAGGGAATGGGGTGGAGGAACAATGGGTATTTGAATCTCATCCTTATCCAATCAAGCTTCATCCTTTTCAAAGTCTCAATATATTGCTTGGCCATGAAGAAAACAACCTTTAAATTAAATGGAGAGTGAGGCTCCATCTCGTTATAGTTAGTGATAACTACTTCCATTAGTTTTGGAAAAGTTGCACTACTTTGTCTATTGAGTTCTATACCATGAATTCATAATGGGATATTGTTCACTTCTACTTCTCATGAAGTATATGAATTAAACATACGTTGAAAGTTAGACTTACATGGTTTTTGAGCATTTTTTTAGGCTTGTTGAATTTATCCTTGACCCAAAGGGTGTTGTGCTCTTCATTCTTATATCCTAGACCTCAAAACCCTTTTTATCTTCATTTTGGGCCTAGGATCAAAATGCCCCAAGTTACCCATCCCCCACATAAGTATTAGGGAACTATTTATAAGGATGATGCATCACAAAGTTGTGGAGATAGAATTCATATAGTTTATTTTTATTTCCTTTGTGGCATTGTTGATATGCCTTGATGAATTCTCTTTGAGTGTCCAACTCATGAGGAAGACACTTGGAAATTTGGTGAAACCTAAGCCATTTTTTTTTAGGAATGATGTGTAGGTTTTTGACAAAGATCTGCAAGAGAGCATGTTATTTGCAAGCTGTATAGTTGGTTTTGGTGTTTTCCCTCAAAATCATGCCAAAAGGAACTCACTCAGGGGTTTTGTTTCTTGAGTATCATATCAATTAAATCTAGAAGGAAAGAACATTATTCTACACTATTACATATTATGTATAAATGATCAGATCACGGCTAAAAATAACAGACAAAACATAACACAAAGAATGATCTAGATCAAATTAATATTGAAAAGAAGGCAATAGATTATGTGATAATAAGTTGGAAGAAGAGTTAAGACTAATGGGAAGAATGCTAGGTGTTTTTAGGAGGGAACCCTAAGGAGGATTCAAGATGCCTTATGATGACATCATTGATTCACTGACAATTTCTCCCATGCATGAATAGATTTTGGATATTTGGAGGTATACCAAATACTTATGTACATACGTCAAAAGGGAATTCTTGGAAGGCAAGACAACTGACATGGGGCCAAGTGATGAAGGCAGGCCGAATGTCCTTCTTGTTGCACTAAGTTGGGTCATCATTTCCTTGACTAGAGAGCCCCCTATTCAAGTTTCTCTAGAGAAAAGTTCCTCTTTGGTTGGGTCTGATTCCACTACATGCATCCCAAGTATTCCTTCACAACCCACAACTGCAACTAAGTGTAAAGATAAGTGCATCAAAGCCAAAGTTGATCAAGTTTTGATGGTTATGGGATTTGATGTGGAATTGGAAAAACATGAGTCTCTCTTAGCCCTATAACTTATTGGGTAAATTATGGGCAACCTGTTCTTAAGGGTCTCCCTATCTTACTGGATTGTTTTTAAGTGGGAGTCCTTACTGGAATATATCCCATGGTTTTACATCCTTGTAAAAGGATGGTGTTATTTCAAGTTCAATTTTGATGAAGATATAACTCTTGTTCTCTCTAAGACTTGGCTCTAGGGCCCATCCATCCTTGTCCTAAAAAGATGGATTCTAAATTTTGACCCTCAGTCCAAACCCTTTTTTATTCAGTATATTTGGGTCCCCATGTGAGTGCTTTCATTGACTCTTTGTTAAAAAAAAGTTTTGAATTATATTGCTAATAAGTTGGGGAGATTTTTAGTGGTGGATTAAGATAATGTTTATAAGAAATACAAGAGCATCAATCGAGTTTTGGAAGAGATTAAGTGAAGGTTTGTAGACAAACATTGAAAGAAAACCACGATATGGCAATTTTGTCCATCCTTTAAACTACTGGAAGTTGTCATTGTGTTGTGTTGTTTGTCGAGAAATAGGGCATCTTCGCCAAGACTATCTTCTCCCCTCAATGATCCTAAGGGGGAAAAACTTGGATAAAATCCCCCAAAGGATCAAAGTATTGGAAGGAAATAAACAAGGCTTGGAGAGGGTGGAGATGTTGAACCCTGTCACCCCTTCTAATCCTCCTAAATCAAAAGGTTTAGGGTTTTCTTTCCTTGTCAGTATTGATGTCACAAAATACAAGCCTCCTTGCGAGGAACTTGAGATTCTTCATATGCCTTATAAGCACCATCTTCAACATAGGGTTCCCTTGAAGGTAGTTGTAGAGGTAGGTTTAGAGGGTGGGTTGGTGACAATTCAAGCTCCTTCTTCACATGCAAGTCACAAATCTTATATTTCAGAGGCTCAAGCTAAATCCACTTATGAATTTCATGATGGAAAACATATGGCTATCATTAGGGTCCTTAAAGAAACAATGCCCTCTCCCAAATCTATCCCATGATAATCATCTCGCTAAATGCTTGAGGGGTTGGGGGCGCTTGCAAGAAGTTATCCCTCTGTAGGATTTTCTTTGTTTTTCATCCTAACATTATTATGATTCAAGAGACAAAGTGTTATAGGTCCCAAGTTGTCAAAGTTTTGGCTCCTATACGTCTAAAGGGTTGGAGTTTCATTTCTCACGATGCAAAAGGTTTATTGGGGAGGGTTCTCACTACCTAGAAAGTAGGTATAAATGCTCATCTTCTCATGCTTTGGATGCATGTGTTTGGTTGAAAGCCAAAGTATGACATATTTGGAAGACTTTCAAAATCATCAACTTATATTGCTCATATCCAGACAAAGGATTTATGGGAAGATGTAAAAGATCAAGGTTATTTAATTGGTAACAATTTAGTTATCAAAGGTGATCTAAATTTGATTGTTTCTTCTCGAGAAGTATGGGGTTCTCATGCAATATAAGATACTTTGGATTCTTACTTCCTCCATTTGTATATGGAAATAAACTTACTTGATATAGAAACCCCTTAGATAGTCCATACTTGGTGAAATGCTAGAGGGGGAAGGGAAGTTATCTTAAAAAGATTGGACCAATTTTTATTGGTGAAAAATCTAGTCTAAGAAGTTGAGTCTTATCTATCTCGCGTCGGGTTAGGAGTAGGCTCATATCACCATCCTATTTTTTTCAAATTTCCTAAAAGAATGCCATGCCAACAAGACCATTCAAGTTCAACCATGAATAGCAAGTGGATGGATATTTCAAAGCTCTCATTCATTCAAGTTGTACAACAATAGACTCTAGGTTCGCTGAGTCGACCATGATGCAAGTTTCAAACAATATTTTTAAGCCCTGAAGAAAATTGTTGGGTAGTGGGATATGATGAAAAAAAAGAAAGGTTAAGCATACCTTGTTCTAGTGGAAATATATATAGAGAAGTTATTTTTGAAATATGTTGAAGGCATCTTTTCTATTGCAAAGTAGGAAGCAAAGTCCTTGAATATGAGGAAGCAAGTATTATTGGACTTCAAAGAAAAAACTTGGTGGCTAAAGAGTCAAGCTATTTGGATTGAAGAAGGAGATAATAATGCTACTCCCCCCCCATAAGTATGCACCTTGCAAGGAATAAAAAAACATCATTTAGGAGCTAGACACTCTGGAGGGAACTAAGCTCTCCATGTCTAGTGAGTTGTCTATGATAGGAAAGAGATTTTTCCAAACTCTTTACAAAGCCCCAAAAGTCTCACACATTGGAAAAAAAATGTAGGTCATTAGGTACTTTCCTTATTTATTTGTTAATGATATGAATGACTCCCTCAAATCTCTAACCTCTAAGGAAGAGATTCAAGGAGTTTTTGCATATTTTAACAAATCCAAAAGTCCTGACTAGGACGAATGGACTATAGAGTCCTTTATGGAGTTCTTTGATATCTTGGTAGATGATCTCATTTAAGTTGTGGAGGAATCCTGACGATTTGGGAAAGTGTTAGGGTAATTAACTCTGATTCCAAATAAGAATGAACCGAGCTCCCTTGTTGATTTCGAGCCTATAACTCTATGTAATTTGGTCTATAAGATAACTGCAAAAATAATTGTAAAAAGACTAAATGGTAATTTGTCTAAAGTCATATATGAAGAGTAGTTTGGATTCTTATCCAATCACTAGATTATGGATGTTGTGGGAGTAACTCAAGAAGGATTTCATTCTTTGAACTAGAAGGAGGATCTTGCAGGTGATATCTTGAAGATAAACCTCTATAAGAGTTTTGATAAAGTGGATTGGACCTTTTTGAGGCTAGTTTTGTTTAAGATTGGGATGATATTGGAAACAATTATTAGGGTTCTACATTGTGTTCATCAACCAATTATGTTGTGCTCATCAACAACTCACCCTCTTTTTTTAAATACTTATAGAGGACTTCATAAAGGATGTCTACTATCTCCATTTCTTTTCCTCTTGATAGCAGGAAGTCTGAGCAGAATGTTGTCATAAACAAAGAGGGATAAATTAATTAATGGAATTAAGGTTGTAGAAATGGTTATTCAATGAATTGCGCCCTGATATGGAAGAGGAATTAAGTCAGTTGATTCCCTACCTATTGGGACCTTTAGACAAGAACTTGAAATATTTAGGTTATAATCTCAAGCCAAATGATTACTGTGTGGTTGATTGGGAGTGGCTATTCAAGAAGATTGATGACATGGATTTTTGTTGGTGCTTTCATTGGCTTTCAATTGGTGGAACATTAGTATTACTAAAATCAGTCTTGCAAATCATACCTATTTATTGGTTGTCACTAGCTCATGTTCCGAAGTCTACTCTAGAGAGGATTAAAAAAAATGTTTCATATTTTTATGGCCTGGAAAAAACACAACAAGATGGTATTTCATCGGTGAAGTGATCAACCTTAGCTAGTCTAAAGGATTTCAGTGGATGTGGCATCAAGAACATCTTTCTTTTGGTACAAGATCACAACAAAGTCTCTGTAGAGACTCTTCTTTTGTTGAGTATTTGGGGTGAATTATGAAATAGAAATACTTCAATGGTTTGGCGTCTGAAATGTGGATTTGTTAAGAAGAAAAATCTTGTCTGGGTGCTTCAAATGTATGGAAAGGAATTCTTCAAGCCTTTTCCATTTTGGGAAGATGGTTGGCTTCTAAAGTGGGTTGGGAAAATCAAGTTTGTATAGGCAAGGGTTCGTGGGTAGGTATCATCAAGAAACACAAGCTCTCTGTCGAGCTAAATAATGCACTAAAAGTGGAAGGAATATTTACGTTGGAAGATGTCAATTATCATGGCAGGATTGGTAGATGGTTACGAAATTTGGTTTTAGCAAACAATCTCAATATGCAAGGAGTACTTATTGAAGAATGGTCTCAATACACCTCTCAAATGTTCCATAATACCAATTTTTTAAAAGATGAAGATGATGTATTGAAGTGGACTTGGAACAAAGTAACTCATTTTTTTTAACTACAAAGCTTGGATACGAAGTATTAATCCACTCACATAAGCGGGAAGAAAGTAAACAATGGTGGAAGGCGATTTAGAAAATAAAATTTCCACTAGAAATTCACCTATTTAGTTGGGTGATGCCCTCTAATAAGATTTTGACCTAGATAATGGACAAAAAAGGTCATGGTATGGTCCCAATCACTGCACTCTTTGTAAATGTCAAGATGAAACGATAATTCATCTTTTTGTTATCGCATGGAGGGAAGTGACAAAATTCTTAAACTGTCTTGGAAGTTGGACTCAAGACACTTTAGTTTGTTGTTTCAAAGCTTGGTTTTCAGATCTTATTCTTAAGCAATATCACCCTTTTCCTTGTTATGTACTATGGAGCTTATGGCTAGTTAGGAAAAACTTGATATTTGTAGGAACAAGATGGGATCCTTTAGCTGTAGCAGTCAAAATGGTAGGCTCCTTCAAATAAGGATCCAATCCCTTGAAATAAAAGTCAGAGTGAGTACTTTCATCTCCATCCATTAATCAAGAAGTGCCGTGGGGATTTTTTGATGAAGCTAGCTAATGGGAATTGGCATTTTGTGGAGTTGGTGCAACTCTATTCTTTACCAGCTCTCACTTCTTTACCCTAAAATAAAATGTAGGAACTGACATTAATACAAGATCTCAAGTTTATGCCTTACAGATGCTCCTTAAATTTGATATGGAAAAAAGTGTTCAAGCCTTTCAGGTATGGGGAAATTCCAAATTTATAGTTGAATGGTTTAATTAGAATTTTCATGTGTCTATCTTGGTTCTTCAACCCCTGCTGTAGTGCACTCAGGTAGTGGGATCGAATACTGGTTCTTTGGGTGTAACTCATACCTACATGGAATTTAATAATCGAGTTAATGCATTATCTAAATTGGCCCCAATATCGTACTAAGGTGCGATTCAAGTCAATGAATATAGGAAGTGGACATATCTCCCTAAATATCCCCCCCCCCCCTCACTCCCAACTTCTTTTGATTCCGATATTACCGACCTTTATTTGTGTTGTTTCTAGATAGGCTATATTGATGGACATGTATTTGGATATTAAAGCTATCATTCTGTTTTGAAAAAGGAAGTGTTTTTGTAAAATTTTGGAAGGTAGAACAAGAAAGTCTGAAAATGATGATTACAAGATTCCATATTATTGTATGTATACTTTTATTTCTTAATTGAAATAGTAAGTATATGATTTTTCCTTGGGAAAAATTGAAAAGAAGGGAACAAGAGTACAACACCTTGGTATTGTTGATGAAAATGGGGACTCCACAACCAACCCAAGGGAGGGTTCTTCTTCTCCTCTAGTGCTCCACTCCAAGTTGATGGTATAGTATGGACTGTAATGGTGGAAATAAGAGGACAAATGTGGCAACTCTACCTCTTTATAGGAAATACAACAACAATAACCTCACTTGTTATGTGTTGCATGGTTTATGGTGTAATTGAATGGGCACAAGGGATTTATTTATAGGAAAGGATGTGAACATATTTTAGAACTAGCTTCAATGTGAATTATCCCCTTTTCATTGATGAACTAGTGGGATAATTATAGGTATTAGAGACCATATCAAACTTTATGAAATGGATTGGTGATGTCCAATTTCAACCATCACACCTTTTTGGTAGGTGAACATTATTAATGAATAACCATTTTTCTATTTTATGACCATGTTGGGAATTTATAGGATTTCTGGGGATAACCAAAATCCATGAACTGAATTTCATGGTCAAACCTGGTCTTTAGGCCATTTTTTTATTATCATAATCCGAAGATCATATGATAACGAAGATGATGGAAATGGGGATAGTGCTGTTGAAAGTGATGTACAAAGATGAATATGCTCTTGACAAAGCAAGTGAGAAAATTAGGTTGTTAACAATGGTCTTATGGGAAACTGTTTCTAGTACCTCATTTTTGTTAACTTCTATCTTCATTCTTTTTTCTTGGTTTCTCTGATGTTGTTTTTAATTCCTCATCCTCATTTTCCAATTGTTTCCTATCATCCAAGTGTTGCATTCCGAGAATTTCAAACTTTTTATGTAAGTCTACATTCTAGTGTTCATACTATGCTTGGGATCTCTCTATGGTTGTGATTTCTAACTATCTTTTATCATATGCACACTACAAGGAAAACACCTTATAGTTGAGGTTTTTACTATTACAAGATTTGGTAAAATTAAAAGAAACCTCCACTAAAACCTCCACCATTGGTAATGGATGGTTTGGTGAAGAATTTAACGAAGGTTCATTTTAACTAAAAAAAAATTGGGTGGCCAAAGGTTATAGCGATTTTTTTAAAACAAAAGTCATTTGAACACACTAAAGCTTCGTTAACTTAAATGCATTGGTGCATAACATTTAAATTATCTGCATCTACACGTTTAAACATATAAGCATGAATGTATACAATTTAAATTATATACACCTCTGTTTTCATTTATATAAGGCCTCAATGCCTAATATATGTTATAAAGCACCAATACTTATCCTTGCTAAACAAACAATTGCATAGCTTTCATAGATACACATTGGTGCTTATACTACCATTCACATTGTTTTGTCCTATGGAATTCAATGCACTTTCTATACATAAAAACATCAATGCAAATTATATATCTTCTGAATGGAAGATATCAATAATTCAAGAAGAATGATCATGAACTATCCCCAAGGGACTTACATTCAGAGTTACATAAATCCTCTTGCTGTCATTAATGTTTCAATGCCTTCCTATGCATGGAAGCACATCACAGTTGCGTAAAACTTGATAACATAATCCTTCCATTTTTTTTTCAAAAATGTTCCCTCTACATTTTACATATGTATGCCTTCTTGAACCTCTTCTATCTATGTTTGGCCAGGCACCAAAAGAAGATCATTTTTTGGTAATTGATCTGCTTCTGTGTTTAATTCTATGTACACATGAGATAAAGAAAAAACAGAAAAAGAGACCAATAGCCTTCGGGTAGCACGGAGGAACTGCTGAAGATGTGGGGCTTTGATTTGAATTTGATTATTGGCCCAATCAACAACCTCCTTTGAGTCTCCATATAGATGAAGACTTGTTATATTTCTATTTAAATCCAATTTCAAAACTGAATGCATAGCAGCAAGCTCCGCTTTACTATTAGAACAATTCCCTAGCACATATTTGATCAGAATTTTGTGATTCTCAGCAAGATATAGTACTCCCTAAATAGTCCCATGGAGTAGATTTGTTGATGACCGGAGGTACCAGAATCCAGGGCTTTAGTTTTTTTTCTTTAACTCTATGTTCCTTAGTCCACTGCACAACAAGGGTCGTCGTCACCTCTTGAGGAATAAGGCAATTTTGGAATATGGTTGTGTTGCAATCCCATGAAATTGCATAAATGAAAGAGGAAGGGAAGGCATCGAAGTGACGTACCGAACTGTCTATCCACCAAGAATGACATTTCTGTTCCATAGAAGACCCTTCATGTGATTCCTGCAATTTTATCTCTATGGAGGTGGCCTTCTAGACCATCTCTGCATATGGACAGAAAACAAATAAGTGAGAACCTTATTCTTCATTCGAATGACATAAAACACATCAGCTCGGTCCTTGCCATCCTATTTTTATGAGATTTTCCCAAGTTAGTAGTTTGTTACTCAGAGTTAGCCACAATGTGATCTTGGCCTTTAAAGATCCTAAAGTCTTCCATACATAATTCCACCACCACTCTCTTTCACCTTCATATGGATCTTTGGCCAAATTCTCATTTACAAGCTTCGTCGTAAATTCCCCTATAGCTACATTTTTCGACCAGACTAGACTATCCTTGGCATCGTCCTTTAAGTTAATAAAACATGATTCCAACAGAGAGGTAAATGCCGTCCACTCAACTTTTGTATTTCATTCCAGTCCTAGCTCTTCTGCACTTTTCCATACCGTTTTGACTTCTTCAAAATAAGTCTAAGATTTTGCATCATTTAGGTTGCTTATACGGGGCTTTTAAGCTTTTATGTTGTTCCACAAGAGAGCTTATAACTGTCCCCTGCTCCTATCCACGAGTCTTCTCCTATCTGGATTTTTTCCCCATCTCCAACAGTCCAAGCCAACCAATCTCCGATCAAACGAAAAGAAAGCACAAAGGCTTTCCATCCCATGGATATGTTTTTATGAGACTTTTCTGGTTTCCTTATCCATTTTAAGATGGAGGAGTTTGGACAATATTTTGAAACCATCACTTTCCCCCATAAGGAACTTGGATTTTTTCATCAGCCTACTCAAAGAATTTGCTGCCAAAGATTGGCAAAAAAGAAAGGGTTTTTTTACACCCCAAACTCTAAGATATTTTAAATTAGCCACAATTTTCCATTTAACTTGAGGGATGCCTTCATACTGTTTGCTTGCAGTCCAAAGAAAGGAGAAGAACTTATTCTGAAGTTTGTGTAGGATCCCTTTGGGGATATATGCTATTGATGCCCAATAAACATCGATGCTTTTTATAACCACTTTGAGAAGAACCGATCTTCCTCCTCTTGACAAAAAAATCATTTGTCCAACAGCCTATACATCCCTCCACCTTTTTATACAACCATTGACATTATTTAAAGGAGTATGCGTTAGGTTTTAGGTTGAATCCTAAATATTTGAAACCCTTTGTGAGTGGTTTTAAGATATAGGGGACTTCTGCTTCTAACATGTTTTTCACTGTGTTTGGAATATAATTGTATTAGAGAATTGATTTTTCCACATTTATATGCATCCTTGTGGCCTTCTTATATAATTCTAATATTTGTTTGCTTTCTCTGATATTCTCTATAGAGATTTCCCCCATTATTAACACATCATCCACAATAAATATATGAGACAATTCTCTAGTTTCAGATACCTTAATTCATGTGTAAGAACCCGAGTGCTTAGCATGATGAATTAATCTACTCAGAGCATCTGCTATAAATAGGAAAAGAAAAGGGGGAATAGGGCACCCTTTCCTAAATCCTATGAAGGTCTAAAAAAGCTGCGGGGAGATCCATTTATAAGCACCGCGAAGGAGGCAGATTGTATACAACCCATTATCTAGTTTATTCTGTCCACTGTGACACCAATTTGTAATAAAAGCAATCTCAGGAAGTTCCAACTAACCCTGCCATAAGCTTTGGACAAATCTAATTTGAGAACAAATGCTTTGCATTTATTCTTTTTAATGGATTGGATTGCCTCTTGACCCAAGGAGACCGCATCATGGATTGGCGGTTGAAAAGGAACCTAAACTGTTCTTCGGAAACAATATCGCTCAGAATTTGTTTGAACCATTGTGTTATAATTTTGGCAATGATTTTGTATACTACGTTACAGCACGAGATTAGTCTGAAGTCCTCAAAGGAAGATGGTTTTTGTTTTTTAGAGATTAGGGATAGAAAGGTAACATTCCGAGTTCCTAACATCTTCCCTGATCTATGTGATTCCTGGACTACTTTCAAAAAATTATGCTTTAGTAATTCATAAAAACCTTGATAAAATTCATATGTGAATCCATCAGGGCCTGTGCTCTTACCTTTTTGGAATGAGTGAACTATCTTTTCCAGTTCTTCTTTCGGTACCTCCTCTAATAGATTCTTATTCATTTCATCATTTACCATTTTAGGAAACATTATTAAGACACATAATATCTCTTGGATAGGGCTTCCTTCCGGTTATGTGAATTTTTTTTTGAAAGAACTCTTCCGAGCCTCTACCTTTTCCTTTAATGAATTTACCATATTACCACTTGCATCCTTGATTTTCGAAATTGTGTTTACATTTCTTCTGTGTGAGGCGTACCTGTGAAATAATTTGGTATTGTTGTGCCTTCATCAATCCAAATGGCCCTGCTTTTTAATCTCCACATATGTTCTTCTTTTGTCACTAATTCTTCCCGCTTTAATTCACACTCTTTTACAACCGTCAATTCTTCCTCCGAGAATGTTCCAGAGCTGTTGATATTGTATATTTCGTTCAATTTAGCCTCCACTTCTTTAAGCTGCTCTTGCTGTCTAGCGTTGTAAGCCTTTTCCCATTTCTTCGACTCCTTTTTTGTACTTATAATATTATCCGAAAATTGTTTCATAAAAGAGTGAGAGGAATTGTTGTTTAAAGGAGACCAGGTATCCTCCACTAGTTTCCAATACTCATCTTCTTTGAGCCAAGAAGGGTTGAATTTAAAAGGAGGAGCAGATTTGGATTCTTATTTTTCCATTGATAGAATGATTGGGAGATGATATGATAATCCCCCGATCTCCACCCTTACTATATGTGGTCCGGAAACCAATTTTTTCGAAACCAAGAATCTATCAATCCTTTTGGAGATTGCATGCTCCCCACTTCTGTTGTTCCTCCAGGTCGGTGCTACTTTTAAAGGATGAACATCTACCAATCCTTTATATTAAAAAAGTGCTAAGAATAAATTGCTTAAACTATCCATTCTCGCTATAGAGCCCCAAACTTCCCTTTATGATAAGGAGAGATTCATGTCTCCTCCCAAAATCATATTTTTAGGTTCTAATATACCTGAAGAGAAGAAAGACTCCCAAAAGTTTCTTCTATTATGATATGGTCCATATACATTATAAAGGGAGAAAATTTCCCCATAGCCCCTATCTTGCAAGACTATTTTTAAAATAGTATCATACCTATCGACCTTAATTTCCAATAAATGGGCTCCAGGCTGTTAACAATCCCCCCGAGTGACCATCAGAATTTATGTGAGAAAAGGACCAGTCTTTTAGCCATGGTTCAATGACCTCTATAGCTTTAGCTCCTTCCATCATCGTTTCTTGTAATAAGATGACAAAGGGTTTTAAACTCTTGACCATCCTTTTGAGAGCTTTTAATTTGGGGGAGCTTCCTAACCCTATTGAGTTAAAGGAAAAATAGAGCATCAAGTAACCCTGAGCTGGGCTATCCATTCTCTAAGGGGCCTTTTTATTGTTGACTGCTTCCCATCTTTCAACTCCAATTCAACTAGGGTTTTGGCTTTAGAAATTTGCGATTTCATGCCAATAATTACTTTTGGCATCAGATCTATGGCCAACCCTCCCTTCGATGCTACCTCATCTCCTCCCATTAATGTTGCTTTTGATCTTGTGTTATAAATTTTCTGCTTTACCTAAGAGGGGGGTTCCCTATTTTCCTTCAGAGACATTGCCATGTCACATAGGGCCTTTATAGGAATTACAAGTTTGTCCTCCTTTTTCGGTTCCTGCAAGGGTGTCAGGGGTAAATACTCCTCCAAATTTACCTAAATTCCCGCTTTCGTTGAAATTCCAGAATCTCCTTCCTTAGAAACACTATTAGGAGTGGCAGAGGAATAAATAGTGGGTTTTAAAGGATTCATAACAGAGAAAAAAGGGAGTGTTTCTAAAGAGATAATAGTCTTACCAATATCGGGATTTGCTTGTGTATCTATCTCCCTAGTATCCATTACGAGCGGAGGACCGCCACCTTTCCTAGCTTCGTCGTCGTTGATTCTAGTCCGACTTGCCAACAGGAAAAACACCTGAAGGGGACCTTCCAGTAGTCCAGGCGCTATCTCCATGTGCTATCATACATTTCCAACACGATTTCTTCACACAATCCATCTCTTATATCCACCTCAACAAGAATTTCATACATCTCTTGTCCACCTTTTGTTCCCAGTTGTCTTTTAATGAAACGAATCTTCCAATTTTCTCACCAATTGCCTCCAAAATTTCTTTTTGCCAGAACATATTTGGGAGTCCGAGCAATATGGCCCAAACTTGTTGCACATTCTACGGTTCTCTATCAACTTCGAAATCAACCTGCCACCTTTTTAAAATTATCTTTGATTGCCACCATTTTCACGATCTTTCCGTAAACTTTTGGCTATCTCCTTCCGATTTAACTCTGAATAGAATCCAACATCAAGATAGTATATGAAACTGCGACATTTGCTCCATAATGGGCTTCCAATTGTCATCCATCCACCTTCATAGTGCTGCTTCATCGACAAATTTCCTACAGAATCGACCTACCATAGCCAGGGAGAGGTATTCTGGAATTTTGTTTAATCGAATGTCTCTTCCTACGGATAACGAGATTATGTCCTTCTTCACAGGTGCTCCTTTATTTTGTGCAGGATCATGATTATTTTTTGTCTTGGGAATGCTCGAGCCATTATTATATTTCATGTTGGATTGCTATAAGCCCGAGTTCGACATAGTGCGTGAAGGAGCAATCTTTTCATTCTATGAAGAGGTTAATTCTTCTGGGTCGCATTTAATTTCATGCATAAATACAGGTACCCTAGGAGAGGGATAATCATAATCTACCTCGTCAATAATCTTTGTTCTCTTAAACTCATCCCTAGTGTAATTCACAACACCTTAAGATTGATAAATGAAAAACTTGGTTACTTCCTTCGCATTTTCCTCAGTCTGTTCTTCAGAATGTTTCCCCCTGCCCCAATGCAAATTATACATACATACATACATACATACATACATACATACATACATATATATATATATATATATAAAAGAAATAGAGATTAAAATATAAAAAATCTTTAACTCAAACGAAGCATGAATATTCACCAATGAAGAAATGGAATCCTTAAGGAATACAAAGAAAAAAAGAAGTGTTCTTTAGCGAAAGAAGAACAACACCGGCGGTTAAATAGAAGGGCCCTTTGGTTAGCGGAAGGATATAAGAACACCAAGTTCTTCCATCGGTTTTCATCACACAGAAAGAACATAAACACCATAGTGGAAATAAAAGATGTAGGGTAACAAAGTTCAGTCCTTTCAGGACAAAGCAAAGGAAACAACAGAGCACTTCAAAACCCATTTTACTGCTCCTCCGGGATGCCCAATCTCAAAAATACTGGAGGTCTTAAATCTCTTCCACAGACTAGTAACAAATGCAATGAAGAGGACTTATATAAAGAAGTAACCAAGGAGGAATTAAACTAGGCTCTCCATTCATTCTAGAAAGGGAAAAGTCCGGGTCTGGATGGTTTCGCCCTGGAGTTTTTTCTTGGATTCTATGATTTGATAAAGATATACTTATTGAATTTGGTTAAAGAATAACAAAGATCTGGGAAGATACTAGGAGCCTTGAACGCAACCTTTATCACTTTAATCCCCAAGAAACAAAAAGGGGGAACTTTGATGACTTCAGACCGATATCGTGCTATAATTTGGTTTATAAAGTTATTGCAAGATTATAGAACAAAGACTGAAACCCGTAATCAACACAATGATATCCGAAGAACAATTTGGATTTTAGTTAAATAGACAGATTCATGACGCAGTATCCCTAGCGCAGGAAGCAATCCATTCCATAAAAAATAAAAATAAAACTTGATGCCTTTGCTCTCAAACTGGATCTATCTAAAGCATATGATAGGGTAAACTGGACCTTCATACATCTATTATTGACTCAAATAGGTATGCCGATGGAGGTAGTAGAATTGATAATGGGTTGTATCCAATCAACCTCTTTTGCAGTATTAATAAATGGTGCTCCCTCATAGTTTTTCAGACCTACAAGAGGCTTAAGGTAGGGTTGTCCCCTTTCCCCATTCTTGTTTCTTCTTGTAGTAGAGGCACTAGGCCAAATTATTCACAAATCAAAAGATGAAGGGAATATTAAAGGTGTTAGGCCCCTCAAGTACAATGGAACTTACCCACACTTTGTTAGTTGATGACGTGCTCCTAACGGGAGAAGGCTCGTATGAAAATTTTCAATTTGCAAAGGTCTTGGAGAAATATTAGAAGGCAACAAGGATGGTTATAAACATTGAAAAGTCAAGTTTAGCAGTCAATAACCTCCCAGATGAGCTCGTCACCAGTGTAAGAGAGATAGTTCCCTTTCCTATAATTCCAAAAGCAGGAGGTTTCAAGTATTTAGGGTTCTTCTTAAAGCTGAATGCTTATGATTTTTAATAATGGATGTGGTTATTCAAGAAAGTAGAAGCGAGAATTTCTCTGTGGGCAAACCACTTTCTATCCAAAGGGGGCAGATTGGTGCTACTCAAAGCAGTCCTGCAGAGCATACCGGTATACTGGGCATCAATAACATATATCCCCAAGGGCATATTGGTTAAAATAAGGAAAAAATGCCTCTCCTTTCTATGGACAAAAATTAAACAGTTAGAGGGCGTTTCATTGGTCAAATGGACTACCTTAACCCTCCCCAAATCAATGGGAGGTTGGGGCATTAATAATCCATACATTTTATGTAAATCACTGGCTGCAAAATCACTATGGAGGATGGCCGAAAACCCAGACTCCCGATGGGGAAGGACAATGAGATCCAAATACTACCCACAATCATTTGTTGTCGAATGGTTTAGACAACCAATTAAGACACACAAAAATTACTCAATAGGCTGGAAGGAATTTGTGCATGCCTTTCCTATTGTCGACAACTAGGTGGCATGGAAGATATGCGATGGAAGTAGAGTTTGATTAGGACAAGATCCTTGGGCAGGTTTAGGTGAGGAATACCGATTATCAGATCAAGTAATCACTCAGTTAAGAGCCAATAGAGTCATAATGTTGGTAGATGCCCAAGTGCAAAAGCCCTAGGTTAGAGGCAGAATTGGATGGAAATCGGCTCAAGAAGTGGGATTATTTGGCACTTTAGTGGTGGAATGGAACCAATATGTTACCAGACTAGTCACTTGCTTCATCCATCTGGGAGAAGATGAACTAAACAAGATTATCTGGACAAAGAATGGCAAAGATGGTATTTTCTCTGCAAAAATCGGGTATGAGATTGCATCAAAATCTACACACGAAGGAGAATACCTCTGGTGGTGGTCTATAATTTGGAAGATGTCAGGCCTATTAAAAATGAAACGAACTCTGTGGCTGGCAATAAGCAACAAACTGTAAACATGGGAAAATTTAAAAAAAAGAGGAATCCAAGGGCCATGTGTGTGTTTGTTGTGTAAATCCGGTGAAGAGAGGACATCTCATTTATTCTGTATCTGTTCATATGCAGGGTTTGTATGGGAGAAGGTCACCAAAAGAATGAATCAATCAATGACATCCAGATCGAAACTATCGTTGGAACAACAAACACGAAATTGGTGGAATGATGAGGGGGTACGTAGCTTCGAAGCCCTCCCTGCACTATTTGTCTTCAGCATCTGGGAAGTAAGAAATAAGACAGTTTTTCAGAACATTTGTATTCCACCAGCAATAACATAGACTGTTCTCATGCAAAAATTCATGGAGCAAGAAATTGAGCCCAAATCACCTCCACAAAGAAAGATAACAAATCCAATGATAAATAAAATCATCCCTTGGGCTTTTTTTATGGCGCTAGCCAAGGAGAGCCACCACTTGGTGGAGGAGGAGGAGTAGTGTATCTTTCAGACAACAAGAATTTTGTCATAAAATATGCTCTAGGATGAGCTTCTAACAACAAAGCAGAAATTTCAACATTATGGGTTGTCCTCATAGTAGCCATAAACAAACAGATGAAAAATTACAATTGTATGGAGATTCCAAGATGGTAATAGAATGGGCCAATGGGAGAATGCAGATCAATGCACCACATCTTCAGCACTTATTGAAAACAATTAAAGAACAGGTAGCCACCTTTGAAATGATTTCCTTTGGACATATATATAGGGAATTGAATATGGAAGCAGGCAAGCTATCCAAATTGGCAATCACTCTTCCTCTAGATGTAACTGAGATCGAGGAGATCAACAATGGATAGCCAAACGATCAATTCGTGATTATGTAAATGGATACAAACTAGACCGATTTCTTATTTTTGGAAAAATAGTAGGAAGCTACTGTAAATATAACGATTTTTTTTAAAGAAGCTATGAAGGCCATACTCTAAATGGTAGAAAGCTACACAAAATTTATGAGACTTGCAAAGAAGCCTTGAAGGCTAGACTCCATGATGTAAGCTCCATGTGGGCAGTTCAAGTTTATTTGATGAGAATAAACAAAATCCATGAAGATATATATATATATATATATATATATATATATATATATATATATGCATTAATGCTATTATCACTTGAGCACTGTGATAATAATGTGTTGATAATAAAGAAAAGCACTAGGGTGGTTTGTCGGATAAAAAACATCAATTCATAATTTCTCACAATGTAAAAGAACAACGCAATTGAATAAGAAACTCATTTTATAGGATTTGAATAAGAGACCCTTCATCATACAAAATGGGATAACATAAGAGTCCATAATAATCAAAATGTCAATAAGTAATTGTTACACCTATTGGTAACTTATGGTCATCCAATTGAGACAATATCTCCAACACATTGAACAAAATGTATGATTTTAATAGACAAACATTTCAAAAACACAACTTTCAAGAACATTCAATTATATTGATCATCATTATTATCTTGAATTGCATCATTGCTCGAGCTGATTGAATGCCTCATTTCTTGATCACTTGGGTTATTTGACCCAATGTTTATTTTATCGACTTGATTTTGTTCATCCTCTTCATTTTCCATCTACAAATATAGAATAAAGTATCATGAGTATATATGTGTATAATATAATATACATGGTTGTGTAAATCGAGAAAAGCATACTATAACAAGAAGTGATTAATAAACAATACACATTCTTTCAAAGCCATACCTCATGCTATCTATCAACAACTCTTATGTTTGCTTGACTCCATACATTCTTTCAAGCAAGTTTGATTCTCCATGGCAAAATCATTGACATAATTAATATAAAGGTTTTTTTGTTGTCCCATTAATTATAAAATGAAGGAAGTAAAACAACACAACTACTTACAAATTGTTCAATTAACTTTTTATACTACAACAAATACTCCCAACCCATACTTAACCCAATGTTAATCAATTCTTCAGATGGTTATTCTTTGTATGTTAGCACCCATTAGAAGACATCCAATTATGGGTTTAAATTAATTAAAATATAGAGCTCACAACAAATATGAAATCTTAAATAAGGAAGACACAAATTATACTCACAAACTTTATGATCAATAATTTTCTTCCTTATCATCGTGTCTAATGTGATGAATGGGTTCATTTTTCTTTTTTGTTAGGCAACAAAGCAAATGAAAATTAATATTTAATACAATAATTAAATTAAATGTATATAAAAGAAAAAGACAATGATTGCATATGTTTGATACACGTTGTTGTTGATATGGTTGCTCTTGTGATGCAATTATGTTAATTTCTTTGACCATCTCTTTGTACACGTTTTTTAACATTTCTACCAACATCTTTTGCATATCGCCTCATCCATCCTTTCGATTTTCATAATCTTCTTGAAAAATTAAAAGTTCAAAAACAAAACAAAAAACATTTATATTGCTATGAAAGTAAATATAGCCAAAATTAATTTTGTAATTTTTTGCAGTGGTATATACATACTACAGTTAAAAAAAAAAAAAAAAAGGATGTTTAGGAATACTACTTTTTAAGTGATTCTTTTTTGCTATTGCAATTTCGGCAAGTCTCATAAACCATTGCTCTAGACAATCTTGTTGGAGTTTATATATAATTTGATTCTTTGAGTAACTGGATTTATTTTTGAAATGTAAGTGCAGACTATGTCTATACATTCCTTCCACTATATCTCTCATAGTTTTATAAAAGTCCCCACCCTCCATTGATTTTCAGCACCACTCTAGATGAATTGAGGACCGATTCATCATCATTTGCATCCTTCATAATTGTTATTTTCTTAGCACGACATTCCCTTCCCTAGTCATTGGTCCCTACACAACATTCAACAAATATGAAATAGATTGTTGGAAACATGTTAATATATGCCATTTTGCTGTCAGATTGCAAACAACTTTGTGAATTTTATGTTGTGCATAACACATACTAACCAATACACATCGTTTGTAGTGTCTCTAACCCTTAAACAAGGCCAAAGGTGCTAAAATTAAGATTAAGTTAAGTTTAAGCACAACAGATACAAATAAGTTACGGTTAGGATAACCAACTAACCCTTAAACAAGGCCAAAGGTGCTAAAATTAATACTAAGTTAAGTTTAATCACAACATATACAAGTAAGTTAAGGTTAGGCTAACTAACCATTCACTCAAATAATTAAAACTTTTAACTCTAGAGATTGAATTATAGCTAAAGTTGTGACACTTAATTAATAATTTAATTACCAACAGTCAAAATTAAAACAAATGTGATTAAGGAATATTATTCAACATCCTTAGTGAGAATAAGGTCCTAAAACCCATTCATGAATTAACAATTTGTTATTAACGTCGAAACCACAATTGTTAGAAAAAAAAAGAGTATTGTTATTATAAGTTTTTTTTTTTTTTTTTTTTTTTTTTTTTTTTTTATAAATTTTTTTTAAATTTATTTATTCTGCAAACTAAGTTAATTTTTGGTGTTGTTACATGTGTGCTATTGGTGAGGCTGAAAATTAATAAAATCATACATCAAGACACATATGTAGGGTGTCACCTACAACCACACCACAACCATAGCAAAACAAAAGGCACCGGCTACAATCGCAGCACACGAAATCACCTCTCGATGGTTGTCCCCTGCAACCATTTTTAACTAGTATATTTTAGATTGTATGCCTGCCTCCCTCCAACCATAAAAGAAGATTACATTCATATTAGATTCTTCAAACTCAGATATGCAAATAGGAGAAGATCCATACATAGAACATTTCCAATCTAACAACTGGTGCACTCAACGTGGCACCGAGAAAACTACTAGACCAAAATGGACATATCTTGGTCATCCAGAAAGCTTTTTCAACGAAACGAAATGCGATCCTTACTGGAAACATTGTTTTGGACACAATGAAACAAGCCCCACAACACATAAATGAGAATAGCTTGTCAAACTAGAGCATATGGTTTCACCCCTCCCAATACCGTAGAGTCACGAATACAATTTTTAAACAAGAGAAAAAAGTTTAGAATGAATAGCATCTTGGGTTTGAATCCTACGGAGTCCATTATTCCTGTAACCAGATTCTGACATAAAATAATCAAGAATATAGATAAATTAATCCTCCATTGCACATGATCATCACAATAATATGCTAAAACATAAATAAATTCATATGAGAAATACTTATCTCAAGATATGGGCAACTAGCTGCAGTAGGACAACTTTCCTCCCAACCATAGACACAGTCAAGTATTCCTCACTTGAATAGGTCTTCTCTGAGCTGAGACCATGGATCCACGGGTATAGGATCACTTAGTCTATCAACTCTCAGAAATACCTCTTCCGAGATCCACAATGCTTCCCACTACTACTTTTTGGTCTGTCTCCACTACTTATGGGACATGACCTAGATCGCCATTCCCATTTCTTGGCTTCTTGTGCAAGAACCTGGACTAGTAGAGTGATAGAATGAAAGCAAAGGGAAACAACTAGACAAACTCTAAGTCTCAATATACTCCCAATACTACCAACATTCCCAACATGGTTAGATAACACAAGTCACATGGTCCAAAGCTCAAGATTAGCTTCAACAAGGAGAGGGCTTATGGATTTATAGTATAAGAAGACCAACTATGACCCAAGGGGATCAACTCGAATTAGAGAGAGGTAAGATTTAAGATTCACCAAGGAGACTTAACTTGAATCAATGAAGTGGTGGCTTTGTTAAAAGATTCTATTTCCCGAATTAGCACAATGAGGAGGAGTTACCAAAAACCAAGGAGTGGAGCCATGAAGAGCACATGGATGCAGACTATTGCATAAGGGGGGTTACAAAACATTAAGGAGGGTGAAATAGGTGAGAGAAGGCATCCAATAGGGTCATAAATATCATGGAAGCACAAAAAAGGGATCATCAATGCATAATGTAAGAGTGGAAGCTATAAAATAGCTTAAAGGGTTCATGAATTACCAAAAACACTTAAAAATGTGAGAGAATCTCTTCCCAAGGAGGGCACCCTAGGAAAGAGGGGTCCACTAAGGTGTGCAAAAGATGCAATATTAACTCCATATCCCATGAATATCAAGAATAAGGTTCGTTGTACAAGGTTTGGGTAACCAACATTATTAATGTCACCAAGGTGTAAATATGAACTAGGATGGACAAACTTAAGCCAACAACAAGTTATAAGGTGCTACAAATGTCTCCACCCCCCCTCACTTTGTGGAATCCATGGTCCCCCATATTCTTTTAGTTGTCTTTGCTAAGCCAGTTGTTTATTTAATTAATAGTAACAACATTCAAAGATAGCAATGAAGTCATTAATAACATTAATATTAATATTATTGCCTAGCACTAAGGGGTTCAAAAGATGCATTAAATAAATTAACCTAGGATATTTTATTTAAATGTTACTTAGGAGGCATGTACTTGGTGTATTAATTGTCATTAAATGTTATTATGCAATTAATTATGTGGAAAATAAGTTTCCATTAAAGGAGGGCCACTTGTGCAAGCCAACTTGCCAAGGAAGAAAATTAGAAAATGTATGACAAATGCAATCAGACAGGAAAATGGAAAGTTCCAAAACCTATGACAAAAGCAATCATATATAAAAGAGGCAACAATTGACAAAGGAGGGCGCAATTTCCATTTTGGAGTTCAGTCATAAAAGCAGGAAAGCCAAGAAAGGTTGTCCTAAGAAAAAATAACAACTATGGGTCAAGGAAAGCAAAGTTTCCAAACTGGATGAAGGTGGATGAAAAGGAAACATCTTTATTTTCTCACACATGCTAATTTCCTCAAGGAGGGCGAATTTGTGGCTAGGGTTAGGGTTTAGCAAGTGGTAACTTGCTTAACAAGTGATTGACTTGCTCAACAAGTCACCCAGTTTTATTTAAAGACAATTGGAGCTCCATTTCTCAGTTTGGATGTTTATTATGTTAATGGTTATGAAGCTCAGGCTTCCTTGATGAGTGTTGTGCCTCAGGTACTTGGGAGATGTGCCCCAAGGTTCTCATTCCCTCTCTCCTCTTCCCCTCTTCTCCCCTTCTCATTACAGGTTACACTGGAGCTATGGAGCAACCTCTCTGAGTTGATTCAAGATTTTTTAGTAGCCTACAGCCATCCATTACTGTATATCAGATGTCATCAACAGGTCCAAGAGTTTTCAATATCTAAGGGTTCAAACCTCCATGTCCTTCCTTGTATTATGTCATTAAAATCCATTGTAATGATGCACAATGTTGAAGAGAGTGTTATAGTTCATTGATGAGAGTAACTTTGAGTTTATTAGCTGTAATATGATATCATAAACATCCTCTGCAAGTTTTATTCCAATCTGATTCGAAATGGATGATATTTACTCATTTTAAGTCAACCTAGTCTAGATTTGCATTGGAAAGTGACTAGTTTTGTTGTAACTTTCATATTTCGACTTGTATGAATCCAAATAACTCCATTCTTTTTATAATGATTCATTAACATAAATATACAAGTCCACTAAGTCCAAAGTCCACATCCATATATACAAGGTTTAGACATACCTACTCATCCTTTCGATACAACCTATTGCCATTTTAGGCAGCAAGGTCAAGCTGCTTCTGAATTGAGAAATCAGGCAAGTAAAGGTCCAATGGACCAATTACAGTCATGAGGATGCGACTTGGGAGCTGGATGATGCCATCAGGGAATCATATCCTCATCTATTTTGAAAATTTGTGGCAATGTATGTAATATGCATCGAGACGATACATTGTTTAAGGGGGAGGGGGATGTAATACCTTGGTTGTAAAGACCTAGACTTATGATCTTTCATGTGACTTATGTTGTTTTGCGTTATAGACTTATGATATTTTATATGGATGCAGACTTATGACAAGGGGGACTTATATATGTCTGAGGAGGGTGAGGTTGTCAATGATGACAAGAGATATTTTGGATAAGATCCAAGAGAAGAACATATATCAGATCTGAAATCATCAATTGAACCTCCTAATGAAGTGAAAGACAAGCCCCCACTAGCTGTGTGTGAAGTAGAAAATTCGAAGGAGAAAAATATGATGCAAAGGGATGCACACAGTTCAGATTTTTGTACTTACTGGAAGCACGATGAAGATGAAATTCCAAAGTATGAGGTACTTTCTGATTTTTGCAGAGATTACACTTCATTGCAGCCCTATGATATACCTTCCCCTTCATACAGTGTAAATGAATTGATAATATCTTCTAATGTTGATGTTTATGCTAAGAAAGAAACATATGTTGTGGATTTATGCCATAAGAAATTTGAGCATGTATGTCAACTCTTGGAGGAATGGCACTTGATGGAGGATCTTATTTTTGAGCCACATCATTTGAGTAGATCACTAAAGGAGGACAGGGAGAATATTATGGCAGCCATGAACAACCTTGTTGACATCAATGCCTTGGTGGCAATATGTTGTTGGAAAGCTTCTAGAGGAGAGATGGAAGGAGAATCCTTTTATGGAGGAGTGCATAGCCCTGAAAGAAGGCATGGCCAAGATGAAGGAGAGCTATATGAAATCATCTCCTCATGGTGGCTGAAATGTACCATTGTGCAGTCAAAAAGGAAGAATAAGAATTAGAAAGGATCACTAATAAGTTGGAGATCACCAGTGACTTATTGAAGAGCACACAAATATCCCTTCAAGAGTCAAAGTTGCAGATACGTCAACTTCAAAAGGAGTTGAATATGTCACACCTTTCATGCTGCATGGAAGGAAATGTTTTGGGTATAATGGAGGAACCTCATGTGGAGGAAAACCATGAGGAAGGAGCAGATTTGCAGGTGCTTGTGAAAAGCTATGAGGAAGAAAATATTGGCCAAGCACTCACTAAGGTTGAGAGGAAGGATGAAGTGTTCTTCTCTACCATAAAGATGGCTAATCACATTCCTTATGGATCAACAAATAAAAATCCTTATTCATCGATTGATTGGGTGGATAGAGACACCGTTAGACTGAAGACTGTGGGAGGTGAAGAATTTAATTTCCGTGATAAATTTTTTGTTGTGAATAACATTGTCTTGACATGTGGGCAGCCACAAATATTTAATTTGCAGCCATTGGATACCTTCCATACACATACACATGAGGTGCATTCTGATTTTTTTTTTGCTTGAGGAATTTTGGGATGTAGATGATGAGTTCCAAGCACATGGACATTGCCCGAGAAAGGCTGATTTTTCTCATGGAAGGAGTCCTCTTTTCAGTGAAGAGTCAGAAGAGCTCCCTTGTGTTGGGCCAGCCCATGATGGGTTTGATGCATCCACACCTTTGGTGGACACATTTTGTAGAGATTTGTTTCACTATAAACCAGTCCACACTTCTATTTCAGTCGACACACATAAGGATGAAAATTGGGTGAAGAGATTTTTCCAATTGATGCCACATGAGGAGCAGGAGTGGTGCAGGAGGGATCAACCACAACCAACACCTCCAGGATCGGGTGGTTCCTACTCTCAATAGGATGACCAAATTTATCCCTCGGCCAAATTCTGCGCTAAAATTACCTCCCTGCAATTCTGCTTCCGCAACAGCCTTTTCCACAACTTTGTTTCCGCAACAACCTTTCCGCAACTCTATTTTTGCAACAAAGTTTCCACAACAGGATATCCGCAAGTGGGTTGCGGGATGCCTAACCAACTTTCCAAAGCGGCTCCCCCACAACTTTCCTCCTACAACTTTTCCTTCGCAATTTTCCCCATCGTCAGATCTTTGCGACCTTCTCCCCGACCATCGATTTACTCTTTGATGCGGATCTCATAGATCTTTGTGGATCCATTATCGCCCTCGCAACTTCCGTTGCGGATCTCTCCTGGAACGTCGGATCTTTGTCTGCGGACTCAATCCCCACCGTTCATTCACTGCAAAAAACTTGTTAAGGCAGAAAATATGTGTGCTGTGCCAATTGATCAGAGAATCGATCAATACAGCCTGCAATCTCGATTAGAGAATCGATCAATACAACACTGCAAACACACAACTAAACCTTCTATTAAGCAATAGAAAAAACACACAACTTGAATCACCTTCTTCCATCTTCCCAAAGTATTTACAAGTGGAAACCAGACGCAGGTCCTATTTTCCCTTCTGCGAATTGGGATTCTAACTCTGAAGAACAGTACCCTTCATACTTATCTAAATTGCCTATTTAAGCTAAACTGTTACCCCCATCCGTGAGTGGTCCTGTAACCTAAAACAAACACTACCGAGCATGATGAAACGTCCCTATCCAAAAATAAAAGCTTACGGCTTGATCTCCACGCAGGGAGTCATGATCCGCCATCATGCCCTATTGCCGCTAACAAACTATGACTCATCAAAACAAACAAACCAAAAATATGCCACAGCTTGTGACCAACTCATCACATTGTTGGCATGCCACGATGCTTCTGCATCAGAATCCCTAGCTTGAAACTCTTCATGGATCCCGTCCATGAGCTCCCTTCCTGCTACTTTTATGTAATCTTGCAACAGATACTCAAAGTGTAAGTTTGAGCAGTGTTCTCATCTCAAACAACCTCTTCAACCATACTTTCCAGCTCTTTATCAACAATAAATTTCTGGTACATGTTCTGACTCCACAAAACAGTCATGATCACCTTTCACTTGACATCACCATCCTTGTGATTTCCAAAAGAAACCATGACCTCTTGGTCATGTAATTTTAATCTTCAGACCTCCTGGATCCCACATCTTGCTTTGTAACTGCTGTTGCTCATCAACTTTGCAATGATCTTCACAGTCTTCCACAGTCATCCAAATAACTGTCTATACCTTGTTATTATAGTTCCTCTTACATCTCTGCATGAGATGCCATAACTCATATATCTCCTTATCCATTCTGTTTCCTTGCTGAAACTTTTCTGTCTAGATTCCCTTCTCCACTACGACTTTCATTTGCCTAGATGTATAAAGAACTTCTAAAGATTTCTCCCTCTGTTGTACCACAGGTTCATTGCCATTTCTCTCACTATCTTCAGCTCTATTCTGAATTGCCATGCTGCTCCTCAAGACAACTTCTTCCTCTGTATTTTCCTTTAGCCAATGAAAGGAAATTCGATTGCCACCAAGCAACTCTGCTTCCTCATCCACCATTCTAGCTATCCACTTGCATAATACCTGCAATAAAATCAAGAAATAGACATGCAAAACATAGACATTCCATATGTCCATAGTTTTACCCTCATCTTCATCTTCTTCAAACTGTTAGACAACATACAGAAATTGTCCTTCTGTTCCACCTATGCAACTTGCAATTAAACACATATTGTCAGTTTGAAAAACATAAGGCACTTCAACCTCAACTAATGCCTTCTCCTCCATTATTCCATGCTGATCTATTTCTACACAACAACCTTTGAAATCCTCAATGGACTTCTCATCAACATCCTCGTTTTCCTCTGTATACTGATAGGAACTCTTTTCCATGTCCATGAGTTTGTCAGTAAACTCTGTATCAACATCCTCTCCTTCTTCATCAAGGTACTCATCTTGCCCAGGTTAAGACATGATGTGAACTCCCTCTTCATGCTCAACTGTCCTAAGACTTTCCTCTTCCTTCACCCAAAAACTAAGTTTGTGCTTGAGATTCATGGCACCTAACCTCTTTCCAGGCCATTGCACCCTCCTCTCCAACTTCCATTCATAACACTGACCTCATGCAACTTCCTCATGCAACAGTTCGGTCACTTTACTTAGCCTCTTCTTCAGCTCAGTGACCTCTCTGTCAAAGCTGATTTGACTCATCCTATTGACACCACTTGCTCTAGCATCTTCCCTTGTTCTATTGTGGCTTCTTCTTGAACCCTTTAGATGACTTTCAGTAGCCAACTTCCATACCTCCTCCATGAGCTTTCCCACACTCATGATGAATTGCAAACAAGCCTACCCTCTCAACACCTCATCAAGATTCCTCCTACTTGACCTATTGGCATTTCTCTGGTTCTCACACTGAACCTTTGAGCACTTCCTGTTCTCTCTACATGAATGAAATTTGCATTCATTTCCTACAACAGTCTGCTGTGAGGGTTCCCTTACTACAATCTCCCTTCTCACAATCCCCTTGTTCATAAATCAACACTCTAAACTCAACTTGAAAATTAATATTGCAAGACTCCCTTCCATTGTGTACAAATATTTTGCACCCGCTCTGATACCAAAATTGGTGCAGGGGGGTCGACTAGAAGCCAACCCAACCAATACGTCCAGGATCTGGTGGCTCCTACTCTTAGTAGGATGACCAAAGTTAGCCCTTGACCAAATTCTGCGCTAAAATTACCTCCCCGCAATTCTACTTCCACAACTCTGTTTCTGCAACAGGCTTCCGCAACTCTATTTCCACAATCAGGTTGTAGGATGCAGGATGCGGGAAGTCCGACCAACTTTCCAAAGATGCTCCCCCGCAACTTTCCTCCCGCAACTTTTCCTTTGCAATTTTCCCCACCATCAGATCTTTGCGGCCTTATCCCCGACCGTCGATCTACTCTTTAATGCGGATCTCACAGATCTTTGTGGATCTGTTATCGCCCTCACAACTTTCATTGCGGATCTCTCCTGAACCGTTAGATCTTCGTCTGTGGACTCAATCCCCACCGTTCATTCACTGCAAAAACACTTGTTAAGGCATAAAATCTGCGTGCTGCATCAATTGATCAGAGAATCGATCAATCCAGCCTACCATCTCTGAGATTCATTAGCCTAACACTTCTATGCATGCATCTACGACCTATTTCATCTATTCAAGCAACAATTTCATGCATGAATCAACAACTTCACAGAAATACACAGATGTTCAAAAAACTGGCAAAGTTGGCTCTTCATAGATACATCATTCAAACAACACATGAATCTAGGCTAACAACACTGCAAACACACAACTAAACCTTCTATTAAGCAATAGAACAAACACACAATTCGGTTTGCCTTCTTTTGTCTTCTCAAAATATTTGCAAGTGGAAACCAGACACAGGTATGACTTTCCCTTCTGCGAATTGGGATTCTAACCTTGAAGAACATAACCCTTCATACTTCTCTAAACTGCCTATTTGAGCTAAACTTTTACCCCCATCCCTGAGTGGTCCTGTTGTTAACACCTGTATTTAGCAAAGCAGAAATAAGACCGTGGTGGAGGTAATATTATGTTTTTAAATACTTTGGTTTAAGGATATAATGTAAAGGTGGAATGATAACCAAAAGATCGGCCAAGTTAGTAAAGATCCTAGGTCGTGATGAAAGAGGAGAGCAAATCAATGGCTGGTATTACCTCCGCTCTTCGAAACATGCGAGGAGGATAAGACAGGTTCGGACTTTTAACCAGCGGCACAGATCAAAGGCTATAAAGTTGTCCTAAGCAGATCCACGGCTCACATCAAATCCGCCTTGTGAAAGCACGAGTTAGTTAAGGAAAGGGAGGCTGGCGGAATCATGCATACTCCTCTCGATCCGACGGTGGAGGGGCGGAATCGGGTCACATCAATGCATGGGATTGATTCCGTAACCGGAACCTGCATGGTGGATAAGCCGAAGGCGTCCGACGGAATGTGTGTGGGGTGATTAATCCAACGGCCGAGGATTAGAGGCGAAGTGGATCGACGACCATTATGGTTTCCGGAGGGTGAAGTTGCGCGAGAGATAAGTCCGAGGCTGCCAGCGGAATTGGGAGATGTCGACAGATCTGACGGCTGACAAATGCCAGGCAATCACATCAATGGCTGGAAAGGATTCCGGAAGACGAACGTGCACGGCAGATAATCCCGGATTGCCCGACGGAATCGGGTACGTGGCGGATGATCCGACGGTGCGTAGTTAAGGGCATATCGCATCGACGGCTGGGAATAATTCCGCTGATCAAAGTTGCTCGAAGGTTAAAGCAAAGAAACCCAGTGGAATTTGGTAAACGCCACATGATCCAACAGCCCACCGGTAAAGGTATGTCAGATCGACGGATGTGGATGAGTCCAGGACTCAGAGTTGCACGATGGTTAAAGTCAAAAGGCTCAACGGAATGTGGGACGTGGCATTTGATCCAACGGTGAAGGGTGGAAGTACGTCACATCTACGGTCATGAGCGATTCCGGGATGGAGACGTGCACGGTGTTTAGCGCCAAGACGCCTGGCGGAAAAAGATACGTGGCATGCGATCCGAGGGCCAAAAAATTGCAAATAATAGATCAACGGTTGGTAATGAATCCGGAGGAAAAAGACGCGCGGCTAATAGTAGAAGGTGGTTGCGGAAAGTTAATGATCGTCCACGTGGCGAATTGTGGTAGGCTCGAGGGATAAAAGCGGCCTATAAAAGTAACGTTGACCCACATCATTGTTATTTTATTCGTTGGGAACAGGCGAAAAGGACTGGTCTATCTGTCGGCTTCCATTTGTCAGTGCTCAGCTTCTATTCGTCAGGTGCAAACACGCTCCGGGCACACGCCTCCACAGTAAACCAGGTAAAACTGAAACCCAGTAACTCTGTAATTCCCCTTCTGAAAGTTACCAGTGTGAAATTCAGTAATGGACCTGGGAAAAGAAGCTCAAATGTTGGGTCAGGTCGTAGATGATAGAGAATAATTCTTAGTAGACAGGGATAGGAATGTATGCAACCCCTTCCTCTCTGTGGAAAGCGTGTTTGTTAGCAAAGAGAGATTATGGCATTACCATTCGCGAGGGAACGATGTGTTGAACGTGTGCAAGTCTTTCTTGTACTATTTCGCCATTGAGCAAACCCTCCATTTCCTAGAGTTCGCAGAGTGGTGTGCTGTGAATTATTCTCCGTCTCAAAGAATTATTGTCAATCGGTCTGTGTCCAAAGTATTGTGTAGAGTCGATGCTGCGGTCATCCGAGAAATCCTTAGTTTGCTGGAAAATTACCCAGATAGTCGTGAAGTGATAAATGAGTCAGTCCTAGTTGAATTGTACAAGAAGTGCAAAGCCGAAACCCGCTGTAAATTCATGTCGAGTGTTTTAAAGGATGGTCAGTCTTTAGATGGTGTATTCATGCCCTACCCTGTACATATTTTCAAGAGTGAAGTTCAATTGGTCATTTCTTTAGTGTGTCAAGTACTAGGCCTAGATGAGGATTGTCGTGTGGGCGAGGTCGTTCTCGGATTTTTGTTGAGAATGAGTTCCCCTGTTTCTGAGTCTCAGTCAACCCCAGTTTTTAATTTAGACGAATCCCTGGCCGAAGCAATTCATCTTCAGCTAAGCGAGTTCCCCAAGGTCCGGTTTTTCAGGTTCCAGACTTATTTGCTTAATATGCTACTATGTTCCAATATCTCTGAGTTGAAGTTTTTGAGTACTCTGTGCTCTTCTGATTTACCGAAACAAATCAGCGTGTTCGAATTTGCCAATTCGATCATGTCTGAGATGTACAAAATACTGTTCAATGAAGAATTACCCCGTGTCCTGGATGAAATGAGGAGCTTAATGCAGTATTCACCAGAGGAGCGGGTTGGAGACTGGTTTTTGTACAGAGATTATACCGTGTTGAGAATATATGGCTTCACTGGTCAGCCTTATAGGCTACCTTCTTTCTTGACCCCGAGAATCTTCGCATTGGAATTCATGAGACAGAGATTGCTGTCTGAGGAGGAACATTTTTGTGCTTTCAAGAAGTCTTCGAACATCAAGTTTCCGTTTAAGGTTGGCACCTTCATTTTTAAAAGCAAGGGTGCCTTGGTTTTTGTAGAAAAGTTGCTGGAAGATATGGATTTTATGAAAGAACCAAATGTGAATTATGACCCCCACCAAGTGATCTCACTGAGAAAACAAGCTAACAGGAATAAGCCATTTGAACATCAAGCTGTTGAGGGGTTAGCTGAAATGGCTAATTTACTGCAGTTTACTGACGAGTCAAAGTCCGATGAAGAGACACATCCTGCACCTGGTACAGCAATCCAAATCACAGAGGGTGTTAGTGTTGCGGTTAAGAGGAGTTTGTCCGATGCTGAGAGTATGGAAGTGGACGAAGAGGCGTCCCATAAAAAGGAAAGGCTGCTCGGAGGAAGTGAGACTGTAGATGAAGAAGTGTCCGATGTTTTCAAAAAAGCGGCCTTAGTCCTTGTGAAGACCGTGCAAGTCAATCAATTCTCCTTTAAAGGTTTAGAATGTGGTGTAGAAAGTCCAGAACCCAACCCCTTATTTAAGTCAAGAGAAGAGCTCAAGGCGAGCTACATGGAAAAGAGGATGCAGTCCCTAGAGGAAACGAGAAGTCTACTCCCGAGGGTAAGAAACTTGTACAGTTCAAAAACATCTCTAGTTTCAGCTAGGGATGCTGAGAAAAATACTTTTAAGATGGCCATAGTGAATGACAAGAGGATGTCTGAGATAGAAGTCAAGCTGGACAAAATCAGCACCCCAGACAAAATTCAGCTACATAAACAAACCAGCGACATCATCTACTCAGATTTACTGCAGGCCATGGTGAGGATAAAGAAATTACAGGTGTTGGTAGACAAATTGGAAATCCAGTTAAAGCATGAGAAAGTGGAAAATAAGGCAAATGTTATTCAGATCAGAAAACTGCATGCGAACATTGCTAGCTCAGACAATACCCAGGCTGTCAAGAAGTTGCTGGAAGAGAAAGATAATGCGCTCCAGGTTTTGAAGAAGAAGTTGAAGATACCAGGCTCAGAACATGTCCAATCAGCTGAATTGCTAGCTCTCCAGGAGGAGAAAGATAAAATCCATCAGGAGATGATGAAATACAAAGGACAGGCTGGAGAGCTACAAGAGGAAAAGGATAGGTGGGAGACCGAGAGGGAGGAGCTACTATCCCAAATCTCCATGATGAAGAAAGATCAGACTGAGGAAAGGGAGATTATGGAAGAGCTAATGAGCCAAACCCCTACCGGTGATGACTTATCTATTGTAAACATCCAGAAGCCATTAGCTGATTTTTCTGCAGATGACCTGTTGGTGTCTATGTCCCAAGTGAGTTTGAAGGAGGAAGCCATTAAGGAGTTGAAAGCCAAGAATGAAAAAGTAAAGGCCGAATTAACCAAGATGAGTGAAAGCAGAAAACAGATCTTGCATGACAGGAACCAATTACAGAAAAAGCTCGATGAGATAAAAGAAAAATGCATTGGGAAATGCCCTCTTCAGGGGGCGAAACATATTATCTGGGATACCCTGACTATAGAGACTACCAAGTTCCGACATTACTTGAGTTTTATTGATTATTTGTGTAAGCTGACAGAGTTGGCCCAACAAAGACTGAAACTGGTGGATGAACACATGGCAAGAAGACCCCTCACTACAGCTCAGAATACATTAAATTTTCTGAATTCACTAACATACCAAAAGCTGCACGACATGGGCATAAAGGACAGAATCTCAATAGTGCTGTCGGCGAAGAAGATCATCCACAAACACCATTTAATGAAGATTGTCCAAGAGAAGTCAGAAGAACTGCTTGTGCAGGTCACTAAGTTCAAACAAGAGTTTAAAGAGTTGTTCGAAGATGGACTGCCATCATTCTGGGACGAAGAAGGTAGGATGCTCCCGCATGAACATTATCATCACCTGCTTGTCCGGGCTCGCATGGACCACTCGAAATTTAATAGCTTGGAGAAAAACCTGACAGGGCAAACCATTGTAGACATGTTAACAGAAGATTTCGAAGTCCTGCAGAAGTTCGTCGTTATCAGAGCCAGATTGCCCAAGAAATCTTATGAAGCATATATGGAGCTCGAGGTAGCTATTCGGGAGATGATGGAGTGTGACACCCCAAGTTTGGAGCAGTGGAAAGCTGTAGAGCGGTTTGGGAAAACAAAGTATATTCTTTCCCCCTAGGAACAGGTGTCAGGTGTTGAAGAGCTGATGGGGCAAAGACATGGAGCTGATGGGGCAAAGACGTGGAGCTGATGGGACAAAGGCGTGGAGCCGTTGGGGCAAAGACGTGGAGCTGTTGGCCGAAAGTTTGTTATCCAGTTGATTTGTACTTAGTGATCTGTTAGGAATGGAGTTGTAACAACCTCCTAGTGGTGTAGGAATTCAGTTACAAACTCTAATTTACGTCGATCATTCTGTTATTGATCTGCTGGGGGCAGGCTTATTGTTTTATCTATAAATTTGTATCTTTTTATGAGATGGGGGTTGGAACCCATTGAATGAAGTGATTTGTGGAGAACATATCTGTTTTATTTTAATACCAAAAATGAATGCATGAGAGCTTTTTCAGAGATTCATGTGTCATTGATGTTGCAGTCCGTGCTTTATTTCTTTGCGTAATTGTATTTTCCCTTATGTAACGCTCCATTCTGTTTTTTCTTCATATCTGGAACATAGTGTTTGATGATTAGAATTCATATGCTTATGCTCTATTCATCGTTTCAGGTATTATATGATTTTTTCTACTAAAGTTGATATGGAATTCGTCTTAGACGCTCTGTATTGATGGGCTGTTCCCTCGTCTTTTCTATTTTCACCTTGATAAATGGAATGACTGCAATTATGTGATTATCTTGCCTTTGATAAGTCTTGTGTATACATCTTTGTGATATTTTATATGTATATGACTCCGTGCCCAATGGATATGTGATTGTTTCAACCGAACAAATAAATCTTCAAATATTGTTTACCATCTGGTCTTGTAAGATTTGTATTGAGAGATCCCTCTCTGGAAGAAAATACCAATTTCTTCTTAAAGCGGTTTTGCTGTTACCTCGGTGTGTACCTTTTACAACCTGGGTACATTCTGAGTGCTAACACCTGTAACCTAAAACAAACACTACCGAGCATGATGAAACGTCCCTGTCCAAAAATAACAACTTACAGCTTGATCTCCACGTAGGGAGTCATTATCCGCCATCATGCCCTATCGATGCTAACAAACTATGACTCATCAAAAAAAACAAACCAAGAATATGCCACAGCATGTGGCCAACTCATCACATTGTTGGCATGCCACGATGCTCCTGCATCAAGGAGGCTCCCACATATTCCATTGATGACTTAATGGTTCAGCCATGTGGTATGAACATTTCACCATTCCCTTTTTGTGTGTACAAGAAACATCAGAGGCATCTATTTGATGTCTTCATCATGCAAGGCTATGCATGGAGTTTCACTTGAGTCAGTTTGGTGGAACAAGTAGCAGAATGTTGAGTTTTTGCACCAGAAAAAAGATAACATATGAAGAATTCCATGTCTAGTGGGAGAGTTTAAAAAATGTTCAATTTGGCATGGGGAGAGATGAGCTTCCAGTATGGTGGTATGATTTTCACAACCTCATTTTCATCCTCTATAATGATAAAAATTTGTTTTTTTACTGATGGGTGGAAGGAGGTAGATAAAACCATGGGATCTCGACAAGTTCAAAAGGTGGCAGCAAAATTTGGGTCCTTATAGAGGAGGCAGTGGGATCTGAGAATTCTACTCAGTTACCTTAACTAGGTTGGCAATTTTGCTAAAGGAAGTGGTATCAGAGAAATGACTATGATTAGAGTGGTGTAGTAGAAACATGGTGGACAAATTTGCAGCACTCTGTGGTGCTTCTACTTGAGGACAAGCCGACTTGGGAGGGGAGGACTGTCATATCCCCACATTTTGATCACTAGAAGTGTTGACCTTGCCTAGCACCAAGGGGGTCAAAAGATGCATTAAATAAATTAACCTATGATATTTTATTTAAATGTTACTTAGGAGGCATGTACTTGGTATATTAATTTTCATTAAATGTTATTATGCAATTAATTATGTGGAAATTAAGTTTCCATTAACAGGAGGGCCACTTGGGCAAGCCAAATTGCCAAGGAGTAAAATTAGAAAATGTATGACAAAAGCAATCAGACAGGAAAATGGAAAGTTCCAAAAGCTATGACAAAAGTAGTTAGATACAAAAGAGGCAACAATTGACAAAGGAGGGCACAATTTCCTTTTTGGAGTTCAATCATAAAAGCAGGAAAGCCAAGAAAAGATGTCATAAGCAAAAATAACAACTATGGGTCAAGGAAAGCAAAGTTTCCAAATTTGATGAAGTTCGATGAAAGGAAAACATCTTTATTGTCTCGCACATGCTAATTTCCTCAATGACGGTGAATTTGTGGCTAGGGTTAGGGTTTAGCAAGTGGTAACTTGCTTAACAAGTGATTGACTTGCTCAACAAGTCACCCAGGTTTATTTAAAGACAACTGGAGTTCCATTTCTCAGTTTGGATGTTTATTATGTTAATGCTTATGAAGCTAATTATTCCTTGTTGAGTGTTGTGCCTTAGGTTCCTGGGAGATGTGCCCCAAGGTTCGCATTCCGGCTCTCCTCTTCCCCTCTTCTCCCCTTCTCATTGCAGGTTACACTGGAGCTATGGAGCAACCTCTCTGAGTTGATTCATGATTTGTTAGTAGCCTACAGGAATCCATTAATTTATATCAGATGTCATTAATAGATCCAATCATTTTCAATATCTAAGGGTTCAAACCTCCATGTCCTTCCTTGTATCATGTCATTAAAATCCATCGTAATGATGCATAATGTTGAAGAGAGCGTTATATTTCATTGATGAGAGTAATTTCAATTTTATTGGCTGTAATATGATATCATAAACATTATCTGCAAGTTTTATTCCAATCTGATTCGAAATGGCTGATATTTACTCATTTTAAGTCAACCTAGTCTAGATTTGCATTGGAAAGTGACTAGTTTTGCTGTAACTTTCATATTTCAACTTGTATGAATCCAAATAACTCTATTCTTCTTTTGCTAAGTCATTAACAGACATATATAAGTTTCCCAAGTCCAAAATAGAGAATTCAAATCACCCTTACCCTATTTTAAAAGGCCTGAAGATGGAGCCAGTGAGCTGTCTGACAAGCTAGTCTCACATTTACAACTTGCAGAATCATTTCCTTTGCCTATTATCTGTTATAAAAATTCATGAACCTCTTATTATTATCTCTTAACCTTATAACAAAACCTTATTCAATTTATACAAGCCTCTGGTTGTTGGATTTGACAAAGTCTTCCTAGTTTCACGATTGGGTGACCTAGAAGCGTGGGAGTAAGTTTCAGTGGATTCTGATTCTCAAACATAAATGGTACCTGATCTAAATGTGTTAGGAAAACTACTTTATCAGTCCTAAAAGTGTCCTTGATGTCTCTCCACAACCCGCTGCCATGTTTGCACAAGTATCAGTCATTTTCCCTTATTTGCTTAGCTTCCAAAGTTGACTGGTTGTTTCCAAGTTTTATATCAAATCATTAAGCTAATTTGCAGAAAGTTAGTATTTTGGTATGTACCTCAGATCCAGGATATTACATAATGTCACCAAGGTGTAAATATGAACTAGGATGGACAAACTTAAGCCACCAACAAGTTATAAGGTGCTACGAATGTCTCCATTTCCCCTCACTTTGTGGAATCCATGGTCCGCCATATTCTTTTAGTTGCCTTTGTTGAGCTAGTTGTTTATTTAATTGATAGTAACAACATTCAAAGATAGCAATGAAGTCATTAATAACATTAATATTAATAATAGTGCCAAGTCCAAAGTCACATTACCAAACAATGATCATAAGTAATTAATCACATTAATCATTCAAAGGAACATAAGTCCACATCCATATAAAATATCCTAAGTCCATAATGCAAAAGAACATAAGTCACATGAAAGATCATAAGTCCAGGGCTTAACAAATGGGGTATTACACCCCCTTCCCCCTTAAACAATGCATCGTCCTCTATGCATATTACATACATGCCGCAAAATTTCAAAATAGATGAGGATATGCTTCCCTGATGGCATCATCTAGCTCCCAAGTCGCATCCTCATGACTATAATTGGTCCATTAGACCTTTACTTGCCCGATTTCTCGATTCTGAAGCAGCTTGACCTTGCTACCTAAAATGGCAATAGGTTGTATCGAAAGGATGAGTAGGTATGTCTAAACCTTGTCTTCCTTTTAGAGTCTGAACTAAACCATCCTTATTTTTTGTAGGTGAGTATCAACCTTGTTTGACCACATGTCTAAAACAATATAGGCTCTCTTAAATCCAAGCGAGGTGATAGTTACCCAACAAGGTTTAAATAGGGTATCTTTAGGTAGCTTCCCTAAGGCCTATCATTTTGTATGAGAAAGCGTGAGGATAGGAGAGAGAAACGAGTTACCCTGGGTTCGTCACTCCTCTTAGTAGACCTCTTCATAGCACATATTCATTCACAACAATTTTGCCTCCCTTCCAGGTCCCACTTCTTCTTCAGTCCTTGGTAGCAAATAGTGTTGGGCCCAGAAGTGGCCCCTTTTGACCACCCTTAATTACCTCTTTTTGTTCTATCCTACCCCATTGAGCATGCCAAATAAATGTTTTACCCCGACTCTACTCTTCAAACCACCAAGGTATGATTGGTCATTGTTTTATTTTATTAATACTTATGATTGTGATAATTAAGGCTTCATGTCTCTCAATGCGCTAACATATGATGGTTTATAAAGGTATTTTGAGATATATGGACTGCAAGAAGATCGGGCTGAACATGCTACGAAAAGGATGGGCATTCATCCCTCAAGCTGATCACCATCCATCCTACCATTAACCAAGGAATGCGGTTCCAGTGTGTTATCACAGGAAAAGCTGTACAAAGATAGCTGTAACAGAATGCGTCAGACTTGGAGGTCAACAATGCGCTGCTGCTCGTGTATAGCTGTGATCTGAAGATATCGTCACTCCTGGGGCGATTAACAGTTTCCCTATATTTCCTATTTTTCATCCTGCCCCGTTTGTAATAGCTGTTGTCATTTAGGGTGCTTGAAGATCAGAGATCTTCATGGCTGCCCCATAATAGGGATAGGATGTTATGATTTACATTGTCTAAATATGGAGAACTGTTTCGAACCAGGGGTTGTTGAACATATAATCAATCCATTGTATTAGCTGTGAGGAGGAATTGTGTAAACGATCTGTCTTTTAATACAAGGAGTTACTTCAGATCTAAAGGTTTTTACGTGTGTTCATCTAGCATCTCTGTGTGAAGGCTGGGCCCGCCTTCCACAGGGATCGCTGAAGTTAAATTAGGCATTTCAATTATTTTGTTGTGTGATGTTATGTTAATTTTATTTCTTCGTAGGAAGCTGTAACAAGTTGTGGATTTACAGTGTGTTGTGATTGCATCTCTTGGATACCTGTAGTGGCATGGTGTGACAGTCGACTGAGTAGGTAATTTTTCCTCATGCAAATTGTGTGGTAACTGTAACAACTCTGTTCATCCTTAGATCTTTTAGTTGTTGTTTCCATGAATCTTTGTAGCTTGTCTCTGATTTTTATGATTGCAGAACTTCATTCCTGTACTTCGAATTCATAAAACAACTGAACTCAATTTCTGTATTTTGAATCTCTAGACTAATGTTCAATTTATGTCTTTGGATTTCTAGAATAATCAGATTAAGATAGTTGGGTTAATCATTAAGTGGTTTGAAACAGAATTTCCCTTTTTCTGCAATTGTAATCTAAATGTGACTTTCATCTTTCCATTCTTAGATCGAGAACAACAGAAGGTAATTGTGATTGCATTCCTTAGAATGTAACTAGATTAATTAGATTCTTGGGATGAGCATAGCCGAACAGAGGATAGGATTGTTCAATTAAAGTAATTTAGTGTTTAAGCATATATTGTGCATGTTATCCTTGAAATACAAGACTTCCTTGGGTTGACAATAAATATTGTACACTCTGTATGTTAGTTGTAATTCACTTGCACATTGGGTGCCCAACATTTTGGCGCCGTTGCCGGGGAGGATAAAAATTAAACACCGTCATTAGTTGCATCTTGTAATTGTTTCTATTCAGTCTCTTTTATTTTTCATTGTAATGATTTGGGTTGCGTGAATACAAGAAGGGTAAAGCGTGATCATCTTTCGACTCCCAAAACCCCACAAAATACTAACAGTGCAAGTGGTCGAGGTCGTGGTCGAGGTCCACAATTGGGCAAAAGGACATTCATTGACGATCTTTTTGACAAAACTAATTCATCCACCAGGGATTTCCATCAGGAAACGCCTATCAGAAGAAGCCTTGCCGATCCTAGTGTGCTAGTGTCAGGGTCCACAGTGGAGAACACACAAGCATCCGCGGCATCCTCAAATATCCCTACATAAGAGGACAAAGTTGGTACAACCGGACTTGCTGGTAGAAGCCTAATCTACCAAATTTACGGGAAGGTTGTAACTGAAGAAGAGTGGACACAGTTCCACCAGAAGATTGTTGATTAGTGGAAGAATGAAGAAAAGAACAAAGAGAGGAATGAAGAGAAGAACGAAGAAAAGAACGAAGAGAGGAATGAAGAAAAGAACGAGGAGAGGAACGAAGAAAAGAACGACGAGAGGAACGAAGAAGAGAAAACAGAAGAAGGAATGAGTAATAGACACGAATCTGACGAGGAAGAGGCAATGGGGGAACACCATCATCATGAAGATCATTCCCTGCCTGAAGGAACGGTGGCTACACTTCAATTCCCAATTCAGCAGCCAGAAGGAACAAACCCTATGAAAAATATATCACCATCGGTGTTGCCTCGCTTCCATGGAAAAGCGGCAGAGGATCCAGATGAATTTCTTTTCAAGTTTAATATCCTCTATCGCAGCTATGACTATGTCACCGATGCACATAAGCTGAAGCTCTTCCCTGCCACTCTGAGGACAATGCATTACGGTGGTTCATGAGCCTAGGAGGTGGAACTATCACTAATTGGGACAGGATGAAACAGGTGTTCCTAGAGAAATATCAGGAATATTGCAACACCAAGGACAAAAGAGAAGAATTGTTCAAAATGGTGCAGAAGGAAGACGAAAGTCTGGAAGATTTTGTAGAGAGGCTCTTATATAATGTGCAAAGAGCTGGGCAGATGAACATGGGGTTAGATGTGCTCAAGATAATCCTGCTTCACGGGATTAGGGATGATTTCCTAAATATGTTAAACCTATTAGGAAAGGGGGATATCTCCAAGGAGTCTTTCGAAAAGATTGTGGAATTATGCAAAAGGTACTCCAGGGGATCTTCCAGGAATAATAGGCGAGACAAACGGGATAAGCTAGAACGCGATGTCTTTGACAAAACTCAGAAGTCATCTAATGGAGGAGCCACCCATGCAGAGATAGGAAACCTCCTTGAAAATTTCAAAACAGAAATGATGAGCTCTATCTCCTTGGAAATCGACGTCCTAAGGGCAAAGCAAAAACAGGTAGTAGAGGACCTCACACTAGGTGTGTTCTGCCCTCGATGTAGAAAGAACCACCCTCTGAAGGAGTGCCCACTTGACAAGGTAGAAGTGTGTCAGATGTGCGAGCTGAACCACGACACAAAAGAATGCCCATCACTTCCCCAAGTGAAGGATGTTCTGCAGGCATCAACTCCAGAGGTGGAACCGGCCTACTTCATTGCACAAAAGAAACCTTGGCAGCCTCGAAACCAAGGTATGACCCTGGACCCGTTTCCATTTTTGAATAATATGAGTAATTGGAATAATATGCAAAATGTGAATACACAATTCCCTTCATATTATTCTCAGTGGAAACCTTCTCAACCTTCAATGCAAAATTATAACTCATGGAATCCTTGGACACAGCCACCACACCAACCAACTTCTTGGTCTCCTGGATGGAGGAATTTCCATCCAGGGAACTAGTTTCCTCAACAACCTCCACATCAACAACAACCATACCCTCCTCAATATCCTCAATACCCTCATCAGTAGTCGCAGCTGCAGTTGCAGAACAATTTTTCCCGTAATATATCGTTACGACCTTAGCTGCCTGCTCAACCTAATCCTAACCCAAACAATAAAACAGTTCATCAATTTGAGACTGTCAACATGCCTTCCTACTCCCTTTCTCCCATGCCTTGCAACGATATTCGCTTATGGTCAGGGAAAATAGTAGAGCCTGTAATCATAGAAGATGTTCCACCCTCCGTACATGAAGAAGGGATGGATCCACAACATCTATCCGGTACGACCCCCATCATTGAAGATGCTGAACATCCCACTAATGGGACGGCTGAAACACAAAATGATAAATCAGGCGATACACAGCCTACCCAGCTGATTAGGCAACCACCGTATCCTGAGAGATTAATGCTACCAAGGGCAGGGGGACAACCCCAGTTTAACCTCTTAGGAGAGTTAAAGAATCTTTATGTTAAAATCCCCCTCCTTCAAGCTCTTCAAGACGTACCTATCTATGTTAGAACTGTTCGGGATCTGTGCACAAAGAAACCAAGGAGGAAACCCAGAGATCCTCCCACTGTCCACGTCATAGGGAAATTATCTGCATTAATAACAGGAAAAACCCTATTGGCCAAATATGACGATCCCGGGAACCCCACTATCACTGTGCAGATTGGGCATACACAGATACCCAACGTACTGGTAGATTTAGGAGCAGTGATTAATGTCATGACAATCGAAACTGTAAGAAAACTTGGGCTCACTAATATTAGGCCAACTCCCACTGTTTTAGAACTGGCAGATAGATCCACCATTAAACCTGAAGGAATTCTGGATGATCTCGTCATCTCAGTTGACTCTTGGGAGTATCCTATTGAATTTTTGGTTTTACAACCTAAGTCTCAGCTGGGAGGACACCCACTGATCCTGGGAAGGCCTTGGTTAGCTACAACTGATGCTTGCATCAGCTGTCGATCGGGATCTATGACCATATCAGATGGCACCGAGACTAAGAACCTCACTCTCTATCCCCCAGCTCAGCCAAGTCTAGAAGCTGAAACTTCTTTATGGATGGAGCCAGAGGAAGAAGAGGGTGTTCAACCATTATTAACTATAGGGAATGCCTTAACTTTTAAAGATGAAACTGAAGATGATGCCATTAATAACTTCATCAGTGAACCCACCTCATTCAATAAAGAAGTTTATCAAATCCTGAACATTACTCTGGGTAAGCAAGAACAAGGAAATCTCACAGAAGAAGCACTAGTCGGTGACACACACATAATCCCAGTATTGAAAAACTCGAAAAGTATTCCCATTGAGGTAGAGTCTAGAAAAACCTTGAATATTAACCCCAGCCTCTCCTTAGATGAACAGAAGCGCCTGATCAGTCTCTTGAAAGAACACAAGGGGGCATTTGCCTGGGAGTATACAGACATGAGGGGTATTCCCCCTAACATGTGCACCCATCATATTTATATTAAAAGCGACTCCCAGCCTGTGTGCCAGCCTAAAAAATGAATGACATAGTGAAGGAAGAAATTCAGAAACTCTTGGAAGCAGGATTCATATATCCTATTTCAGATAGCGAGTGGGTCTCCCCACTTGTAATTCTACCCAAGAAAAATGGTAAATGGAGAGTCCGTGTCGACTATAGGGAGTTGAACAAAGCCACACAAAAAGACCACTTTCCCTTGCCCTTTATCGATCAAGTACTCGACACTCTATCAAAGAATAAGTTCTTCTCCTTCCTGGATGGGTTTAGCGGGTACAATCAGATTCAGATTGCTCCTGAAGACCAAGATAAAACTACCTTCATCTGTCCCTGGGGAACATTTGCTTACAGAGTACTCCCCTTGGGTTTATGTAATGCACCAACAACATTTCAAAGAGCTGTAATCGACATATTTTCTGAATTAGTTAATGACAGTATGGAAATTTTTATGGATGATTTCACTCCTTATGGCAAGGATTTTGAAGAAGCACTGGAAAATTTGAAAAAAGTTTTAACTCGCTGTGAACAGACCCAGCTCTCTTAAAGCACTGAAAAGTGCCATATGATGATGAGTGAAGGAGTAATATTGGGGCACTTCATCTCTATTGATGGCATTCAGGTGGATCCCTCAAAAATCAAGGTAATAAAAAATATACCTACTCCTGCAACTCAAAAAGAGGTGCGAAGTTTCCTAGGAAATGCTGGGTACTACCGAAGATTTATAGAGAATTTTTCCAAACTTGCTTCTCCTTTGTTTTCACTATTAATGAAGGATGTGCAGTTTTTTTGGAATGAAGCATGCCAGACAGCGTTTGTTAAGCTTAAGGAGAAGCTGTCCACAACTCCTATCTTAAGAGGGCCCAATTGGACCCTACCCTTCCACATTTCTTCAGATGCTTCTGATATTGCTATTGGAGCAGTTTTAGGACAACAGGATGGTCAAGTACCTTATGCAATTTATTATATTAGTAAAAACTTAGCCCCTGCTGAACTTAATTATACTGTCACCGAGAAGGAGTTCTTAGCTATTGTCTACTCCATTAAAAAATTTCGACACTACATTACTGGATATCCTACATTTGTGCACACTAACCACTGCCATTAAATATCTAATGAACAAACCCGTCACTAATGCCAGAGTGACTAGATGGCTCTTATTATTACAAGAATTTGATATTACCATCATAGATAAACCTGGAAAAGAAAATGTTGTCGCTGATTTTTTATCTCGTTTCACTAATAGTGATGATAATTTGCCTATTGAGGACTCTTTTCCAGATGAACATTTATTCGCAGTTTCAGCTCATTCCCCTTGGTATGCAAATGTCGCTAATTACTTGGTTGCAGGAAAGCTTCCGACACATATGTCTAAAAGAGAAAAGAGAAAAATCATCCAGTAAAGTGCCAGGTATTGTTGGGTAAACGGTCACCTCTTTTACACAGGTCCTGATCTTGAAATCAGAAGATGTGTAAGGGACGATGAAATCTTTCATATACTGAAGGCCTACCATGATGAACCTTGTGGGGGACATTTTGCAGATAGAAGGACAGGACACAAAGCGCTGAGAATGGGCTACTATTGGCCAACTCTTTTCAGGGATGCAAAAAGATATGTTCAGTCTTGTGATAGCTGCCAAAGGATGGGTCAGCGCAACATATTAGATCAAATGCCTCTGCAACCACAATCAATAATTGAACCCTTTGATAGATGGGCTCTAGATTTCGTTGGCCCTATCAGCCCTCATTCCAAACAGAAAGCCTACATCTTGGTCTGTACCGATTATATGACCAAATGGGTAGAAGCTGTAGCTCTGGCGAAAGCTAATGACCAAGCTGTGATCGACTTTCTATACAGTGAAATATTTACCCGTTTTGGGGTACCTAAGGAAGTAGTTACTGATGGGGGACTGTAGTTCATATTGCATCAATTTGAAGCTCTGCTACGGAAGTATCATGTCCAGCATAGGGTAGCTTCACCTTACCATCCCCAAGCCAATGGCCAGGTGGAAAGCACTAATAAAGTTATTGAAGCTATCCTTACCAAGAAAGTTAAGAGCCATCGTAGAGATTGGGCTGACAGGATTCCGAAAGCACTATGGGCATATCGCACCACTTGGCGTAACACCACAGGTTTCTCTCCTTACGACTTAGTGTATGGAAAAAGTGCCATTTTCCCAATTGAATTTGAAATCAAGACTCTGAAGACGGCCACAGAAGTAAACCTAGATGTAACTGAAGCCCAAGAAAAGAAGATTGAAGCAACTGAATGAACTGGATGAGAATCGGTTAGCTACAGTGGACCAAACAATGTTAATTCAACAACAGAGATCCAATTGGCATGACCGATTCATAAAAAAGAAGGTCTTCTGTGAGGGAGACTGGGCACTACTATACGATTCCAGATTCAAAAGAGATTTCAAGGGCAAATTACGCACAAGATGGCTGGGCCCATACCTAGTAGACAGGGTATTAAGATAACGGCACAGTCCGCCTGGTAACTATCGATGGAAACCGCGCACCATTATTTGCCAATGGTCACAGGCTACGACTGTACCGTAAACGAATTTCAAAGGATGCATTTATCTCGCAAATTGCTGCTGATCCAGATTACCAGCTAGCACAAGGGCAGGAATTTCTCTCTACCTCTGTTAATCCTTAATTGATCATTGTAAATCGCGTATGAATCATTGTACATAAATAATTGTTGTTTTTTCGTTATGTTATCTTTTCTTTTGCACTTGATTTGCTTTTCTATTTTTCCAAAATTTGCAGGGAAGCGCCCAAGGATGGTGGTCAGATTGGGCTTGTCGACCAAAAGTCATTTTTCTGTGCCTTCCCGCACCAATTTTTTTTTTCCCTTAAATAAATTTGTTGCAGTCATGACACCCATTTTCCAGCAGTTGCAACACCTTTTTCCGGAAGCTGCGACACCTTACATCGTTTCCGGCAGCTGCCGCACCATGAAACTCCACCTTCTTCCATTTCCACACGCTGTGACCCCATTTTATTTTTTACCATAAAAACCCGTTTCGCGCAGCTGCAGCACAGTCACTTTCCGTCTGCTTAACATTTTATTCCCTCTTTTCCGGCAGTTGCGACATCTTTTCCGGCAGCTGCGACATCTTTTCCGGCAGCTGCAACTCCGCTATATTTAGCTAATTTTTCTATCATTGAAGGTGCGCCTCTGCTTTGATTTCTTTATGACCTGCGGCTGTGACTCCTGTGTTATTAGCAGATCTTTTTGCAGGATAGCAACTCCTCTAGATATGGCTCCAATTCTTGATGCCGACAATTTGACCCATAATGTAATATTTATCATATTTCTGATTATTTTGACACGATGGTTTTTGCTTCACCGACGGAAAGAGTTATTACAGTACCTTTGTAATAATGATTACATTTAATGACTGCACAGCGCACAAGTTCAGCTTCCGCAATGTCTGCAACCACACGTTTTATTATTCTCCAAATGACATCCAGCGTGCATTTCCGAAGGTATGGCTTTGATTAACCACTTGATTAAGTATCAATATGATTTGACAATATCAGTCGTACCTCCCTTTTTATGCCCATTATTGCATCGATTAACTCTCTGCCTGTGTGATGTAAAGACTAATTATGCTACCTAATAACCGCCACCTTTCCCAATTCGGAATAAAATTTCAAATAATCCACTGCACTGAAACTTTCCAAATTTGCCTAACTCTCCTCTCAGCTGTCCATGCATACTCTGTGCTATAACCTCCATTGTCGGAGTCTGTAATCTATTGAACTGCAAAATAATTCCGAAGTCAAAAACACGAGGATTCCGGCTCGTTATGAACCTTCAAACACACGAGAACTCAAAAGAAACGCTGCAGTCTTCGCTATCTTTCAAGCTGCCGGTTGGACGGAATTTTTCGAACGTCTGAATGGATTTCACTGTGAAGCAGCCTTACAGTTTGCTTTGAACCTCACAGAAACTCACTCAGAGGTTTGGGGATTGCGCATTGAAGTTTCTGAAGCCATCATGGCTGAGGTGACTGGTATTCCTCAGGTGGGAAGGGCTTGGTTTGGACGTCGAGTCCCCACTACTGCAGCAGTACAGGACTTTCTAATAGAGGGGGAGTAGGTTCAAATGACAAAAAGGGGGATAGTATTATAGTCATTGCCACAACCATGGAATCACGTCGTTGTTTTCCTCAAGAAATATATCACCTGTGAAGGCAGGTACCAAACAGTCTATAATTCTGAATTCCCTTTACTATCTCATCTCCGTCATAGGGTTCTGTTAAATATTCCATATTATTTTCTCAATGATTTACATCATATGGCGGGGTTTGTTCGAGTTTCCAAACATCCACTCTCCTCACTGACCCACCATGGCCTCATTAAATTAATAATCTTAAGGACCCTTGCTCAACACAACATAACCTGGGAGCAATTTGCAGCTCAAGTTCAGGAACCTGCTCCTTTGCCCGGTATTCCAATAGAAGAAGAGCAGGTCCATCCACAGTTGGGGGAAATGAAGCACAACAGGAGGCTCAGAGCCTCTCCAATATAGTTGGGGGGGGGGAGATGAGACTGGATCAGAGGATCAACCAGGGGTAAAAGCAGAACAATTGAGAGAAGATGCACATAAAAACCCTGTGGAAGAACTAAATAATAGGGTAGCTCTAACAACAGAGGGTGAAACTGGAGCAGCATTAGATGCTGCGACAATTGAACCCGAAGATGACAAAGCCATGGCAACAGAAGAAAATACCGAGTTGGTGACCATTGAATCCTCACCTGAGTGGGGAGGAACTTTGATTGAGGAAGAACATCCCGAGGACCAAGAAAATGCTGGAACTGGGAACATTCCTTCTACCTCAGCTGTGAATCCAAAAACTCCAGCACCACAAAGAAAAATGAAGAGATCAAAGGATGAAATTAAGGCATCTCCACCAATAGGAAGGAAAAGAACCGGGTCGGTCACAGCAGCAGAAGTAGCAAGGGAAAGATGGGCAATCTTAGAAGCACAAATTGAGTTCCCCATTCTTGAACCCAGACCAATTGATGCTCCACAGGGGCCGGTCGAAGAACCCCAAATTGAAGGACTTCTGTTCGAAAATAGGCTATTAAAAGAGGAAGTCCAAACACTCAGAAAAGAATTGGAAAATTGGAAAGAAGCGTGTAGAAAATAGGGTGAAAGGAAGCTGCACACATTGGTGGAGGCTGCAGATCAATTGGAGGGATCAAATCCTACCGAGCTTGGCAATGCGGAAGAAAGAGTGGTCTGTCCCACCTGTGGAGAAATCTTTAAAGAATCAGGCCACAAGACTGTAATTCATGCCTTTACAACACAGTAGTCTGCACCTACAACGGAGGAAGGACAGGGACAACCTGAGTTGAGAGAAGATGGGACTCCCAAAGGAAAAATTCAGGAGGAGGAATTTTTAGAGAAAGAAGATGTTGTCACACAAGAACCAACATCTTTAAATATTCTTGCTGAAATTGCCACTAACTATGGGACAGAGGAACCAAGGGATGAAGTTATTCCCGATTTTATGGATGAAGATTGCACTGTGATCCCGTAATCCTCCCATGACATAGAAGTGGAACCACAATAGCAAGGCAATGATGGGGTTGAACAGGGTGCTGTCACACAAGAACCAGCATCCTTGAATTTTCTTGTCCAAGTGGCTGTCCAAATGGGAGGAGAACCAGGAATTGAGGGCACTCTGGAGTTTAATAAAGAATTTTGTACTACGACTCCAGAATTGTCCCATGACACAGAAATCATAGAAGAGGAGCCACAACAGCAAGGAGATGAAGAAGTGAGTCAGGATGTTGTCACACAAGAACCAACATCCTTGAAGGTTGCAGTAGGGGCTCTTGAAATGCAACAAGAAAATAACCCTGAAGTGGATGTCATTCCTGATATGGATTGGAGTGAAGATGAACAAGTTCAAACACAACCCTCAGGCGATACTGAAATCCTTGAGGAGCAACTGCATACTGAAGAAGACATCCAATCTCAGCAGCAGGAGGAAAAAGAAGAATAGGGCTCTGTCACACAAGAACCAATAGCCTCACAGCCTCTGGCTGAGATAGCAGCTGATAATCAGGTAGAAAATAGAATTAAAATTCAGGAGGAAGTTGCTCCACAAGAACCAACATCCTCACAGTCAGCTGCCAAAATTGCCACGAGAGAACCCTAGAGAGAAGACGTTGTTACACAAGAAGCAGCGTCTCCAAGAGTGGTGGACGTTGTTGCTAAAGAGAGTCCAAAAAATGTTGCTGTCACATAAGAACCAACACCCCTAGAAATAACTTCAAATGTGCAGGATGTCCAATGTGGCACATCAGGTGACAAGGTGTGGATTGATACCCTTCAAAACTTTATTGACCTGGATTCTGACAAGGAGGAGCATCATGAAGAAGAAACCCTAAACCCTACAGTAGAAATCTCAATTCTGAGAATGGAGGTAATAAAATGGAAGAGCCAGGTGGAGGAATACCAAGAAGGGATAATTTTCCTTACTGAGCATAAAAAGATTATCAGGAGACTGGAGGATAAATGGGCAGAAGAACGTATGACCCAGAGACTTCGAGAAGAAGAGCTACAGAGCAATTTAAGGGAGTTGAAAAAGTTCCAATCTATGCAAAAAGAAAAAGAGCAGATGTATGCTCTTTCTCAAGAACTCCTGGGTACTAGGGTACCTTCTTCTTCTTACCCTATCTTTCTGTTTGAACAATTTGTTTGGTTTAAGTTGAGAGTTGTGAAAGAAGGGAGGTCATTTGAGATAACAACCTCAGCAAAAATTTTGGAAACGTTTTTAAGAAGCAAATTTGAAGATCGAAATTTGCTGTGTGAATTATATTTGCATGAGATGGCTTGCCCTCTGGACCGCCATTCAAATCCTGTCCCTTTTTCAGGAGATGTTCAGTTGAGGGCATTTGCTTATTTTGTGAGCAATCATGCTCAGTGGGAAAGGTCTTTTCAAACATTTTCTCACAATGAATCTCACTCTAATCTCTGGGTTTGAAGTGAGCCTCAAAATCTAGGTATTTTTCTTGCTCGACATAGGAGTTTGCTCTCATGCCCCATCCAGACTCGGCACATAATGGAACTGCAGGAGGAAGTTATTTCTACCTGTACCAACCATATTTCTATACACCAACAAGCAGCGTTGGAAGGAAGTAATCACAAATGGCAGGTTGCCTCTCCTACACTCAGGAGCAGAGACCCCTATTATTTTAGAAATTTTGAACAAGCACTTTCCAGGGTTGAGGGTTATGTTGGATGTATCAAGGAATGTGGGACTAATTGGTTGGGCCTGAAATTTAAATTTTCCCTCATCTGGTGGCCAGCAAAACCATACAGGATGGATTTCTCACTAACTAAGGCAGAGGAGCAGTGATGCTGGAGATATTGGATTGCCCATAGAGGGTTCATAGAAAAAGAAGGGACATCTGAGTTCCCCTACAAATTCTCCTCTCTCCATGAACAGAGCACAGTGCAAGATTCGAATTCAGAATAATGGAGGTTGTTGCATGAGGACATGCAACATGACAGTTGGGGGGAGATGTTGGGCACAGAAATGGCCCCTTTTGACCACCCTTAATTACCTCTTTTTGTTCTATCCTACCCCATTGAGCATGCCAAATAAATGTTTTACCCCGACTCTACTCTTCAAACCACCAAGGTATGATTGGTCATTGTTTTATTTTATTAATACTTATGATTGTGATAATTAAGGCTTCATATCTCTCAATGCACTAACATATGATGGTTTATAAAGGTATTTTGAGATATATGGACTGTAGGAAGATCGGGCTGAACATGCTACAAAAAGGATGGGCATTCATCGCTCAAGCTGATCACCATCCATCCTACCATTACCCAAGGAATGCGGTTCCAATGTGTTCTCCCAAGCAAAGCTGTACAAAGATAGCTGCAACAGAATGCATCAGACTTGGAGGTCAACAGTGCGCTGCTGCTCATGTATAGCTGTGATTTGAAGATATTGTCACTCTTGGGGCGATTAACAGTTTCCCTATATTTCCTATTTTTCATCTTGCCATGTTTGTAACAGCTGTTGTCATTTAGGGCGCCTGAAGATCAGAGATCTTCATGGCTGCCCCATAATAGGGATAGGATGTTATGATTTACATTGTATAAATATGGAGAACTGTTTCGAACCAGGGGTTGTTGAACATATAATCAATCCATTGTATTAGCTGTGAGGAGGAATTGTGTAATCGATCTGTCTTTTAATACAAGGAGTTACTTCAAATCTAAAAGTTTTTACGTGGGTTCATCCAGCATATCTGTGTGAAGGCTGGGCCCATCATGTATACATATACATATACATACATATATATATGGATATATATATATATATACACACACACACACACACACACATATATATATATATATATATATATATATGCGCATATATATGTGTGTGTGTGTGTGTG